>CM055265.1:196987347-197318058 GCA_029237695.1 Conchocele bisecta | reverse complement strand
CAATGTGTCCATAACCTGATATATGTATACTAATATGCTTAAATTAATCAATAGCCCCAGTAAGTATTAAGCAATTTGCGTAGATAAGACAACGTGATTTTTTTTTAAATATTTGAAGGCCATTTTTTTACTATTGGCACAGTTATTTAATTATATTTCTAAGTTACTGAAAACGTTCAGCGTACATGTATTCCTAAATCCATTGCATCTATACCAATTTACTACGATATGGCGCTAATATGCAGTTATATACTTAATTATCTTTCGTTTACATTATTTGTATATGATACTATATTTATATGTGACGGCCATCTTGGACTTCCCCTGTTCAACAATTTGTCTACGAACATATCGAAGGTACTGAACGTGTTTATTGTGTCAATATATCCAATATCAGTAACATGTTTGCTTTTATATATAATGTGACCAAGGCGGCTCACGGTGGTATCAGGCTATTTTCATATGCAAATGAGGCATGATATTTTTTAATTATTGATATTAATTAAATGCGTCATCTGAAACAATAAATTATTCGTCAGATTAAGACGTATGATCACTGCACATAAACAAAAAATACGGAGAATAAATATTAACGTCCGTTAACATTTTAAGGAAACACAGTTATCGTCCCTGATATCAGTGTAGACATTTAGGTCCGATATAAAATGTATAATAATGTCAATCAATACGTGGGGCTGTGTGAGAGTTGAACTGGTAGAACTGGTGGAATAGTAGTACACTTATACACTTATCTAATTCATATATACACGTCATATAAAGAACATTTTGTGACCACTGAGTAGGCATGTACCTTTAATGCTGTATACTACACGTAATGGTTCGCTGTGCCATGTTGAAAGTTAACCAGTCAGACGATATCGATGGTCTAGTAACATAAGGTCGTAAGTGCTATGCTTTAGCATAGCAGTTACGACCTTATGTTACTAGACCATCGATATGTGTAAGCAATGATATTAGCAGAGTGCCTTGTGGTGACCACACACAATGCACTCTGCTATTATCATGGCACATTGCACATACCAGTAGCCGATTTCACCAAAATTGCAAAGTATACTTATCTGTCAAAGTATACTTTGAGGGAGTAATCATTTACTTTTCCCGAAATGGATTATTTTATATAGAACTGACAACTGCATATATTTACTGATTAAAAGTATGCAGAATTATCATACGGAATTTATTACATTATCACAGCCAAAATGGGCAAGACAAGTATACTACCATACCCCGTTGATGATCTCCGCCCGATCACCCTGTTTCCTCCTCAGCGCATCATCGATTGTCTTGAAGCTTACGCCCATCAGCAGGAGGATCTTGAACCACCTGTCATCGAGGCCCTCCTGTAGCTGCACCATGAACTGGTAGCCCATAAACTCTACAATAGACCCCACCCTCTGTCAGACAGCTGGACCATGAACTGGTAGCCCATAACGTCTCTCTACAATGGGTCGCGTCCTCTCTCACACAGTTTAACCATGAACTGGTAGGTCGTACGCTCTACAATGGATCCCGCCATGTGTCACACAGCTGGGACATGAACTGGCAGCCAATATTCATTACAATATCTAGCGTCTTCAGTCAACAGTTGAACCATGAATTCGTAGCCCATAAACTCTACAATAGATCCCGCCCTCTATCACACAGCTGGACCATGAATTGGTAGCCCAATAAACTATACAAAGGAACGCGCCCTCTGTCACACAGCTGGACAATGAACTGGTAGCTCATACACTCTAGAATAGATCGCGCACTCTGTCACACAGCTGGACCATGAAATAGTAGCCCATAAACTCTACAATAGATCTCGCCCTCTTTCACACAGCTGGACCATCAACTGGCAGCCAGTAAAAACTACAATAGATCCCACCCTCAATCACACAGCTGAACCATGAACTGGTAGTCCGTAAACGCTACAATAGATCCCGCCCTGTCACACAGCTGTACCATCAACTGGTAGCTCATACACTCTACAATAGATCCCGCCCTCTGTCACACAGCTGGACAATGAACCGGCAGCCCGTAAACACTACAATAGATCCCGACCTACATCACACAGCTGAACCATGAACTGGTAGCCCATAAACGCTACGATAGATCCCGCCCTCTGTCACACAGCTGGACCATGCAATGGTAGCCCATAAACTATACAACAAATCACGCCCTCTGTCGCACAGCTGCACCATGAACCGGCAGCCCGTAAACACTACAACAGAACCCGCCCTCCATCACACAGGTGATCCATGAACTGGTAGCCCGTAAACGCTACAATAGATCGCGCCCCTCTGTCACAAAGCTGGACCATGAAATGGTAGCCCATACACACTACAATAGACCCCGCCCTCTGTCATAAGGCTGGACCATGAACTGGCGGCCCGTAAACACTACTATAGATCCAGCCTCTTCCACACAGATGAACCATGAACTGGTAGCCCGTAATCGCTACAATGGATCGAGCCCTCTCTCACACAGCTGAACCATGAACTGGTAGCCAATAAACTCTACAATAGATCCCTCCCTCTCACACACAGCTGAACCATGAACTGGTAGCCCGTAACCTCTACAATGGATCACGCCCTCTGTCACACAGCTGAGCCATGAACTGGTAGCCCGCACACTCTAAAATAGATACTGCCCTCTGTGACACAGCTGAATCATGAACTGATAGCCCATAAACTCTATAATAGATCCCGCCCTCTGTCGCACAGTTGCACCATGAACTGGTAGCACATAACATCTACAATAGATCCCGCCCTCTGTCACACAGCTGAACCATGAACTTGTAGCCCGTAAACTCTACAATGGATCCCGACTTTTGTCACACAGCTTAACCAAGAACTGGTAGCCCATAAACTCTACAATGGATCGAGCCCTCTGTCACACAGCTGAACCATGAACTGGTTGCCCATAAACTCTACAATGGATCCCGACCTATGTCACACAGCTGAACCATGAACTTTCAGCCCGTAAACTCTACAATGGATCCCGACTTTTGTCACACAGCTTAACCAAGAACTGGTAGCCCATAAACTCTACAATGGATCGAGCCCTCTGTCACACAGCTGAACCATGAACTGGTAGCCCATAAACTCTACAATGGATCCCGACCTATGTCACACAGCTGAACCATGAACTTGCAGCCCGTAAACTATATAATGGATCCCGCCCTCTGTCACACAGTTGAACCATGAAATGGCAGCCCATAAACTCTACAATAGATCCCGCACTCGGTCACACAGTTGAACCATGAACTGGTAGCCCATAAACTCTACAATGGATCCCGCACTCGGTCACATAGTTGAACCATGAACAGATAGCCTATACACTCTAGAATGGACACCGCCCTCTGTCACACAGCTGGAACATAAACTGGTAGCCCATACACTCTAAAATGGATCCCGCCCTCTGCCACACAATTGGATCATGAAGTGGTAGCCAACAAACTCTACAATAGATCGCGCCCTCTGTCACACAGCTGGATCATGAACTGGTAGCCCATGAACTCTACAATGGATCCCGCACTCGGTCACACAGTTGAACCATGAACTGGTAGCCCATACATTCTACAATAGATCCTGCCCACTGTCACACAGTTGAACCATGAATTGGTAGCCCATAAACTCTACAATAGATCCCGCCCTCAGTCACACAGTTGAACCATGAACTGGTAGCCCATTAACTCTACAATGTATCCCGCAATCGTTCACACAGTTGAACCATGAACTCGTAGCCCATAAACCCTACAATAGATCATGCCCTCTGTCACACCGTTGAACCATGAACTGGTAGCCCATAAACTATACAATATATCCCGCCCTCTGTCACACAGCTGGACCATGAACTGGTAGCCCATACACTTTACAATGTATCCCGCCATCTGTCACACAGTTGAACAATAAACTGGTAGCCCCTAAACTCTACATTGGATCGTGCCCACCATCACACAGCTGGACCATGTACTGGTAGCCCATAATCTCTACAATGGATCCCGCCCTCTGTCACACAGTTGAACCATGAACTGGTAGCCCATAAACTCTACATTGGATCGCTCCCTCCATCACACAGCTGGACCATGAACTGGTAGCCCATACACTCTACAATAGATCCCGCCCTCTGTCACACAATTGCACCATGAACTGGTAGCCAATACCTCTACATTGGATTGCGCCCTCTGTCACACAGCTGGACCATGAACTGGTAGCCCATAAACTCTACAACGAATCCCGCTCTCGGTCACACAGTTGAACCATGAACTGATAGCCCATATACTCTAAAATGGACCCCGCCCTCTGCCACACAATCGAACCATGAACTGGTAGCCAATACAATATACAATGGATCGCGCCCTCTGTCACACAGCTCGACCATGAACTGGTAGCCCATAAACTCTACAATGGATCCCGTTCTCTGTCGCACAGTTGAACCATGAACTGATAGCCACTAATCTCTAGAATGGACTCCGTCCTCTACCACACAATTGAACCATGAACTGGTAGCCCATAAACTCTGCACTGGATCGCGCCCTCTGTCACACAGCTGGACAATTAACTGGTAGCCCATAAACTCTACATTGGGTTGTGCCCCTGTCACGCAGCTGGACCATGAACTGGTCGCCCATATACGCTACAATGGATCGCGCCTTCTGTCACATAGCTGGACCATAAACTGGTAGCCCATAAACTCTACAATGCATCCTGCCCTCTGTCACACAACTGGACCATGAACTGGTAACACATAATCTATACAATAGATCCCGCCCTCTGTCGCACAGCTGAACCATCAACTGGTAGGCCATAAACTATACAATGGATCGAGCCCTCTGTCACACAGCTGAACCATGAACTGGTAGACCGTAAACTCGTGAAAGACCTGTCATCGAGGCCCTCCTGTAGCTGCACCATGAACTGGTAGCGCATAAACTCTACAATAGATCCCGCCCTCTGTCACACAGCTGAACCATGAACTGGTAGCCCATAGACTCTTCAATGGAGCCTGCCCTCTGTCACACAGCTGAACCATGAACTGGTAGCCCATAAACTATACAATGGATACCACCGTCTGTCACACAGTTGAACCATCAACCATTTCAACTCATCAATGCAATGTGCCTCCTATGACACATGTCAGACAACTCTACATCCTGTCGGATTGCACAAAAGCGCACTCTGATCAGGATCTACACTGTTCGGACAAATGGTAACATTTGATTCTGTCTCCTCATGGTGCACTGTATGCAGTACCCATCATTCAAGTACACGCTATTTTCTGAACCCTTGCTCACATGTGTTGAAACTATATACCTCATGTTGCCATATGTATGGACTGAGTGAATACAGGAATAATGTATTGTATTGTATTGTACACACCTCATTCCTAATATTCCAACGGTGCATATCCAGAGCCGTCGCATCGGGATCTGCACTGCGTGTGGATATCGCATAAGACTCATATCGCCAGTCACAGCCATATATGTGATAGCACTGCTTGTACTTGTACACGTTATATTATCGCCAGTCACAGCCATATATGTGATGACACTACTTGTACTTGTACACGTTATATCATCGTCAGTCACAGCCATATATGTGATGACACTACTTGTACACGTTATATCATCTCCAGTCACATCCATATATGTGATGACACTACTTGTACACGTTATATCATCGTCAGTCACAGCCATATATGTGATGACACTACTTGTACACGTTATATCATCGTCAGTCACAGCCATATATGTGATGACACTACTTGTACTTGTACACGTTATAGCATCGTCAGTCACAGCCATATATGTGATGACTCTACTTGTACTTGTACACGTTATATCATCGTCAGTCACAGCCATATATGTGATGACACTACTTGTACATCATCGTCAGTCACAGCCATATATGTGATGACACTACTTGTACTTGTACACGTTATATCATCGTCAGTCACAGCCATATATGTGATTACTCTACTTGTACTTGTACACGTTATATCATCGTCAGTCACAGCCATATATGTGATGACACTACTTGTACTTGTACACGTTATATCATCTCCAGTCACAGCCATATATGTGATGACTCTACTTGTACTTGTACACGTTATATCATCGTCAGTCACAGCCATATATGTGATGACACTACTTGTACTTGTACACGTTATATCATCGTCGCCATTCACACCCATGTATGTGATGAAACTACTTGTACTTGTACACGTTATATCACCGTCAGTCACAGCCATATATGTGATGACACTACTTGTACTTGTACACGTTATATCATCGTCAGTCACAGCCATATATGTGATGACACTACTTGTACTTGTACACGTTATATCATCGTCGCCATTCACAACCATGTATGTGATGAAACTACTTGTACTTGTACACGTTATATCACCGTCAGTCACAGCCATATATGTGATGACACTACTTGTACTTGTACACGTTATATCATCGCCAGTCACAGCCATATATGTGATGACACTACTTGTACATGTACACGTTATATCACCGTCAGTCACAGCCATATATGTGATGACACTACTTGTACTTGTACACGTTATATCATTTCCAGTCACAGCCATATATGTGATGACACTACTTGTACTTGTACACGTTATATCATCTCCAGTCACAGCCATATATGTGATGACACTACTTGTACGTATCATCTCCAGTCACAGCCATATATGTGATGAAACACTTGTACTTATACACGTTATATCATCGCAAGTTACAGCCATATATGTGATTGAAACTACTTGTACTTGTACACGTTATATCATCGTCCAGTCACAGCCATATAATGTGATGACTCTACTTGTACTTGTACACGTTATATCATCGACTGTCACAGCCATATATGTGATGACACTACTTGTACACGTTATTATCATCGTCAGTCACAGCCATATATGTATGACACTACTTGTACATGTACACGTTATATCATCGTCATCACAGCCATATATGTGTTACTCTACTGTACTGTACACGTTAGATCATCGTCAGTCACAGCCATATTTTATGACACTACTTGTACTTGTACACGTATATCATCTCCCGTCACAGCCATATATGTGATGACTCTACCTGTACTTGTACACGTTATATCACTGTACACCGTCATCTGACAGTCAGCCATATATGTGATGACACTACTTGTACTTGTACACGTTATATCATCGTCCCCATTCACAGCCATGTATGTGATGAAACTACTTGTACTTGTACACGTTATATCACGTCGACAGTCACTCAGCCATATATGGTGATGACACTACTTGTACATAGTACACGTTATATCATCGCCAGTCAGAGCCATATATGTGATGACACTACTTGTACATGTACACGTTATATCACCGTCAGTCACAGCCATATATGTTGATGACACTACATTGTACTGTACGTACACGTTATCATCTCCAGTCACAGCCTATATGTGATGACACTACTTGTACATGTACACTTATATCATCTCCAGTCACAGCCATATATGTGATGACACTACTTGTACACGTTATATCATCTCCAGTCACAGCCATATATGTGATGAAACTACTTGTACTATACACGTTTATATCATCGCAAGTTACAGCCATATATGTGATGACACTACATTGTACTTGTACACGTTATATCATCGTCAGTCACAGCCATATATGTGATGACACTACTTGTACTTGTACACGTTATATCATCGTCAGTCACAGCCATATATGTGATGACACTACTTGTACTTGTACACGTTATATCATCTCCAGTTACAGCCATATATGTGATGACACTACTTGTACACGTTATATCATCTCCAGTCACAGCCATATATGTGATGACACTACTTGTACTTGTACAAGTTATATCATCGTCAGTCACAGCCATATATGTGATGACACTACTTGTACTTGTACACGTTATATCATCGTCAGTCACAGCCATATATGTGATGACACTACTTGTACTTGTACACGTTATATCATCGTCAGTCACAGCCATATATGTGATGACACTACTTGTACTTATACACGTTATATCACCGTCAGTCACAGCCATATATGTGATGACACTACTTGTACTTGTACACGTTATATCATCTCCAGTCACAGCCATATATGTGATGACACTACTTGTACTTGTACACGTTATATCATCTCCAGTCACAGCCATATATGTGATGACACTACTTGTACACGTTATATCATCTCCAGTCACAGCCATATATGTGATGAAACTACTTGTACTTATACACGTTATATCATCGCAAGTTACAGCCATATATGTGATGACACTACTTGTACTTGTACACGTTATATCATCGTCAGTCACAGCCATATATGTGATGACACTACTTGTACTTGTACACGTTATATCATCGTCAGTCACAGCCATATATGTGATGACACTACTTGTACTTGTACACGTTATATCATCTCCAGTTACAGCCATATATGTGATGACACTACTTGTACACGTTATATCATCTCCAGTCACAGCCATATATGTGATGACACTACTTGTACTTGTACACGTTATATCATCGTCAGTCACAGCCATATATGTGACACTACTTGTACTTGTACACGTTATATCATCGTCAGTCACAGCCATATATGTGATGACACTACTTGTACTTGTATACGTTATATCATCGCCAGTCACAGCCATATATGTGATGAAACTACTTGTACACGTTATATCATCTCCAGTCACAGCCATTATAGGGTTAACTGTTTTGTAATGTTCAAATTTGTGGCGTATATCAGAAAATGATAGGTCGGAAAATCTGTTTAATGGCGACGCGCTAGCGGAGCCATAACACACGTTCTCCGACCTACCTTTTTCTGATACACGCCGCAAATTTCAAAATTACAATGCGGTTAACCTATTTCTAATGCACTCCTTTACTACTGGCGTAGGAATACACATTGCACTAATTTGCGACCGTTCATCAACAATGATATACCTGTAATGTATGAGCATCAGCCAATCAGATTGCGTGATATTTATAGAATGCATTAGAAATATGTGATGACACTACTTGTACACGTTATCTCATCTCCAGTCACAGCCATATATGTGATAACACTACTTGTAAACGTTATCAGCCCCATTCTGCCCGACTGGTATTAATGTGGAAGATGCTTACATACATATACTTCATTACTGTCTTAGCGCAAAATTTACTTCATTTTCCATAAAGTATGTGAAAAGTTAATGTAATGTCCAAAGCAAATGCGGAATAATATAATTTTGCATTTAAAATATAATAAAAATAAAAATAGGAGGCGTCATTGACCAAACATATTTTCTTAGGTAAAATAATCATATGACATGAGACATGCCATGTGATTCTTTTTCAGAAGAAGATACCGTTAGGGTGGGGATAACCTCTTATTTACCTTTCTTCTCCCTTTCGCTCATCATCTCCGGGTGGAACTTGTATATTGTGATCGTCATAGATGCCACTGTGGTGTCTGTTATGTTATAGGACACTTGTCCGTCCTTTATGAATTTCTCCATCTTTCCAATCTTGATTACACCAGTCGAGTGACTAACATCGCCGAGTAGCGACATGCTACAATATAGTGATAACAGCATTGACTAACCATCCTTTCATCCATACATCATTCCATCCGACCCTACCGTATGGGCATGATCTCTGCGATGTGGAATAAGCCGACATTACAAAACTACTGCTTATGAAATTACTCTTCTCTAGCGGCTATCCCTGGTGGGGATCAATGTTCTCACATAGACAGAACACATGTCGTTGAATTAAAATATCCTCACCATCACCAGTACATACGAATACACTTGTTCGTTTGACTAGACTGTCACATAATTGGGCAGACCAATTGTACGTCACTGGACGAGAAAGATGGGAAACCACCCCGGGAAACAAACCGACTCGAAATCCGTCCCCAATCATCTGTGTGACGATCACGGAGTACAGGGTGTCCCAAAAAAAAACAACAAGGACCTAAATCAAATAGCTGTCATTTGCTTAAGTGAATGAATGCAAGTTCATCATTTTGTCTGTATATGTACCATTGAACAACGTTTCGATTATTGAAAGAATAAAATGGATATATCACCAATGTTCAAAGTTATCCGGAGTAACCTCCCTTGTTGAATTGTACACATTTTTTGTCATTTTGAAATTTTATCCACATGAGAGAGAGTGTTCTGTGTGAACGATGGTCTCCCCAGGCATCAAATACCTTCAGATTGGTACATACAATCATTAAACCATTAAACACATTAACTCTAAAAAATAATTAAAAGTAAGTGCTTTTTCATCAATAAAATCACCCTCCCATAAAACAAATTATTTGATGAAATTCCATCAAATATTCCTATGGGAATTTAACACGGGGAGTCAATTTCCAAAAAAATGGAAATTGACTCCGAAACCTGGCGAGTTAGCTTGAAAATGATTTAACTAAGGAAACAAAAGTTAGATTTTGAAAATCGGTCCATAAATAAAAAACATATTTAACAAAAATCTATTTTTAGCCCCCATGTTAAATGCCCATAGGAAAATCATTTTAAGTAATAAAATAAATATTTGATGGAATTTCATCAACAATTTGTTTTTGGGGACGGTGACTGTTTTGTTATTGATAAAAAAGTACTTACTTTTAAATATCTTTTAGATTTAATGTGTTTAATAGCCAAAAGTTCGTCGGCAGCAAAACGTGGAACAGACAGTAGTTTATCATCTACTATGCGGAATATGTTTACATATGTTGATGGGTCGAATACCAGGTATTCTTTTACTGTACTGGTGTTTGGAAAAATCAGGCTCCACAATGCTGATTGATCTTGGTGCAATTGGTATTCCGATACATTTTAATTTCTTATGGTTATTTCACCAACATTACAAAGTATACTTTTCTAGCAAAGTATACTTTAAGTGAGAAATTTTCAATTTTAGGATAAATTTATTAATTTTTATTATACTGAATTTATTACATTTTGGCTGTGATAATGTAATAAATTCAGTATAATAATTCTGCATACTTTTAATCATCAAATATATGCAGTCGTTAGTTCTATATGAAATAATGTATTTCAGGAAAAATAAATGATTACTCCCTCAAAGTATACTTTGCTAGAAAAGTATACTTTGCAATGTTGGTGAAATGGGCTACTGGTGACATTTATTATTTCAGTTTATGGTTGATACACCTCTCTTCTACTTATCTGATTCTGCTCAGACATGACTTTTCTGATTTAAAGTGCAGGTGTCGACTATATGTATCCCTTTCATAACAGATTTCAATGATTATAATAATATGTATGTTGTAAGTCACGTTTTAGTCATCCATCCTTTGAAAAATGGTCTGGAAACACAATGTCGCTGAATTATTGATGTTGGACACATTTGTTGATTTTACGACTTTTAGCATGTTTAGCTGAATGCAAAAAAATGATGTCATCAATAAACAGTGACGACACATGTCGTATTGAGCCTATCTGCTAATCTAAATTAGAATAGGAAAGACAGTCAACAGCTTGATATTCTCCGAAAACGAGGTCCCAGTTTTTTTGCGGGACACCCTGTAGTTATATCAATCAATGTCCCTCGTTGGGCGCCAAATGTCACAGGGCGAGAAAAATGTGCACCCGACCTGGGGACGAACCTGGAAGCTCTGGTGTACCATATCATTGCTCTACTGACTGAACTAACCGGGCACATTTGCACACTTCCTCCCCATAGTTGAGATGCAGGCCAAACGTGACATACTCCCCCAGCCCCCTCCAAATTGAAATTCGTCCCCGGATTCCATTATATTTTGGGACAGTGATCATCTGTACGACGATCGCGGATTGATTATATCAGTGAACGTCCGTCAAGCGTCAATTGTCACAGGGCGAGAAATGTATACCGACCCGTGAACGAACCCGGTACCTCTGGCTTACCGTACCATCGCTCTACCGACTGATTAACCGCGCACAGATACACACTTCATCCCATAGTGAGATACATAACAAACGTGACATATAAATATTCTTCTCACCGATGTGATTTAAATTTCCGTCCACCACCCCATATGTGGCAGTCATACTCTGGTGGGCGAACGCATCGAACTGTAGCATAATCATGTTATTTTGTATAACATGATGTTGCTACAGTTCGATGCGAATATATTAAGTCGTTTTAATGAAAATATTCAGTGGAAGAAGGGGGCTAACTCCATGAGAAAGTTAGCTCCCTTATTCCACTGATCCTTTCAATTGTTCAGTTTAGTATGATAATAGCATGTATGCCTGACATTGACAGCGCCATAATATGACACACACGCCGTGTGATTTTGTACCTTCAAACATCTGCGTAATTTCATAAAATAGGTTTACAAAATTTACAATATTGTCCGTAAATGACGTCAAAAGTTGACAACATTTTCAGAGTACATGCGGATGTACTCTGAAAATTTGGTCAACTTTTTATTTTATTTATGAAAACAATTGTCAATTTTGTAAACGTATTTAAGGAAATTTCGCAAATGTCCGAAGGTACAACATCACATGGCGTGTCTCATACGTGTCATATGTGGCTGTGACTGGAGAAATGGGGCTTATGGGATGTGTGACCAGTGAAGCTCAGGCTGATCTGCTGAATGCACTGGCTGATCTGAATCTACACGGGTCGCAAAACCTATGAGCCCCATTTCTCCAGCCACAGCCACATATAATGAAATCACTGAGAATTTTAAGTTAAAATAGTTAAAGAAGAAAAACTGTTTCACTTACTTGAAAAAATATGGTAGTTTTCCAGTTTCGGGTGGAATTCTATCACATTATCGTTCATGTCACTGCATAATTGCATTGCGGGATTGGTAGATTGTATTATAAATCGCTGTTTCGAGAATATAGTAGTTACAGACAGTTCTCGCGCTGACTGTTCCTCATATCCTTCATTCAACCAGTGTTTGCGTCTAGAGGAGAGTGAATCAGTCTTGCAACACTCGATCAAAACTAGAAAGTGGTTTGTATATCCATGTCGTTTAAGCATGCAGAGAAACGAAACTTCAAATTCTGTCCGTCTTGCTTTTCTGTACATCTTGCTGACATTTGATTGAATATTGGCTATGGTAGCGAAGCTGTACATGTCTGGTGTTGACAGCGCGGGCGAGCCGGGAAATGGAGTAGTACTTGCCATCCTACTCCTGACACGGGATCCAGACTCGATGGCTACCTTTCTGGAATATAGAGAATAGTAGGTTGGTGCTGTGAATGGGAAAACAATATATGGCAAGGCTTTGGAAACGGGATGGGCGAGGCTCTACCGAGCACATCCCGTTTCCGTGCCGCGCCAGATATTTTTCCCATTAACGGCACTAACCTACTATTTTATTTATCCCGTCCACACCTACAAATGGCTTTAAAATGCAAAATTATAATCCCAGCCAACGCACATATTCATACGCAGTGATTAGATCATATTGACAGGATATCAAAAATGTTTCACGGCACCGTGTTTCACGGCACATACGCATTGTATTGACGGGATAAATTATATTAAACCCTTTCACCAACTGGAATCGATTGTGATATGTTACTTTTTCGACTAATCAAATCATCACAAAATGATTTTCAGAGTAGTACATTTATTAAAAGGGGGTGTTACTTGCAAAAAGTGCAAATCATGATGAGACGGCTCATCACGAGCCGGTTCATCTGGATCTACACATTTTGCCAATACCACTATACAGGACTGTGGTGTTGAAAGGGTTAAGCGTCAAACATACACACACACACATATGGTTTTAGCCATTTCGTACTTGTGATTGGATAAACTACAGATTTATTATTTCGAGCTACTCAAATAAAACTAATTATTTTATAAAATATATAACACAGTGTATGGAATACTATGAACATCTTCTTCTCTTCCTACTGTCTGTTTCACGAAAGCTGCCCATCTTTTTTTGACTCCTCCCACACTTCCTTACCACTTTTTCCCCCATGTTAAATTCCCATCGACAAATCAAGTTTTCGCAATAAAATCAATATTTGACCGACTGAATTTCACGAAATAAAAAGAAGGGTCATTCTTAAATTTTCCTTTAATTTAATATTATCGAAAATAATATTGTTTTTGAATTGTCTATATGGCCGTAAAATTTGGGCAGCTTTCATGAAACAGACTATAGTTGGAAGCGCTGCCGGTGCGTTCTTTCTGCTATGCTATTATTTTCTCTATTCATGGAGCGTTGATAATGAATTCGAAGTTCCGACAAGCAGGACTCTTCAACAAAGGAATGTAGCCTAAAAGATGAGTTGACACAATTATGAGACAAACAGCTTTTCGATAACATCATTTTATTTACTTTGATATTGTGCGTTTTAAAGAAAATAATATATTTGGCCGCCATCTTGGACGCCATTTTGAATTTTAAAAAACACTCAAAAATGAAAGAATTACAAAATGTCATCCGGCGGATTTCAAATAAGTTAACGTTATTGACAAACTATATAACAACACGATATTAGTACTAAACTGCAAGGTTCACTCCAAATTCTCAAAAGTATTGCACACATGTGTGATGTTTACATTGAGAAAGAAGCGATATCAAACTTGAGGCTGTTTCCCACTACACTGGGCGTGACATCCAGGCACTGCCAACTTTCAGGCGTTTCTTCCTCAATCGGTTTGTTCATGGAAAACACGAGCACGTCGCCTTTCCCGCTATACGCCGTCGGCAGTGGAATCTGTGGAAATATCGAAATGTTATGTGTCTGCCCATGAAAAGTATGATGGTATTGATGTCAAGGTGTATGAACATGTGGTCATAACAACAACAACAGTGACTGAAAGTGTTGAAATCTTGCCCACTCCAAAGTAAGTATTATTTGATATTTTCCTTAATATGAAACGGATTTTGATGAAATATGGCGCAGCAAACTCGTCTTCATGAGCCGCATTTTGGTGGTCCATGGAGTTCGGCACAGACTTATGTCGTTTTTGCGAGGAATCGATTTCCGTGTCTACCGACACGGAAATCGATTCTTCGCAAAAACGACCGATGTTTGTACCAAAGTACAGAGACCACCAAATGCGTTTGATGCGCCATATTTCATCAAAATCCGTTACGATATAAAATAATACGTACTTTGAATCGGATGGATTCTGAATGTTTCAGTACTTGTTGTTGTTGTTAGTACCACGTGATCAACTTTCATCTTGTGAACTTTACTTTGGCACGGGCTAAATGTACCCATGTTGGTAGAAAGTGTGTCCAGTTTAAATTGAGATTCGCTTAAGATGGTGACAGCGTTTGTGTCATGAACTGGGATATGTTTTCACATCCCGTGACAAATATACAAGTGGAATAAGACGTCACAAAAGTTAAACGTATATTTATATAACGGTATAACTCTTATTGAATTGTTAATTCGTGGGAACCAATTGTTAATTCGTGGGAACGAATTGTTAAATTGAAGGAACGAATTATTATTTCGTGAGAACGAATTTTTATATCGTGGGAACGAATTAATAAAAAAAATGATTCTACGTCCCCTGTCTGAGGTCGACCCGTAGCACGCCTCAGAATATAAGATACACTCAGAAAACTATACACCCCCCTCCCCGTTCAGCCACGGAGTTTACGTAAATCACAGTTTATCACCAGTTGGAGTCTGAATTTAAATGCCGTAACACACAGGAAATGCTTCTTGACATATTCAAAATTGCCTGGAGGCATCCCCCCGGACCCTCCCCCTTAAAACACACAGTGCATTTCTTGACATCTAGATTTCAAAACTTGTCCTGGAGGCATGCCCCCCGGACCCTCCCCTATTTCCCCCCCCCCCCCCCCAACACACAGGAAAGTGCATTTCTTGACTAGATTTCAAAACTTGTTCCTGGAAGCATCCCCCCGGACCCTCCACCCTATCCTCCCCCCCCCCCCACCCCCCCCCCACCCCTAGAAGAGGTCAGTAGAAGTCCACAGACGCCTTCAATACGAAAACATGTACAAAGTAATAAGACATAACAATTAAATCTGATAACACAGCATATAAGAAAGCACGTTTTACCTACATTTTGACGGGGTTTGAGAGGTCCATCCCACCGGACTCCAGACTGTAGAAGGAACTGGTGGACACGATATCACCGGTGGGTGTGGCCGAGATGTCTTCCTCCGTTGTTGACAGAGGCTCGATAATCTAAGCGTAAAATGTGACACCGGCTGAGAAAATATACCGTACAACAAGTGACAACAATAACAGAGCAAAATCCTATTGTTAGGTTCGACAATGTCCAGCCGTGGGTAAACATTTGCCGTGAAACGAGGGAACTGTTTGAACCCCAAGGCCCTAGGCCACGTCAAACGTTTACCCACGGCGGAACATGGTCGAACGTTATTGTTACATTTCCGTAGGAAATATCGTGCAATTTGAGCATATACACAGTACTTTCGGTACTTTGATAATCTGCTCCATTCGAATAGCTGATTTACAAATACATATTCCGGGGCCGCATTACACGTCGCGTGATGCAGCCGCATCAATTTCAAAACTTCAGCACGACTGTTGTGAACTAGGTTGGTGAATGGCGGGTTCTGGTAACATCATGAGGCACATACATTACGTAGTTGTTGCATTGGCCCAGGGATGAGCATTATCTACAACCATGGTCAAACAGCACGCGCTGCACGTTTGAACACGGCTGTGAGCTGCGTCGAACAACGGCAGTCATGTAACAATGCCCGTTCCATCTCACGGATTGGGACCAGGGTCGTCGGAACAGGTCAGGGTGGTCCGGCGACGGCCGCATCAATAATGTTGACATATTTAAAATTCACATATATACAAAAAAACGGAATGTAAATATGTGTTATGCTATTTTTCTCGTTTCTCATCAGACATGTACATGTATGTTGTTACCACTGAGACGGTTCGACCGAGTGGTAACAACATACACTTTGGGTGGGTAGCAGGTGTACCCACTAGATTCGCCGGACCAATTGTATGATGCTGCGCCCCTTGAGAAGTTGTACGTTCGCTGACGGCAGCAAGTATGCTTCAGTGATCGAACTCAAATACAATTTGCAAAGCGAACCATACATCAGTGTACGGCATGTATGCTCGTGAATGGACATAACAATTTCAGGAATGCAACGTTAAATATGTATGGGCATCGTCTTATTTTAATGATAATAATACATGTACACAAAAGTATCAGTACATTTACGTTTACTCAACAAAGGTTATGTTTGTTTTGAGTGCTTCACCATGGTAATATATTACTGTGAAAATTACTGAGGAAATGGGTTTATGTGCTTCTCCAGTCACAGTCACCCATAGTATCATTACATCTACCGACACTCAACAATGGTCATGTGCTGGATTGATATTTGAACCAAACTGACCTCTATAAAAGTCATGTGCTGGCCTGATATTTGAACCAAACTGACCTCTATAAAGGTTATGTGCTGGATTGATATTTGAACCAAACTGACCTCAATAAAAGTCATGTGCTGGCTTGATATTTGAACCAAACTGACCTCAATAAATGTCATGTGCTGGATTAATATTTGAATCAAACTGACCTCCATTGTGATTTTGGTTGGCGCGTTGAACGTTCCCTTCGGTATGTCCAACTCCACCCTGTCATCAACGGATGACTTCAGTGTGCTGGCCTCACTACTCCGCAGTGAATGCTTCTAACTTCGGCCGAGAGACCACCAGCAGCGATTTGAAAGACGTCAGGTCAACTTCAAATGTACACACATATTTCTGAAAAGTCCATAGAAAATAAAATCATAGAATATTTCCGACCGTACGCTGCTGGCCATGTGTGCGCATGTCATACGTTTATCGTGATAAATGACGCTATCAAGGTATATGATGACGTGGTTACAACAACAACAACAAGTACTGAAACTTCCAGAAGCCATCCGATTCAAAGTACGTATTCTTTTATTGTGTCTGTATTACGAGACGCATTTGGATGAAACATGGTGCAACAGACGCGTCTTGTTAATTTGCATTTGGTGGTCTCGGTGCTTTGGTCCAAACTTCTGTCGTTTTTGTGAAAAATCGATTTCCCTGTCTACTGTTGCGCCATATTTAATCAAATTCCGTTGCCTATTAAGGAAAATGTCAAATAATATAACACTTTCAGCCATTGTTGTTGTTGTTGTCACCACGTGATCATGCACATTGGCTATGTGTCCTCCTGCATCTCATTCAGGTATACTGTTTCTATGTTTTATTTCTATTAAGTTCCATCAGGTCTTAGTTGTGTATCTTGTCCTTTAGTATTAACTTGTATAAATAATTGGAATGTATTTCAATATGTTAATTCTGCAGTCAATCCAATCATCACACAATGATTTTCAGCCTAGTCCATTAATGGAAAGGCGGTATTTTGTTTTGCTCTCAAAAATATGAAAATTACTTTCAAAAAGTACAGGTACTGATGAGACGGCTCGTTACGAGCCGGCTCATCTGGATATGCACTGTTTGCATAAACTGCTATAGCGGACTTTCGGGTTCAAAGGGTTAAGTAGACTGCCATGCGTAAGACCGGGTCGAATCAACAGAAGTTCCCACCCGGTACCTTTGACTTGACGAGGGTAGCGTAACTAGTTCGGGATATGTTGCAATTACTTACCCCAGTTGCATCAACTTTGGCGTCGTCCAACACATATTCTTGTTGCTGATCGGTTTTCAGAACAAGTTCTTCTCCAGCCGTGGGCTTTGATATCAACGGAACTGTAATCCCCGCTACAAAACTGTCGCCGACGTTCACCTTGTCGAGTCTATGGAGAATATATGCAGGGGCGGATCTAGAGGGGCGGGGTCCGGGGTTGCATCCCCCCCCCCCCCGTTCAGCCACGGAGTTTACATAGATCACAGTTTACCACCATGAATTTAAATGCCGTAAAACACAGGGAAGTGCATTTCGAAGAACTCGAAAATAGGACAACACCCTAGTTGCGAACGGTAACTCTTGCAATTACTCCCGTTACTTACCTTCGCAACTAGACAACCCCATACATGACTGATGATTTAATATTATTATTTATTAAAATAGTTTAAATATTTCATAACCGTCATTATACCGACCATACCACAGGTTGAAGTAACGAACCAATGTCTATAAATAAAATAAAACAAAATAAGTTAACAGGGAGTAAACACATTTGTTTTTAGCTTATTTTGTTCACTTATTGATGCGTTTAGGTATATTTAATGTATTTATATACCTTCGTCCGTTACTTCAACCTGTGGAGCACATAAGAAATATATTTCATCATTGTCAGTTTAGAAGGGAATGGTGTGTCCGTAAATGCTATTTCCGTTCGAGTATTGTGTTAAACGATTTTTATCTTCGTTTGTTCTTTAGGTCATGTTGAGCCGAAATAAATGTGGTTCTAGTTTGTTTCGCCGCCATCTTGGATACTTGGCGACCATTTTCAGTTTAGGTATATTCCCCATATACTTGCAGTAAAACAATCTGCAATTTGGCGGCCATTTTGTTGTTTTCAGACATATTAGACAGCAGCAAAGTAGGAAATTAGATAATATAGTACACCACACTTCTGAAATTTCAAACAACAAAAATACAGAAAGCCAGTGGCACCAATGTACACTTATCACCAATATAGTTGCAAGTATATGGGAGATATACATACATTCAAGATGGTCGCCAAATATACAAGATGGCGGAGAAAAATAATGACAGAAAATATTATTTTGCTCAGCATATGCAGGAGAACAGAGTTGAACCAAAAAATCGTTTTAGCAAAATAATCGAACTAGAATTATTTTTTTATTAATTTGTTCGCACGAAATAACAATTCGTTCCCTCAATTTAACAATTCTTTCCCTCAATTTAGCAATTCGTTCCCACGAAATAGCAATTCGTGGGAACGAATTGTTATATCGTGGGAACGAATTGTTAATTCGAGGGAGCGAATTGTTAAATTGAGGGAATGAATTGATATGTCGTGGGAACGAATTAATAAAAAAAAAAATCCATGTCCCCTCCGTAGTATCTCCTACAATTTAATTAATTTCGGCAATTGATTCTTCGGCCATAATTTTGTCTTTTATCCTGTTAACACAATGCGTATGTGCCGTTAAACACGGTGCCGTGAAACATTTTTGATATCCTGTCAATACGACCTAATCACTGCGTATGAATATGTGCCGTTGTCATACTATTCGATTATCAGATTTTGAGGATGTGGCTGGGCTTATTTTTTGCATTTTAAAGTTTTTTGTAGGTGTTGACGGGATAAATAGAATAGTAGGTTAGTGCCGTGAATTGGAAACATATCTGGCGCAGTACGGAAACGGGATGTGCTCGACAGAGCCTCGTCCATCCCGTTTCCTAAGCCTTTCCAGATATTTTTTCCCATTCACGGCACTAACCTACTATTCTCTATTTACCACCACAACGTTCATAACAAGGTTGCTGGTTTTAAAATTTTATAAATTATGTCCGGGGAAATATGCAGCCTATGCTCAATAAATGTAAATCCATCAATTAAGATTTGCAGACGATCATAAATTTGCACTTACGAACATTTTAATCGTACAAAACTTAGTGAAACGGCCCCCCGCTATTTAACGGATACACGTCTACATTGATCGGTTGGGGACGGCAATTTCGAGCCGCTGTTCGAACTTGCTGATGTCGATCGTGGGAACGGACCGTGTGCCCGGAGCGTTGGATATCACGGCCCGGATCATTTTTCTCATTAGCGCATAGAAAAAACATTGCTTCCCCATCTCTTTAATGTAACGCACGGAAGAATGATTTTTGCAATCGGTTATCCAGCGTGTTTGATATGTTAGCGATATAAAATTGTCAAAGCTGTTGCAATACGTTATTAATAAACAACATACAAATGCAGAAATTGTTATTGTACCGTGTCAAGGTCTTTATCGGACCTGACATTTGCATGTATATCGTGTAAATTTGAAAGCTTCATTTCGTTATGTTGAATGTTGAACAACAACATAATTATGGCTTCCATGGGAAAATTATTTCCCTGTTCTATTATCTTTGACAATTTACTAGTTCTACACCAAAGATTATTTGTTTAAAGGTATAAGATATACAGCTTACTAAATGTTGACCTACATGCAGCAGGTTTGGGTATGCACTTCGGTAGCTCACATTTTTTGAATGGGTCAAATTGTAGCCGTAGATAACATATCGGAGGCGAATTATTGTAGCTAATTAGCGCAGTCTTATCACATACAATGTACTTTCAAAATCTAATAACTATTGTGTATATAATGAATTATATAATTACATGTATACCAGTTGCCAATGGTCAAATATATTCAATAATCACATTCAGACTGCCGGAAAGGAACACGATGAACGGTTAAAGGGAAACACATGTAACTGCTTGGTATTCGTACCGAGGGCCAAAGTATATAGAGAATAGTAGGTTAGTGCCGTGAATGGGAAACAATAAGATCCTCGCCCATCCCGTTTCCTAAGCCTTGCCAGATATTGTTTCCCATTCACGGCACTAACCTACTATTCTATTTATCCCGTCAACACCTACAAATGGCTTTAAAATGCAAAAACATAACCCCAGTCACCGCACATATTCATACGTAGTGATTAGGTCGTATTGACAGGCCATCAAAAATGTTTCACGGCACCGTGTTTCACAGCACATACGCACTGTGTTGACGGGATAAAATACAATTGAATTATAGTTTGGCATGCATGTTGAATATGCATGTACTTACTAGTGAATAAATACAAACTTCACCACTGTTTGTCGTCGTGTGATCAATATATCGTTGTATTATATTGTAAGCTCAAGGGATAGGAGGCCTATTGCTGAATAAACATTAAAATTACATGTGTGCATTGACGACAACCGCTACGGTAGCATACTGATTTATTGCAGCCTATGCTCAATAAGTGTAAATCCATCAATTTAAATTTTCCGACGATCATAAATTTGCACTTGCGAACATTTGAGTCGTATGAAGTTTAGTTGTCCTTACCTGTGCGAAAACACATCACTGCATATTTCCTCATTATCTTTAATGCCAAAGTTGATTGTACAGTGTTCAATTGTGTGCCGGTGGCAGATCATCGAGACACTATTGTTCTGCTTCACAGGCCCCACCTGGCGTAGATCACTAGGCAGCTTACTCAACACAGGTGTGGGTCCTGCAGAAATAGAAAAGATGACCAAACGGGGGCCCGTGAACCCATGTAAAGAGCAAATTAACGCCGTACATTAGACAAAGACAATGACACGCGTACAGTGGTGGTTGAGGAGCCTTAAGTTGCACGTGGCGCAAACATACACTCTACGACCGAAGGCTGAACCTGGTTAGAGTGACGCCGCCGCAAACCTCCCGCTTACCTTGTCACCGTGTCTCAAATGGAGAGAAACACACAAGACAGTCCAAAACGAGCAACATAATGAACGAAAAATACGAAATAATCATGAAAACAAGCACAGTATATATGCAGTGGAAGAAAATATTATAGATATAACTATACGAAAACAAGCAATATAACGCCACAAAACTCAAGACTTAGGTCGAAATGGCTAAAGTGTAGCACTATGAGGGCACTGTCACCAGTTCAACATGATAATGTATACATACTAGCAAATAGCTACTAAGACAGCGAAACATTGCTAGTAGACACTTCAAAGTAATACAACACGAAAGGAGCCGACATTCGATACAAACTATACGTCGTAAAAGCAAGACTGCGCAAGACAGCAACCATACAACACTAGGTGGAGCAGAAGGACGAAACCGTCTTAACTCGTTGCATGCTAGGGTGAAACATGCATAGAGTCAATAGTGGCAGACGACATCCAGTAAACTAATCCTATAATAGGTTACATAGCTTGAAACACCGCGAGTAACTTCTCTTACAACTACTTCCCGGTATCATTTGATTTTAGAATTCAATTTGGCGGAATTTGATTGTTTGACATTAGCTTGCTGAGCTTAAAGTGCGGATCCATGAGAAGTCAGTCATTGTTTTAATTATAACTTCCGTGAGCGGTAGGTGGGGGCATGCGAATGGTATATTTAACGATCGGTTTCATCCTTACTGGATCCCGATATCCCGCCAGTAGCCCATTTCACCAACATTGCAAAGTATACTTTTCTAGCAAAGTATACTTTGATGGAGACATTTTCAATTTTAGGATAAATTTATTAATTTTTATTTTACTGAATTTATTACATTATCACAGCCATTTTGGCTGTGATAATGTAATAAATTCAGTATAATAATTCTGCATACTTTTAATCATGAAATATATGCAGTCGTTAGTTCTATATGAAACAATGCATTTCAGGAAACATAAATGATTACTCCCTCAAAGTATACTTTGCTAGAAAAGTATACTTTGCAATGTTGGTGAAATAGGCTACAGGTACATTTTGGCTTATTTGCTCCTTGAGAGTTGAATCCTGTAAGACCCATTATAAAAGTAGTAAGATTAGTAATACTCATATACATTTATCGAGTGGGACTAAGTGATTCTGGTGTGGTGAGAACCTGCCATATCGTCAGGTTATTCTCATTTCAGGGCCGAATATGTATTTGTTTTCTGTAAATATCCAGTTCGGTATTTTGGGAAGCCCGCCCCCACCCTACCACCACCACAACAGGTAAAATATGGGAATCGATCATGTTAACCCGGCAACAGTGACCTTATCTGTTGGCAGGCTATTCAACACCGATAGATAAATAAATAAATATAAAATCCACCATACAGATCAATTAAGTTAATGCAATGTGAAACAATTGACTAATTGTCCGACACTCATTTTGGTGGTAGAAGAATGGGGCTAATTCCCTTATGGACTTGGCCCCATTTTCCACTGACTTGTTCAATTGTCCGACGATCCGTCTATGTGCCAACCAGGCCCGTACGCAAGAATTGTTTTAGGGGGGTGCGTTATCGACGGCGCGAAGGGCTACACATTGTTTTTGCACATCCATTGACAGACCTCGGCAGATTAACCCTTTCACCGCTAAGTAACTGGAATGGATTTTGATTTGTTAATTTTGCAACCAATCTAAATCACCACAACATGATGTTCAGACCAGTCCATTTATGAACATGGGGTGTTTTTGTTCTCAAAATTTTGAAAATGAATTGCAGATCCTGATTAAGAGTGAAAGGGTTAAGGGGGTGCGTACGCACCCGTCGCACCCCCTCTGCGTACTGGCTTGCCAACTGTCTTACCTGCAGGCACTGGCGTAACTTTGTCAGGCTCCTTATCTGGCTCTTCATGTGTAGATGTTTTCGCTGTCTCTGTTATTTCTCTGTAAAGAAATGGAACACTGTATATGTACAGAGAAGGCCTAATAGACAAGTGGCAACTATTTACTTGCCGTAATAACTGTTATACATGTAGCCTATTTCATCAACATTGCAAAATATACTTTTCTAGTAAAGTACACATTGAGTGAGAAATTTTCAAATTAAGGATAAATTTATTAATTTTTATTATACTGAATTTATTACATTATCACAGCCATTTTGGCTGTGATGATGTAATAAATTCAGTTAATAATTCTGCATATTTTGAATCATCAACTATATGCAGTGGTGGGTTCTATATGAAATAATGCATTTTGGGAAAAAAAAATGATTACTCCCTCAAAGTATACTTTGCTAGATAAATATACTTTGCAATTTTGATGAAATCGGCAACAGGTCTAGAGGTTTTGGTTGTCATGACTGCATAACACGGTCAACTACTGCAAACACGTAACATTTGGTTAAAATGTGACTGCATGTGCTTTGCTTCGCGTTTTTCGTTCCGTTTTGCACAATGTATGTATTCTTTCCATTTGGTTCATTGCACTTGTGTTGTTTTTCGCTGTTTATTTCGTGGCTCTTGGCTCATTGGGACAAGCATAGTGAAAAGTTCGTGTTGTCATTTAAACTAGCTTCAACACTCAATGCAATATTTAAATATTTACTGTTCCAAGTCGGCACCCATGCAGGCATGTATTAGTCATGAGTATCTGTATCGTCATTGGTTTCATTGCTGGAGGCATCGACACTTTATGGGATGAACGAAAACCCGATGCGTTAATGATTGCTATCCAAGGATGTATACTAAGAAAAAATGGTAGTCATTCGCCATCTTTTCAACCAACGGAAGTGACGCCATTTACCCTTGACCGGCGCGCTAATTGTAATTTACTAATCCGCATGTAGGCTGGGAACCATTAGTTTTCAACCAACGGAAGTACGGACTGGTTTCGTGATTGGTTTAGTGACACCTCGGCCCTAAGACAAGTCGACCCTGCGGCGCCTCGGCCAATAAACAGCACGCTTCCCGGCCCTCTCGCGCGTTACGTTTAGCGAGCTTGGTACAAGGTAAATCACGAAACCAGTCAAAGGTAAATGACGTCACTAATCATTAACATATCGGGTTTCGTTCATCCCATAAAGTTCGTATGGCTGGAGGTGGTATTCTCGGGTTATAATGTAATGTGTAACAATTGTTTACTAACTAGTTTATACATGTAAGTTTCATCTTATGTGTCTAATACAAGCACTTTGGATATACCGCTATACGCGGACCTCAATATGAATGGCTTGATATGTGGATATGGGCATTGTATCTCCTGCTCACATAGTACTCTGATGTAGCATGGTAAGAATATATCAAGTTTGTCAGATGCACGATATGTTCCACTGACGGAATGTCAACACTACCCTGATCAGACCTCGGCGATTCGCAGGCTGATCAAGGCCTATACTGGGCGCATAATCTAAAACCCCACTTCGTCAGTCACAGTCACAAATGTATCATCGTACATGTACTTGTATCTTGTCTCAGCGAGCTATCTGGGTATATTGTCGTCTTTGTCCTAGGCAAATTCGTGATGGTTGGTATCTACTCGGGCCGCAAACTAAGAAAATGTGTCCGATTTTGTTAGATTGTCACCAGTTTGGGCTCCATAGATGACTCGTGGTACTCACCCAGTTTTCTGAATCATTGATTTGACATCTTGCATTTTCTTAACCATAGTTCTATTTTTACAGAGGTCCATTGGTGATTTTCCTTTCTGAAATACAGTAAATGCAAGCATTACCTCAGTACACGATATGTATCACATGATGGCAGAAATGACTGTCTGTTGAAGCTGCCATGTGGAAAACTATACCAGTTGTACAGTATAACCTCTTTAAACCGGACACCATGGTGACTCCATTGTGTTTAATTAAAGGTGGGTTTCAGTGTCATTTATGTCATTGTTATGTCTGTTCATGATTGAAAATGGCACAGATTGTTAATGGTGTGTTTAATTACAGTGGAGCCTCTCTAAACCGGACACCCTGGGGACCCCAGGGTGTCCGGTTTAGAGGGTTCCACTGTAATTCAGATGTAAGAGCACTGAAACACAATTCTGTGGGCATTGCAATCATGAACATTGATAATCATCAGCGATGTTTGACAGTGAAATTGGTCATAATTTAGCACGGCGATTGATGTGGCAAGGTTGCTCTGTTTAGAGAGGTTCCACTGTAACAATACTAGCACAATTGTCTCACCGAACAGGCTAAACTGACATAATAAATACGTATCTCTACAAACTAATCGCACAATGATGCCAAATAAACGTGTATGAAAGTTTGTGTTCTCATGTGAGTCAGATGTAACAAGAAGCCCAGATGGGTTTGTATCGCTCACCAAAAGTATTACTCCCATCATAAAGTAAATAAAAAACGGCTGACTGTTGATTATATACACCAAATTCCATAAAAAAAACATTTCTGCACGTTCATGAAAAGTCATTTGAATAAATGGCCATGTTGTCTCAAAACGTGCATGGAGGGTTAACGAATCACAGGGAAAAACGACCCAGTTTTGCATTTCAAGCCCAGGAGGGCAAGCATAAGCAATTTATAAAAACATATAAGAACATAAATCATACCATCTCTGAAGGCAACTAGCCCAATAGTTTGAACTTTAGCGTCTTACTAAAGTGATTTATTATGGACATTTCGACCTTTCGGTGACCATGTTGAATACCGTAATCAGTAGATTACAACAATAAATTCTCCAGAGTGATCGTCTCCTCTATACCGTATATTTGATACAAATGTATATGACATGACATGACTATATTTGGTCAAATGTGAAATTTGATCCATACTTGACTCCCCGAACCCCGCCCATTTTGATCCCGGGGTCATCATTTTAACAAATCGCAAACAGCATTGACCATCGACCATTCATGCCAAGTTTCGTCGAAATCGGTCTGTTCGTGAGAAAAATATTTTTAAGAACTTAACCTAATTTTCTATGGCGGCCATTTGGATTAGGCGAATACCTCCATTTTGAATTTGTGAAATGGCTTCACACAGGGACAATAACTTATTTTTTACCATATTGTCCAAGCGGTTCACGAGAAGAAGAAATCTATATTAAAAGGATGACCTTTCGACCTTTCGGTGGCCATCTTGGATGATGTAATCATTCAATTTCAGCAAGAAATGATCGTCTCCTCGATACCTCCGACTTGATAATATAAAATGAAAATTGACACCTACCCAGCCCAACTTCGGGACCCGCCCATTTTTGATCCCGGGGTCATCATTTTAACAAATCTGAAAGAGCATTGACTATCGATTAAGGCTGCCAAGTTTCGTCGAAATCGGTCTTGAGGTTCGTGAGAAGAGGATTTTTTTAAGAATTTGACTTACTTTTCTATGGCGGCCATCTTAGATATGCGACGACGACCATCTTAACACATTTGAAAAAAGAAGTAACTCATAGACCATCCCCGTTAAGTTTGGTCAACATCGGCCAAGCGGTTCGGAAGAAGAAACGTCGGAAAAGTGTTGATCAAATGACCGACGAAAAGCGATAACAGTAGCTCATTCGGCTCAGCTAGGTGAGCTAAAATGCAATAGACTCGTTCATTAGATGCTGAAGGAACTCATTTAAGCGAGCAGTGCAGTTTCAGTGTATGATGCCTAACATGAGTGATGATTTAATATGATATTTATTAAACTCATTAGCTGATTTCATAAGAAACGCAGCATAGCGTAACCTAGCCTCGCTTCTTATGAAATCAATAACCACGATTAATAAATATCATATTACATCTTCACTCAGGTCTACCAGGGGCGCCGGAAGCATCGCAAGATTCTACTGGGTGCCCTCGCTACCCAGCCAACGTGTATATTGTTACCCCTCAGTTGAACCGTCTCGCTGACTGGTAACAACATACATTTGATAAGAAATGAGAAAATTGCAGAAAAATATTTACATTCCGTTTTTGTTATACATGAATTACAAATATGTTAAACTTATTGATCAGGCAGTCGCCGGACTTGCCGGACCTGTTCCGACGCCACAATCTACACAATTTGTATATAATAGCACTTCTGTAAGTGAGGTTGTTGTGTACGTCACGTACTTACCGAATCTTTGGCAGTCACATCAGCTCCGCGACTGATTAGCGCTTCCATCGTTCGTCTATCATTGTTGGATGCTGCCAAATGCAGAGCCGTCTTGCCGGTTTCCTGAACACAAAGATCATTGTCCAGAATTGTGGCTGTGACTTAAGAAATGGGGCGTATGGTTTTTGCGACAAGTGTACATCCAGAGCAGCCTGTGCATCAGGATCTGCACTGTCCGCCATTACATCAATGAAGCACCCACCATGTTGCTAACAAGCAGCATATTATAAATATTGTTTTCAGGCTACTACAGCGTGTCATTTGTCCAGGAGCTACACTGGTTATAATCAATCCCATAAGCCCAATGTCTCCGGTCAAGGCCACACTTGTCCCAACGCTTAGACCCTCCATAACCGCCCTTACTACAACTGTTTTACAATCGTATTGTGCGTATTTTCATGACAGATGAATAAAGCTTTCCGTAGTAATATGATATGTTGAACGTATGATACTTCATAAACTACGACCCACTATTCGACTTCATAATCTACGAACCCACTCTTCGACTTCATAACTACGACCCACTGTTCGACGACCCACAGTTCGACTTCATAAACTACGACCCACTGTTCGACTTCATAAACTACGACCCACTGTTCAACTTCATAAACTACGACCCACTGTTCAACTTCATAAACTACGACCCACTGTTCGACTTCATAAACTACGACCCACGTTTGTGTCGAAACGTTGGATGAGTGGGTTCGAGGTTTATGAAATATCTTCCAACATGGAAACGAAAGAAATTCCAACAAATAACAATTGCTACGAAAACCAACAACCGGCACTGCAAATAAAGACTTCTACTAATATGCATCTGCCTTTCGCTATTTCCAAACATATATAAGGATATTGTACCCATGTTACCATACCTTGTCTGCCATATTGACATCAGCCCCATGTTGTAGCAAGGTCTGTAGGATATTCGTTTGACCGTTCATCGCGGCCGTGTGCAGTGGCGACATCCCCACCTGAAGCACGTACCAATACAATACTACTGCTGCTTTAGAAGTTACATGTGACGGAGTACAAGCTATATTGGCCACAAGCCGTGTAAATGTGCACTTGGACATTTGTAATATATGAAGATCTCAAGTTTGTCACTCAGTATGATTATAATGTAATCATTTATCTAAGCACAGGCAGGCGCGGATCCAGGATTTTTTGCAGGGGTGTGTTCAAGAATTGCAAGCGCGTACGGCGGGGGGTTTGGGGGTCTGAAATCAGAACGTATTAGACGTGATTCGCAGGCATTTAGGCCAGTGTTTCAATGTGAAATAACGATGCATCATATTTTATCAATTTTGTTTTTGCAACAAGCAGGGTTGCAATTTTAGCGCCTGAATAACACACGGCGTGTGCCTTGGTCCGACTGTATAGTGGGCGGCCAATATAGCGGCAGATGCAGTCTGATTAGGAAATACAATGTTCGCCATTCAGTCACACAGGCATCTTATGCGAACGTGGAAGTGTACCTAATGACGAGAACTTAGATTTGCCACACATAGCCCGAAATCCCATTTCTGAACCGCTGGCCATATACCTCGGAGGCTACAGTTACCCTTTTGGAAGTATCTTCCTGTTTATGTCTTGACTTCTCTCGTTTGGGAAATTTCTCTGCCATTTTAGATTGCAGGTGTCCTGCACTGAAACAAAATTAGCGTAAGTTTACAATTACAATCAATGCATTTTTCAGTTGAACTCCTGGTCTGCTCGCAGCCGCATATAAATATAAACAGTTTGTTAGAATCTGGACAGACTGGTCTGGGTCTACACTGGTCGCATCTGAATGAATAGCGAACAGTACAGACCCTGATCAGACTGAGCAGATGCGCAGGCTGGTCTGGGTCTACACTGGTCGCATCTACCATAAACCCAAGTTGACAATTACAATCAAAATATCGTTGCGCGGCGGAACGAGTGGCATATGCACACATACGATTCAAATAACCTTTTTATTGTATACGGAAATCATTCATATTTATATCGCCTCGAAAAATATAAAACGAATCGCCTCCTTTTGAGGCTTTCTTTGTATTTTTGCTACAGTGACTCGGGAGCTGCCGGTGGAACAAGATGTTTCCTCCACCAGGAATAATAGCTTTTCAGGCGCGGATACAGGGGAGTGTCCAGGGGGTACGGACCCCCCCCCCCCCCCCCCCCCCCCACCCCCCCCCCCCCCCCCCCCCCATACACACACACACACACCTTGGTAGGTTCAGTAGGTGACTGAAACTAAAATTAAATAAATCCTAGTAAATATCAAATCAAAAAATAAATAAAACCTAAGTGGCAACATAAAATCAGCAATCACGGTTATCATGATAGTCCAGTATAACATTCTGATGCAGCACACTTTAGAGAGGGTGGAAGTGGCACGTCAAATATCGTACCGTCAGAAATCAATTTCTTCTTCTCTTCTATTCTCTTTTCTCAATCATGGTGATTATGTAGGATCAGGACTGCATGCAACTATACGTTAATTACTTGGAGCACACTCGCTAGACATTAGTGGCTCATGTAATACATCAACTAATTAGTGATGATTTAGAAGGAACTATTACGAGGTTGAAACGTTGTTTCAGCACTGACCAATATGAACTCACCAGATATCAATATTTAGATGTTAATACGTGGCTTGTTTGATATCGGCATCGGTATTGGCCCGAGGTAACTTTGTATCAGCCTGAGACCGAAGGTCGAAGGCTGATACCAAGTTACCGAGGGACGATACCTAGGCCGATATCAAACAAGACACGTATTAACGTCTTTATTACTTAGATTACGTAGATATCAATTTAAATATCAATCATCCGGCAGTTGTGATAATCCTATATTAAAAACTATACCGTTATCCATGATTGAATGATGAAATACAGAGCCTACAAATTTAAATTCCCGGCATCTGTCAAATTTTACGCAGCCGAATGCGCATGCCCAAAGGAACTGGTTTAAGGCGCGCGCGAGACATGGTATCGGACTGGAAACGGCGGTATCAGACTAGTAACGATGGTATCAGACTAGAAATGGCAGCATCAGACTAGAAGTTTCAGTATGAGACTGGAAAACACGCCGTATCAGTCTGGACTGTGTATGTTATTGCTGTAGGCAAATACAGGCAATTTCTAGGCAAAAATTGATATCTAAGTAATAAGGAAAAATATTGACGGCTTGAGATGCATTGTGTTTCAATATGAAACGAAATACGTCTATAATATGTTTCGATATTGACGTCTCGTGAGTATATTGGTCAGTGCCAGAACTAAGTTTCACTTCGCAAACTAGTTTCGTCTAAAGAACCAGTAATTTGTTTATTGTAACGTTATTTATAGGTTGTATATTTCTGAGGCGCTATAAATTGCGAGTGATGTACGCACATTGTACACTGACCGGGTATGGAAAGTACATATGTACGCACATTGTACACTGACCGGGTATGGAAAGTACATATGTACGCACATTGTACACTGACCGGGTATGGAAAGTACATATGTACGCACATTGTACACTGACCGGGTATGGAAAGTACATATGTACGCACATTGTACACTGACCGGGTATGAAAGTACATATGTACGCACATTGTACACTGACCGGGTATGGAAAGTACATATGTACGCACATTGTACACTGACCGGGTATGGAAAGTACATATGTACGCACATTGTACATTGACCGGGTATGGAAAGTACATTTGTACGCACATTGTACACTGACCGGGTATGGAAAGTACATTGTACATTGTGTGTATAATAAAAAGTGTATTTGATTTGTATGTGGGTATATGTCACCCGTTCCACAGCGTGCGATGTTGAGCTCCTAAAGGAGCGCAATATCGCACGCTGCGGAACTCGTGCATATATCCACGAGAACCTAATAAAACTTAAATATAAACTGATTCTAATCTAAAAATAAATGATATACACGTCGTGTTTTTAAATAAAGTTTATAGTTACATGTCCCACGGGTCCTTAAAGGTGTTTATATCTGTTCAATATACTGTATGTTTACCAATATTAATTATTATTAAGTTATTTATTAGGTTATTTTGTTATTTAGTTATTAGTAAGTTATTTAGTAGGCGAGTTTATCTTAATGGACGTATAAACGTGACAAATTACTTACCATTTAGAGAAGGTATCCAATCAGAGAATTACTATTTGATATGGGTCCCATTAACGAGTGCCTTCTTTCCGTCTTTGCGGTCGGTACATTGCCCTTTGCAGTGTAAACAATACGAGTGAACTGATATGCACCATTGTGCAACAAAGCATGCTAGTATTTACGTTAAATTATTTGAAATACGAACTCAGTCAACACAAGTGTAATATGAGCCATGCACGGTCTATGAGATTCGAATGACATTGACTGGCGAAATATGTTAGGCACCATTGTGTGCAATATGTCTGGTTTACAGGCGAGTCTTATAAATAGGTTACCGAACTTTGTCTAGTCAATTCACGAGTAACTATTCACAGAACATTGCCGGCGTTATAATTGACGGAATGTGTCCGTTTGACGTCACGTTGCTTAGTTTAAACTAAGCAACGTGACGTCAAACCGACATATTCTGTCCATTATAACGTCAATGACGCCCCGGTAGTTGTTATGTTCTAAGGGACGTTACTCGTGTTTTCCAAAGTTCGGTAGCAACTTAATTACAATTATAAGACATTGATCGTCTGGCTGCCAAGGTCGCCGGGAAGGCTTCCGCTGACGTTTGAGAAGTTTGATGCATGAAGTAGATTAATTTCAGGACGGCAATTAGCCAAAATACATTCCATACCAGGACATATCCAACACCTTTACATATACGCTATTGTTCACATATTGGAGTTTTAAGGAATTAAATGCGAGGGAGAGTTATCGACCGCAGCATTTAGTTCCTTAAAATCCATTATATGAACAACAACATACCTATAATTACTAGCCAGGTTTATCATGCAGTTTGTCATGCGAGTATTTATTTCGGCCCCATTTCCTGTGGAGAGTGATACTTTAACTGGCCAGCGATTGGCTTAGAAAGTATTGTACGGCAATGAGGGTGTACAAATACCCGCTATCCACCTGTACGGTCGATTACGTCTTTTTACGGACGTACAGACGGACGAAACCGTGATATATGCATTGTATGTACCAAAGTAGACACCGAAGAACTATCGTTACTTTGTTTCGAAGTGTGCTAAATGGGAATTTTCAACTGTAGTTCGGTCGTCCGCTGAAAAGGGGACACTATAGCAATAACCCTTACAATGCTGAATTAAATTGTGTCGTCTGCTGTTTATTTTTTATGTTCCATTTATGTTCCAGTGGAAATGATTCTAAAGTGCTGTCAAACCATGGTTTTATTGAGAAAAAAAGGCAAAATATTAAGCAACCGCAGACGACAGTTTTTGGTCCAAGCATTCTAAGGGTTAATAATTGTAATTTGTTATACCACTTGTCTTATTACATAGCCACATATATAGTAGGATCAAAATGTAATCATTTATCTGATCATGCAGTCAGCTAAATGATGGTTCCAGTTTAATTATACTATCAGTGGGACTACGCTGGAGATGAGCGTCATAAATGGGATTCCCAAAAGTTGAAGTATACGAGCACTATGCTTATCACAGTATACAACCTATAAATGCTTAGTCTACACGAATATATGTGGCTTTGGCTGGAGAAATGGGGCTTATGGGTTTTGCGACCAGTGTAGATCCAGATCAGCCTGTGCATCCGCACAGTCTGATCAGGATCTACACTGCTCACCATTCCATCAACAAAACACCCGTCATGCTTCTAACAAGTAATATAGATAGCTATCAGGTTACAGATGCGTGCTACTTGATCAGGAGCTACACTGGTCAAAGATCCAATAATCCCCATTTCTCCAGTCACAGGCATATACGTCTGACGTTAGAGCAATGTCAGAACATACATACATGTATAAGTTCACACACAATCTGTATCACAGGTGGAAATGATTCGAAACAGTGCCATGAAAATGACCAGCGAAAACATCCCATACCATACCCACCTATTGCCGTACTGTATGTTTCAATTCTATATAGAAATCCAATAAAATTCCCATTTAAGTAACACTACCATTACCCACCTATTGTCGTTATGTACAATACGTTTCTAAATAGAAACGTAGCGTACGCTGCGACAATAGGTAGGTGGGGTAATGGGCTATGTAATGGTCATTTGTATGACGCCTGTCTTTCATATCTGCTCTGTATGGCTGGTTTTGTCTTTCATTTTAACCCCTATGCCATGGGCAAATATCCGTAGCGTCCCAAAATTCACCAACTTTAACTTGATGGAATTATTTTACCATTTTCAGTTGAACAACCGCGCAAGTAGTACCGTTTTCAGGATAAAACTAGAATTGTAGACTGTCGGTACAAGAGTGACAGTGACATTCAGGGACAGACGGACTGAAACACGAACAATGGCAACACCACATCATGCACATACCACCCCATAAAATAATGCGAATATTCAGCATTGGCTCGGGGGCTTCACCGAATGGCCACGGAGTATTAGTTTGGGTGACATATTCTACACGGATTGATTGATTGATTGGCGTTTTAGGTCCGTTCTACAAGACCACATACGGACGGAAATGTACGTGCGTATGGGGACAACTGTACAGAGCCCCGCAGGGAACATGCCTTTTTTTATTAATTCGTTCCCACAAAATAACAATTCGTTCCCTCAATTTAACAATTCGTTCCCTCGAATTAACAATTCGTTCCCACGATATAATAATTCGTTCCCTCGAATTAGCAATTCGTTCCCACGAAATGACAATTCGTTCTCTCAATTTAACAATGCGTTCCCTCGAATTAACAATTCGTTCCCACGATATAACACCCACGGGAACGACTTGTTAATTCGTGGGAACGAATTGTTAATTGAGAGAACGAATTGTTTATTTCGTGGAAGGGAACGAATTAATAAATAAAAAAATAATTCAAACGTCCCCTGCGGGTCTCCGTAGAACTGTACAATCATCACCATTTATACATGTATGCTCGTCGCCAATATCCACAGGCCCTACTTATCACCATGCATGGGGCTTCCATTATATGTGGCTGTGGCTGGAGATATGGGGCCTGTGGAATTGTGACCTGTGTAGCTCCTGCTCAAATAACACACTCCCGTAGCCTGATAATGATATATACTGCTTGCTAGAATCAATAATCGGTGTTTCACCGATGGAATGGCGAACATCGCAGATCCTGATCAGACTGTGCGGATGTTGGTCGCAAAACTCATAAGCCCCATTTCCGGTCACAGCCACATATGTTGACAACCACTCTATGCTGTGTTAACCATGTTAAATATTGTGCCCACATCATGTTCACATACACACTCATTGATACAGTTACACCTTCTATAAATTCATGATGCAAACGCCCATTCGACGTACTGCGTTTACATCCCAATACAATACATTAGACGGGCCCACGTGACATCGCACCATGCTCTTGATTGGTTAACGTTCGTTTGACGTCCATAGATTCCACGAGGTTGTCAATAACTGCACGCTATTGACTGGCAACGTCGATGTTCCAGGAATGGCGACAACTTGACGTAAAACAATGTTATTCTTATTTTCGAAACTATCAGAAAATGCAGTGTAAATTAAGAAATAAAACCATGGGCTGTTGCTTTTACTCGGGTGTATAATACATTTGGTATGTCTAAAGTTTGCGAGGAGTCCGAAATTTGGTCTGTTTAAAGTTTGCGAGGAGTCCTTCTTCGACTCCCATGCACTTTAAACACCACTAAATGTAGTGTGCGTCCCAGTAAACACAACAGCCCATGGTTGTATTCTTTATACACAGTATTTAATAATTGGAATGACATGGCGTCTCTGTAATTACGAGATAACTCATATATAGTGGTTCATTTTATTATTGTTTCACTAAGGTGCCAATGTAGGTTGTATCAATGGTTGGCATTAGGCCTGATGCATTGGCACCAGCCTCCGATGCACATTGCCACTCCCTTTTCCTTCTCCGGGAGCGGGCATCCATTCTTGTTGCCCACCGGGCAGTCGAGGTATGTCACACATTCATCTGTAAAGACATGTACAGTGAAACCTCTCTAAATCAGACACCCCGGGGCTACCAGGGTATCTGGTTTAGAGATGTGCCACTGAAACTCATGGAATACATCATGGAATACATCATCACCAGCTTTAGCCCTCACCACGGTGAATTACGTTTTGTCCTCTGCCGGAAATGTTTTATTTTCAATATTTCTCGACAAAAACCTGTTTTGACAGCGTATGAGAATCGTCTCCACTGGAGACGATTCTCATGTGCTGTAAAAACAATGTTTTTTGTTTTGTTAAGAATTTAAGGCAAAAATGAAAAACAGCAGACGACAATGTCCGTCTCCAGCATAGAGAGGGTTAACCATTAGAATGCGGCAAACGACAATTATCGTCTGCCGTTGTTATATAATTTGTATTATTTCTCAATAGAAACATGGTGTAACAACACTTAAGAAATCGTTTCCCTTGGACGTGATTATATAGTGTTGTAAAACCAAGCTTTTTTGATGAGAAACAAATGGAAAATAAAACATACACAGCAGACGACTAAATTTAATTCTGCATTGTAAGGGTTAATGGAAAAGAAACCATCACAATTCAGCAAATAGAAGACGTGTGCGTGTATGTCTGGTATAGAAAGAATCTACTGCAGCTACAGTGCAACCTCTCTACAACAGCCACCCATGGGAAGACGCAAAACTGACTTTTGTAGAGAGGTGGCTGTTGTAGGGATGTTAATGCTGTTTATTTATTTTCTTAAAAAATCTCATCAAAAACATGCTTTGGCAACATTTTAGAATCATTTCCAATGGAAATGATTCTAAAATGCTGTCAAAACATGTTTGTATTGAGAAAGAAGGCAAAGCAACAGCAGACGGCAGTTTTCGTGCTCAGCAGTCTAATGGTTTGATACAGAGGAAATCATCCATTTGGGATATAAAATAGCGGCTGTTATAGAGAGGGTGTTGTTGTAGAGAGGTGGCCGTTCGGGGAGGTTCGGCTGTACATTTAATATCACAGAAAATAGTATTACCCAACTTCCTATATAAGTTGATGTTCCATAGTTTTTACTAATTCCCTGGGTTTTGACGTGCCTGTGCAATAGTTCCACGTGCCCGGTTATTAATTCCGCGTGCCCGGTCAATAGTCAAAATTATTTCATCACTGGAAATCGTTGTCGAAGATTACGTCATAAAATGTGATGTAGATCGGTCAGTCGACGCGCCCCATGACAAATTTACGTTCATTGTGTCATATACTCCGTTTACAGATGGAGTAATAAAACAGTTGTTTCATGGTAATTCGGGGAACAGTCAAAATAAATTGGTGCTATGGACCCGACCCGATGCACTATTGCCCTCTGCCTTCGGCCTCTGGGCAATAGTGCCTTGAGTCATCCACAGCACCTCGGGACCATATATTTGACTGCTCCCCGAATGACCATGAAATAACTGTATAATGTTAAACATTTGACCATATCAGGCCAACTATTTAATATTTTGAAGTGAAATAAACATATGATGTTGGCAGACTGCTAGATGCCCATCATTATAACCAACCGAAAGAAGAAACTTTTCGAACGCATTTGATTGAATAAATGCACAATTGGAACATTTCTAAGTGCCAATGACCGAGGAAGCATGAACATGAGGGACAATGAGCGAAGCATATTTTCGTAGGCATATAATATATAGATGCCACAATAATGTCACGTTCTGCAAAGCATTTAAACATTTATTGTGACACTTTAAATCAGTAACTCGCCCGTCACACACTTTAACGCAACCTTCTAGGTCATTTGACCTAAACCTTGAGATGAAGAGCCACATGTGTGGAATACATAATTAAACTATTGATGATGACGAATAAGTATATGGAGTTTCAATCCAATCCGACTTACTGTATCAGAAATGGTAGGTAGCCGAAAACTGTAACGCAATCTCGGACAGACAGATGGATAGACAGACAGGCAGAAACATACGGACAGGGTTTCGCCTATATGTATCCCGACTTGTGTTTCGCGATACATAATAAATCATTATGCCCTATGCACACGTTATTGTCAATTATTATCAGTGTTCGACATGGGGTTAAACATATAGTGCAAACAAAAACAAAACGTCTGCAATTTCTAAACGTACAAGACAAAACGTAACAAAACGGACGTGTAAAATAAGTTGAGAAAAGGAAAAAGAACAACAACAGTTGTTTTCCTGAAGAAGAAGTGTCTGTGACTGGAAAAATGAGACTGAGACCAGTATATGTTTCTAAAAATCAATACTACGGTGGCACAGAGGGGACATGGAAATATATTTTACTTTCGCGTGCGCACGCGATAGCTATTGCGTGCGCACGCGATAGCTATCGCCTGCGCACGCGATAGCTTTCGCGTGTGCAAGCGATAGGTTTTGCGTTCGTATGCGATAGGGTTTCATTGGCTAAGCTATTTCGTGCGCACGCGAAAGTAAAAAATATTCCCATTTCCCCTCTCTGCCACCGTACAATACAGATCGATATCAGGCTAATCAGGCTACATGAGTGGGCTATTCGATCAGGAACTACATTGATCACAAACATTTCTCGAGACATATCCACAAATAATGTATGAAACTCACGTTGTAGACAGGCGCATGTCTTGTCTGTCTGGCAATGCTCGTGGTAGCCATTGTCACATGTGCTCGTGCAGTTCTTGTTGGTGTCACACGACGCCAGGGCGCACACCACTGCATAGGGAGTATACCACAGGTGCTATTCGCGTGTCTTGGATGTTCTATTTAAGGTTCGACCATGTCCAGCCGTGGGTAAACGTTTGCCGTGACACGAGAGAACTATTTGAACCCCAATGCCGTCGGCCGCGGGTTCAAACAGTTCCCGAGTGCCACAGCAAACGTTTACCTATGACTTGACATGGTCGAACGTTATTGTTACATTTCCGTCAGAAATATCATGCAATTCGAGCATATATACAGTACTTTCTGTACTTTGATAATATGCTCCATTAAAACAGCTGAGTTTCACATACATATTTGGGGCCGCAGTACACGTCACTTGATGTAACCGCAACAATTTCAAAATTTCAGAGCGACCGTTATGAAATAGTTTGGTGACGTAATGGCGCGTTCTTGTAACGTCATGAGACACATGCATTACGTAGGTGTTGACTTGACCCAGGAATAAGCATTGTCTACAGCCATGGTCAAACAATACGTGTAGTGTGTGGGTGTAGTGTGTGGGTGTCCAGTTTATAAAGGTTCCACTGTATTGCAAGGAAATTATTCTCTTTCTATTTTTTATGAGTGAAGTCTTGCTGTCCACCATATAGTTATTTTAACGTTACGGTACTGATTTTGACGCGAAACGTCATGGAAATGATACTCACTCGATTTACAATTGGGTGGAACTATAAGGAACAACCGATATACAGTGAAACCTCTCTAAACCGGACACCAGGAAACACCTGCGATCTTATTTTTTATGCGTTTCTTGGTTATTTATCTCAGGTGATAATGTCTGTTCGTGATCGCATAGCACATAACTATGGCTCATAATGGTCAAATTCCTGATTTACAGTGAAACCTCTATAAGCCGGACACCCTGGGGACCTCACAGGGTGTCAGCTTCAGAGAGATTTCACTGTATTTGGAGAATTCACCGGGGAGAGACAAGTAAAGTTTAAAAGGACCAACACTATTAGCTAAATGCATTCCGACCTTCAACAGTTGACAGTTGACCAACAACAACTGTAGTTTGACATTTATACAGCCCTGTTTAAAGACCGTATACACGTCCTTATATGATGATTGCTTCATAAGAGTGATGTGATATATGAATATAACATATGTGAATATTGTCTTGTACGTATTCAACACTTCGAGCGGTTGCCACATACAGTAAATAATATGACAGTAAACCGAATAAAAGCTGGTGCAATACACCATAGACCGATATGACAACAACATGATATGCATATTATGCGAGATTATTATACCATCAATCTCAAATTTATTTGGATATGTGAACTTTTCAATCTGATTCACAGCCTAGTTTTAGTGTTCACATTACCTATTTGTAAAGCCAATTTTACTTGCATATTAGACGAGTAGACACCAGTGACAATACACTCAGGTAACTGCTTACATGTAACTGGATTTGATAACTAATAAAATAGTACAGTAGTGGGTATATATTGTATGTCCTGTGTGGTTGGCCAGGTAAAAGTGATACATTGTGCGATTTCTGTGTATGAGGCTATATGCAATGGTGATTCATGTTGAAGGAGAACATAGTTTACAGTTTGGTGTAATATAATGATAGGAGACGTTTTCCTGGCGTTTCTACATGTGATTAACTACATGTTAGTATATGTTCTACTTCACATTTTGCGTTTTGTGTCCGACGCTAGAAGAGGTGAAACTGGCTGATGGCTGGAACACACAATGATGGCCGAATGCGCCACTTCATGTGCCGTATAGGATACAGTATAGGATACAGTGTTCACATATATGGTATACATATATTCCATCATATTTACGAAGCAATTATCTTTAAATCAAAGGATGACCAGGTATAGAACGGGTCCTTAAGCAGTTATTGAGAAAATAAAAACAACTTTACCCAATTTGCGTTAGAAACAAGGTTAACGCAAGTTCTCAGTGACATTCACCTCATGTGTTCAGACGTTGGATGTATGCGAAACAAAGCACCATCTCTACATACTGTCACCAAATATTATTGAAATCGGTGAAAGGTGTTACTAACATACAAGTATGTACGTACATACATATACTATAGACATATACACGCCTGCCTATCGGCGAGGGGATACTGAGCAATTCTGGGCCGGGACATCCTGAAATAAAGCTCAACGACAACAGGACAATGGATAAGATAAGTATAATGTAATATACCGTACCTGCTAAGGAGCAGAGAACAATTATTCTGAATGCAGTGTTTGCCATCATCTTGTGTTGTCTCGCAAGGGCAGCGTTATCAAATAACCTATTATATAGAGTATACAGCACATGTGACCACACATGTGCCGCCCCAAGGCAAACAGGGACTGACCTAGTATATAGCTACTGTGCTCACACATACACTAGAACAGCCGAATAAGAAAGAAGTTCGTCCATTATCCATGAACGCATCAGTGTCGTTGCTGTGTGTATATGGCAAACAAATGTATAACCAAACTAGGCAGAGTTAGGTGAATACACTGATCATAGCTACATTGTTTGTAGTTTGTGTTAAGACCACTTTGCAAGGCACGGTGCATTTATATCATCGGATGATAAAACGGACCTTACGACATTCGCAAAACTATACGTATTGTTTTGCGTATGTCGTAACGTCCGTTTTGTTATGTGCATTCCAGTCACATGAATATACAACCTTGTTGCTGAAGATAGCAAGCATATCTTATCAAATGATTTTATCAGGTAACCTGTCCTGTATTGACCGAATACGTACTGTCGGATTACATATGTTAACTGTTGTATCAGACATTTACCTGATACAAACATCCGGGTTACAACGAAGTGGAATTGACCTTCTATTGATCGGATGACGTCATGTGACGTTACAGAATGACGTCAGTGTAATGACGCAACGTAAACAAGTCCGCGTTCTGTCCATATATTACGACATCATCTGTGGTCATTTTCCAACATAAAACGTTACCTGATAAATAGAATACCATGCTCTTGTCTTTTGATATGGAGTCTATCAGGCGCGGCTAGGACACTGTAGGAATTCCTCGACAAGCCGAGAAATTCCGACGCGTTTCCTAGCCTTGCTTGATAAACTTGATATCAAAACACACTAGCCTGGAATTCTCTATTTAACACGCTGATCGCAACTGAAATTGTGTAAGTCGGTGCAACAATTCCGTGGAGTATGTGATTGCAATCACCATCATTAGTTCAAAGCATTTACTAAGTAAACACGATAGTCCTGTATTTACAAAGGAAATGACATAGAAAGTTGATGATGATTCTTGAATGTTGTTCATTCGATGAACGCGTTTGGGAATGCCAACTTTGCTAAAGCCGTTGGTTACAGACACGTACAAATGTAAGACATTATCGGCTGTATGCGGGATTCTCCGAGACTGACGACTCGCTTATCACGCCTGGCGTAGGGTTTCGGTCAACGAGAAAATTAGAACATTATTGCTTCCATACACAGGGTGAAGTAACGGTACAAGGCCTATAATGCATCAAATGTACATAAAAATAACAGTTAGTGACAACGATAATTAAAAAATATTTCTAACTCTCTGTTACAAGAGTATACAGCTGAACCTCTCTAAACCGGACACTTATGTTTGCATACCCGATGAATTTAATGTAAATCGGACGGATGGACGGGCAACGATATACCACAATACAAGCGGAGTTCAATAATAATAATAAGTCAATAATAAGGCATAAATTCCAGGAAAAGTCATTTAAAAGACTCATTGTTTAAGTGGATTGTCTAAAAATGCACTTGATTTGCAGATACAAATATGTTCTTCCATTGGGCATGTAATTTACCGAAATTCGATTATGCAAAACTGAAGACTGATAACCGTAGTAATATAACGTTACGTTCTGCGACCAAGCGCACTTGCGACGTCAATAATAGCTTTTTGCCAAAAGACTGACGTTTTCGATTGATCGAATATGGCACAGTATGAAGACTAATTAGATTTCAATTATGAACGTAATGAACATACTTTTGATGACATACTGCGTCAATCTCGTGGACGCCATCATTGATGCAGTACAAAATGGCCACCGAACAGGGAAATTAAATCAAATTGAAAATAAACCATTGATATGATGACCCGTGCTTATGGTGACGACTGTATGTCAACAAACAGGATATACGAGTGGTTCGGACGGTTCAAAGATGGACGCTATTCCGTAGAAGATGACGAGAGGGCGGGCCGTCCTGTTGACGCACCAACGTCGAACATTGTCGATGAAATTTCGTCGCGCCTACAACAAGATATATGGTTATCCCTATCTGAACGTGCAGATGACATGACTATTTGTGTAAGATCAGCTTACAGTATGTATTACTATAGACCATGTAGGTATGCGTTTTATGTTTGCCCGCTGGATACCGAGGTTATTAACCTCAGGCATGCGATATCCAAGAAGAGCGAATGTCTCGACGCCAGGAATATGGTGTTTCACCAACACTATGCACCCGCGCATAGGAGTGCTGTTGTGTAGACGACGATCGAAAAACTGGGGTTTAAAGTAGTGGAGCAAGCCCCATACTCTCCCGATTTGGTCCCTGCAGAATTATTTCTATTTCTGCGGCTGAAAAGTATGCTACTGGGCGTCGAATATACTGGAAAGTCAGAATTGTGCACCGTTGGGATGTGCGTAACCAGTAGCCGATTTCATCAAAATTGCAAAGTATACTTTCCTAGCAAAGTATACTTTGAGGGAGCAATCATTGATTTTTCCGAAATGCATTATTTCATGCAGAACTATCGATTGCATATATTTGATGATTAAAACTATGCAGAATTCTTATACTGAATTTATTACATTATCACAGCCAAAATTGGCTGTGATAATGTAATACATTCAGTATAATAAAAATTAATAAATTGATCCTAAAATTGAAAATTTCTCCCTCAAAGTATACTTTGCTAGTAAAGTATACTTTGCAATGTTGATGAAATCGGCTACAGAAGTGTGTACGGTGTCATAGACGATACTTCGAGAATGAATAATATCTATCCAATAAATATTACAGGTATGAGCATGTTAGCTTGAAACACACACATGGTACATAACATTATGTAAGACATGTACTTTTTCAGATGCGCAAATTGGATGTTGCGCCGGGTATCCTAACCTGACGTTGCTATGACGACAGCCACGTGCGACTCTATGTATGCAACATACTACAATTGTGTAATGACATGTATTATGATGCCTTCTCAGATTATGCGAAATAGCAGTCAATTTTAACGATCGATATAGCGTCAGTGAAAACATTCCTGGAATGTATTGAATGCCCCTCGTACGTCCCATTTTTCAAACGGATGCATTCTAACTGTCAATTGACATTATGAGTTACACCCGGATTGGCATTCATGAATTACCTATTTTCCACGAGTGGGGGACCAACCACCAGGACCTTCACCACCTCTACCCTTCGTCGTAGGATCATATGTGGCCGTGAATGGAGAAATGGGGCTTATAGGTTTTGCGACCAGCGTAGATCCAGATCAACCTGTGCATCCGCACAGCCTGATCAGGATCTGCACTGTTCGCCATACCATCAATGAAACGCCCGTCGTGCTTCTAACAAGCAACATAACTCGTTTTCAGGAGTTTGTTATTTGATCAGGAGCTATACTGCTACACATAAATCCCATAAGCCCCATTTCTCCAGCCTGAGTCACAGCCACATATGCCCACACATAATTGTCACGCCAGGTACACCACTATACATAATTAAAGAATAGGCGCATAAATACTAATTTCCACAAAAACAAATACAAATATTTTCAGCTACCATCTATCCAAGTGTTATCCCAGTGGAACCTCTCTAAACCTGACACCAAGAAAACACTTGCGATCTTATTTTTGATGAATTTAATTAATAATTCGTTCCCACGATATAACAATTCGTTCCCACGAATTAACAATCCGTTCCCGTGGGAACGAATTGTTATTTCGTGGGAACGAATTGTTAAATTGAGGGAATGAATTGTTATTTCGTGGGAACGAATTAATAAAAAAGGATTTCTACGTCCCCTGCGGGGCTTCGTAGTATTCAGATATATTGTATTAGGAAACATTATATAAAGCAATACTACTAGCGTCGACTAAACATGGTAAAGTTTATTGAGCAGCTTAAAATAGAAAATATATACAGTGGAACCTGTCTAAACATGACACCAAGAAAATACTTGTGATCATATTTTTTATGAGTTTCTTGGTTATGTATCTCAGGTGATAATGTTTGTTCGCACAGCATACACACAGCTATGGCTCAGAATTATCATATGTCTGATTTACAGTGAAACTTCTCTCAGCCGGACACCCTGGGGACCTCCCAGGGTGTCCGGTTATAGAGGTTTCACTGTAATAATCAATTATTAAACGTGAATGTGACGGCAAAATGTGAAATTTTGTGGCGACGTTAGACAAGTTGAATTGTCGTTTTCCACGTCATTTGCTGCTTTTCACGACGTTGACATTAAGTCCGGTTTTCGTCTGGTGCGGGCCGTATAATTATGTCAGTAAACTATGTTGGAAATTTTGCGAATATCGGATACCAAATTTGGGTCTTATTGCATCTTGTTCTTTACTGACATTACACATTTGCATAAGATAAGCCGACATTATTCGATTAAAGTAAAGTAGTTCATTTTTGGAATTATGGTGCAGGAGTTTGGGGATTCTTTCAAGCCATAAAGATTGAACGAGCTGAATTACAACTTTGCAAACGTCATTTTTGTGTGTAAACGGATTAGATTCACTCAAAACGATTAATGCTTATCTTGAAAATACAGATAAATAGCAAGCATATAATGCTATGCTTAATGGTATAATTGAACACCAAAACAAACGAAACTGGTTGTTATTTATCCTCTATGTTTGAATCAAGGTGTTGAAGTTGTTGATATATTTTTAACCGTTTTCCAAAAACAAAAACAAGGCCAAATCTAGTCAGTTAAGGCATGCATGAATAAACAGTAGAACATGCATGTGAGTTGATGTTGCAATATTACATACGAGATATAAATGAAACACTCAATGTAGAAGTATTTAGCAGGTTGAAAATGCATGTACATGTATCATGTATATACTCATATCGATGTAATATGGTATAAGGCAAGGGCGTTGTCAACTTTTCAGAAAGGGGGGGGGGCGAAAATAAGAAAATCATATTATATTGTGCAATTTAAACCAGAAAAAAGTAATTCATGTATTCAATGACCGAACTTAAACGTCTATGAGTCTCTCAAATCGAGATATGAGCAAAACTAATTATCAATTTTTACCAATGTTAGTTTTAAAAAGTATTTAGACTCAAAAGAGACGAACTCCCTGAACACCACCAACACCTGACGACGCCCGTGTATGGAATAGGACACAAATAGAAATGTAGGATGTATAATTGTCTAGAGAATGCTTATCATTTTATATTGGAATGTAAGATGTATTCTACGGAGCCCCGCAGGGGACATGGATTTTTTTGTCATTAATTCGTTCCCACGAAATAACAATTCGTTCCCTCAATTTAACAATTTGTTCCTTCGAATTAACAATTCGTTCCCACGAATTAACAATTCGTTCCCGTGTTATTTCGTGGGAACGAATTAATAAAAGATAAATTCTACGTCCCCTGCGGGGCTCCGTAGTACTGAGATATACACAAATATATTGTATTAGGAAACTTTATATAAAGCAATACTACTAGCGTCGACTAAACATGGAAAAGTTTATTGAGCCTTTTAAAATAAAACAAATTCAGTGGAACCTCTCTAAACCGGAGACCAAGATATTATTTTTGTGAATTTCTTGGTCATGTATCTCAGGTGATAATGCTTGTTCGCCATCGCAGAGCACACAGCTATGGCTCCGAATGATCATATGTCTGATTTACCTCCCAGGGTGTCCGGTTTAGAGAGATTTCACTGTAACAGTTGTAATCAACTAATCAATGTATTCACACCATGATCAGGGAAGGAACAAGACACATTAAACGTGAATGTGACGACAAACTGTGAAATTTAGACAATTGTAATTGTCGTTTTCCGACACTTGTGATCTTAGTTTCTTGGTCCTGTATCACAGCTGATAATGTCTGTTCGCCATCGCAGAGCACACAGCTATGTCTCAGAGTGATCAAATGTCTGATTTACAGTGAAACCTCTCTATACTGGACACACTGGGGACCTCCAAGGGTGTCCGGTTTAGAGAGGTTTCACTGTAGTAAGAATGTAGGTGTATACACATAAAAAGCATTGCCAGTACTACATTAAAAAGTACATAATTATCCTCGCTTGTCATATCATAATTATATAGCGAGTAGAAAACAAAACAAACATTTTGTAAAGAAAGTACTACATGCGAAACAGGATGAAAATGGTCACTCACTTCATTGTTCGTTAAATGTTTCGCATTGCGATGTATAGTAATTTATATAAAGCAATGCTACTAGCGTCGACTAAACATGGTAAAGTTTATTGAGCCTTTTAAAATATAAAATATATACAGTGGAACCTCTCTAACCAAGACACCAAGGTCTTATTTTTAAGAATTTCTTGGTCATGTGTCTCAGGTGATAATGCTTGTTCGCCATCGCAGAGCACACAACTATGGCTCCGAATGATCATATGTCTGATTTACCTCCCAGGGTGTCAGGTTTAGAGAGCTTTAACTGCTGTAATCAATTATGCAATGAATTCACGCCATGATCAGGGAAGAAACAGGATACGTGAATGTGACGACAAAATGTGAAATTTCGTGGCGACCTTAGACAATTTGAATTGTCTTTTTCCGACACTTGTGATCTTAGCTTTGATGAGTTGTCTTGGCCATGTATCTCAGGTGATAATGTCTGTTCGCCATCGCAGAGCACACAACTATGGCTCAGAGTGATCAAATGTCTGATTTACAGTGAAACGTCTATATACTGGACACCCTGGGGACCTCCAATGGTGTCCGGTTTAGAGAGGTTTCACTGTAGTAAGAAATCTAGGTGTATACACATACAAAGCATTCCCAGTACTACATTAAAAAGTATATAATTATTCGTTAATCATATACTCGCTTGTCATATCATAATTATATAGCGATAAGAAAACAAAACAAACATTTTGTAAACAAAGTACTACATGCGAAACAAGATGAAAATGGACGCTCCCTTCATTGTTTGTTAAATGTTTGATATTACAATGTACAGTAGAACCGCTATAAACCGGGTATCCGTAAAATCTCTGTCTGTTTAATTGTATCCCAGTGGGCACATGACGTCAGCGTTACGTTGTATTTATGTTGGATCCCAACCTTGGATTTACGTTTGATTTTGGTTCCATATGTAAATCCAACGTCGGACCCGGACGATCGATTTACGTCAGAAAATGACGTTGACACACCGTCAAATCCTGACGTTGGATTTACGTCAGATCCAGATGTTGGATTTACGTTGGGATTTACGTCAGGTTTACGTCAGATCCTGATGTTTGATTTACGTTTGATTTACGTCAGGTTTACGGCAGATCCAGATGTTGGATTTACGTTGGATTTACGTCAGACCCAGATGTTGGATTTACGTCAAAGTGACGTCTATCTAACTTCCATATACAACCAAAATCAATTTAAATCCAACGTAACTCGGACGTTGGAATTTGGTTAGACATGGCAGGAGTCCATAAATTCAGCTTTGTAATCTCGGTGTTAGATGTAAGTTTACCACGTATGAACAAGGCAATGTTCATACCTCGTAAACTTACATCTAACACCGAGATTACAAAGCTGAATTTATGGACTCCTGCCAACCAATGAAATATGCGACACTTCCTGTATTAAACAAAACACATCACAAGTGTATACATGTATTGATTATTTATTTATGGCAGAACTTATATACAATGTCAGACCAAAGACATATACACCAGTAATCGACTCTGGCCCTCTCAAGTGTCCGCCTGCCGTTTCCTCCCCCCACCGCCACGTCGGTCCGGAGCATACTTCATACAGTAGCTCATAGCTCCATCTACCTCAAATTCCCGTCATGGCTGGCCGAGCTTTCATCCCACTGTTGATATATTAAAATGTATAATAAAATATACAACTATTAATCATAGGGATTAATAAGTTCTAACATTGTTTGTTCTGAACCCATTTATCTCGCACGAGTGATAGTAATTCCATCTTGCACGAACGTAGCGAGTGTAAGATGTTAATTTCTATCAAGAGTGCGAGATAAACGGGTTCAGAACAAGCAATGTTAGAACATATTTCTCGCTATACCACAATATTATTAATGATGCGCTGTGAAAATGCACAATACACTACTATAAAACTATGTCAGCAGTCGGTGTTAGCGCACAGTACAGCGTGCCAAATTCCCGCTAAACGTGACGTCATGACAAACGAATGATAAGGAGTAGCACCAAATGTGATGACCTCACAGTATGCGTTTGACGTCATATATTTTCAGCGCAGATGGAATGACACTCCGTAGGCATATAACATTTGGCTGTTGTTTTGAATGAAGTTCATTTATTGGATTTCAACTACAATACAAGATAGGTTCACATTGAAGCTATCTTACACTCCGTGAAGTTATCTCACACTCCTGTCTTTTTGGTCATTTGGTACTGTATCTAATAGCAGGGGTGTGAGAAACTAAAGAAACTTGAGTCGTCTATTATCTTTCAATTCAAAAACTAATTTAACTATATTCACTACTTTATTCAATTTAACCTACAGCATGTTGGATAAACTCTCCCTAAACATTAGTATCCCTTTAACTACAAATGACCTATAAATAGCGTAGTCATGATCATCCAGTATAATCAATATTGTCAAACCTTACAATCTTACAATTTGCATAATTAATGTTACAAAATATTTGAAATCGGACAGTATTTATCACACAGAAATGTTTGTTTGTTTGTTTATTGGTGTTTAACGGCCTATCAACAGCTAAGGTCATGTAAGGCCGGGCAAACGGGTTTGATCCCGTTTTAACCTGCTGCATTGGGGGGGGGGGTGGGGGGGGGGAAATTACAAAATCAGAACTGAATATTTACATCAAGATACAATATATTCAGCCCTGAAATTAGAATAACCTGACCTGGTGGCAGGTCCATACCACACCAAAGTCACTTGGCCCCTTCCCCTAAAATAGGATTACGAACAATCGTAATACTCACATAAGGGCACACAGAAATGTAACGTATAACGGACAAGGGGGCGAAGGGACGATGGATGGAGGGTATACCACAACACAATCCGCCGTAAATGAGGGGCGTATAAAGAGCAAGAAATATATACACAGCAAACATAGATTCAGTACAAGTTCATATAAATACATACTGATACACTAATAGCGTTTTTTCAGCTATATTAATTAGCTGCAATGCAATATATTAGTGTATTATTGTATCAGTGAACTGTCTTAGCATCCATTTCTATGGAACAGTTTAAAAACATCTGAACATGTTTCCATTTCGATGCATACACACCTTTAACGACACTGTATAGTCGAAGACTTGAAAAGGCAAGTTTGCCCCTCTTCCCCTTCAGGTTGAAGAAACCCATACGTTCATTTGTCATTAACCTGAAAATAAGACAGACTTTGTAAAAAAAACAAGATATGTTAGTAAAACATAGATTCGCCCGGGTTTCCATTGAAATTTGATTTGAACAAAGTCAACATTTGACCTTGAACTTTGTAAGTGACCTTGACCTTGAACCTGGCAGGATTGGGTGAGTGGAAGTACATGTTAGTATGTGCCAATTAAGTACGGGAGATCTGCGATGAAAATTGTTTGGCTTATAGCAGTTGAGAAAAACTTTAACCAAGGTCAGCAAATGACTGTGACCTTGATCTCGGTAGGAGGGAGTGCCTATGAATTATACAACAATTATACAAGAAGCATAAAAATACAAAATTTATTTTTTTCGTGTTATTCAGAATACTGTCAACTCAATTTGCACAATCCTCAGGCCAAAAATAAAATCTCCTGTGTTTTTGCTAACCTGATCGACCCTATTTTTTTATGCCGACTCTACAGGCTTTATTGAGTGGAAATTGTTACTTGCGGATATTGGCCGTTTTGAACTACAACAAGAGTGCCGTATGTCACAAAATAAGACCGTTGAATATGGGCCAGTCAGCGAAGATACAGAAAAAAAATGACCAAGTTTAAAAGGTGACATTTTTGTTAAAAAATAATGTTTTCGGCATAAAAACACCAAGGTGCACATCTTCAATATGTGTGGAACGCGTGTGTATAGTTTCAGATCAATCCACTGAGCAGTTTCAGAGGAGTTGTGTACACAAACTATGCAGTTTATCTGTCCGCCGCCCGCCCGCCGTTCGGTAAAACATAATACGTACCGTTTTTTTTCAAAACAGTCGTATAAACTAGATGGCCGCGGCCTGCATGTCGCGCCTTGTGGCGAGGCATGGACACTAAAAAAAGAGATATAGTGTAACGAAAAACTTTAACCAAAAAACTTAAAACAAAAAACTTTAACCAAAAAACTTAAACAAAAACTTTAACCGGACGTACGTACGCCAAAGTGCCGACTATATCGCGCTTTCCGCAAGCGGGCGCGAAAAAAACTTTAACCAAAAACTTCAAAGTAATTTGACCTTGACATTGGGCACAGGTGCCGCACGGTAGGGGGGTATAATGAAAATATAGATGATGATAAACACCCATGTGAAGTTTCAAGGTAATGGGCAAAGCAGTTGCAGAGATATAGTATAACAAAAAACTTTAACCAAAAAACTTAACCAAAAACTTCAAAGTAATTTGACCTTGACATTGGGCACAGGTGCCGCACGGGAGGGGGGTAGAATGAAAATATAGATGATGATAAACACCCATGTGAAGTTTCAAGGTAATGGGCAAAGCAGTTGCAGAGATATAGTACAACAAAAAACTTTAACCAAAAACTTCAAAGTAATTTGACCTTGACATTGGGCACAGGTGCCACACGGGATGGGGGTAGAATGAAAATATAGATGATGATAAACACCCATGTGAAGTTTCAAGGTAATGGGCACAGCAGTTGCAGAGATATAGCATAACGAAAAACTTTAACCAAAAAACTTAACCAAAAACTTTATAACCAAAAAACTTAAACGAAAAAAACGAAAAACTTAACCAAAAAACTTAACCAAAAACTTTAACCAAAACACTTTTTTCTAATTCATTGTGCATATTTACATCTGACAGTGTTTAGAATAGTCATAGAAAACTGGTAATAATTATGCTGTGTTATTTAGATTTTTTTAGTTTACACACCTGTCACTAGCTTATCTCAATTTTTAAAAAATAAGGAAACAACAACTCAATCAATTCGAAAACCATTTGTTTCTTAAAATCCATAAATGCGGAACATAGAAACAATAATGATCTCAATGTGCATACTAACTATAGTGTCTCTTGTTTCTAATGTCTGTAGTGTTGCATCCAGTCTCTGGAGCTCCTCCAGCGTTTCCGTCTGCGAGGGCAGCTTGCCCACTCCCTCACTACCTGTTGCCAATCCCTTCGTCTTCAGCATGTCTCTGATGTCCATTAGTAGGTACATGGCCTTCTTCTGCAACCCTTATAGAAAGAACAAATGTCTATCATACAACCAGAAAGTATACACTTATTAAAAAACAGAAATATGATGATCTATTGATTACATATTCTCAAGAGTATATAACATAAGAGTAAACTACTGTGAACGGCACTAGTCAGAGAAATGCCTGGAACAAAGGCTAAAATGATTTAAAAGCTCAAAATTTAACTTATTTAGTATCCACAATTACATAGTCTTCATATGTGCCAAATTTCAGGACGATCGGATCATGAATAAAATGTTGGTCAAGAAGCTGTTTTGTTATGGGGTAGTAAGCAATGTTAGGCTACGCAAGTCGAGGCGGAGTTGTGAACTCTTGTCCGGTGTCTTCTGGGAAAATGTGGCAATAATCTCGAATCCAATGTTTAACCAGTATCCGCGTGAAATCGCCCCCTATTGGCATGGAAACGTTGCAAGTCTTTGTTCTACTTATGATGACGTCATATAGGTAAATGACGTAATTTACATCTTGCGATCAGTGGAGCGTCAGATTGCGACGTTGTAATTCCTGTGTCGGTGCATGCGCCGCGACGTCACACAGCTTAATTTCGTAACGTAAAGCCAAAGCATGAGATTCTGTGTTTTGCGCTGGTAACTGTGCATACAGTTCCCGGATAAAAAGTGTGTGTACTATCCCAGAGTGCTTTGCGTCGCCTAACATTGCTTACAACCCCGTAACAAATTCGTTGTTTGAAAAGAAAATTACTTTTGTTCCGATTGACCTGTAGTACATTTGTGGAGCCTATGCTAAATATTGAGCTTTTATATCGCTTTAGTTTTTGTTCCAAACGATTTTGGCGTCGATTTGTGTCGCTCACAGTAGTTTACTCTCGTGTTATATACTCTTGATATTCTATATGCTAGTTCATAGCAACCAGGCTCTGATACTGAAAAACACTCACAACAAGCAAATTACATACATGTATTACATATGCATATACCTATGTAAAGTAAACATTGTCTTTGTAGAAAACATTCCAGTTAGGGAATATGGTGAAACTAATAAACAGTGTTGGAAATAGCCGCCGTATATAGTATAAACATAACAAAAATGCAAAAGCATATTGATTATTTCTTGTATTATGGAACGTTTATTTTATGAGCTGGATTTTTCATTGGATTTCTTCAGACATATATTGTAGAACAAATTAACTTGAAACAATTATTTATTAATGACATGATTATCATGAAAATACCAGGTAGCCACATATTTCTGTCATATTCTGATCATACATCTATCTAGTCTAAATACAAAATTACTGCTGTAATTATCTGATTCACAAATTGCAATTCGCAGATCTTTTTTTCTTATTTCTCCATAAAAATATATTTAATTTGATCCTCATTTAAATAGTTGAACACCAAGACAATTTAACCAATGACGAAGTTATTGACATTTTGATTTTGTTGTTGTACACTGTAGCGTATGTCATCCGCCAGTATCACTAAGGTGCGTATTATGAAAAATAAAAAAGTAGTGCCAACAATTAAACTATTCTACTACCGTTCGTGGTTGTCAATCTATCTAATTCGGTTTCTGGGAAGTTCCATTCCATCAATGTCTGGTAAAAAATTGTGTATTTGTTAAAATGAAACCGGAAAGGAAATGTTTATTTTTTTTTGTAATAATATTAATGCGCCGTAGTATTTCAATGTGGCCTAGAGGAATGTCGCAATTGATAAATAGCCCAGGCAAAAACGTCCTCATTTACGACCTGTGACGTAGTATTTCAATGTCGCACTAGAGGGATGTCGCAATTGATATATAGCCGGGGCAACAACGTCCTGATTTACGACGTCCAATGTTCCTATCTTCGAAGCGCTTTGACGAGAGCATTTCATGATCCAGATTTGGATTTCCTTTTTGAAATTGGCACTCGCAGTTTTTTGCGAGCGGCTTTGATTTTAACTAGCATTTTTCAGAAAGCACTCGCATTTTGCGAGTATGCGAGTGCCAAATTCGAGCCCTGATTATTAATTCAGGCGATTGGTCAAATGTTTTCGGCAGTAGTCGGAAGTCGTCCGTAACACATGCGAATAACAATGATGTTAAGTTTATCGAGTTTTCGTTAAATAACCGTGTAAAACACGATAAATAACCCATATTTTAACTGAATAAGCAGAAATACTTTATCAATCTGCAGGTATCAATTCTTCCGAAAATATTACTTTACTGTCTATTTTTGGTTTCGACGAAGAAATGATGCGGATCGGGTTCGTCTCAGAAAAGTTAAATGTCAGTGAGTGAGTAAGTGAGTGAGTGAGTGAGTGAGTGAGTGTGAGTGAGTGAGTGAGTGAGTGAGTGAGTGAATAGGGTTTCTGACATAGAGGTACAAGCCTCAGGGAGTCTACACGCAGATGGGTCAACGGGGTCGAGTCCCGTATCCACCTGTCCGAGGGGGGTAAATCCCAACTTCAGAACTCAATATTTACAATCAAAATATATATTCAGTCCTGAAATTAGAACAACCTGATCTGGTGCCAGGCCCTCGCCACACCAGCATCATTTATCCCATCCCCTAAAAGTAATAAGATTAGCGCTAATCTTACTTTTATATATGGGGCATAGCCTGACTCAACTCACATACAAGAAAGCCAAAAATGTACATGAGGGCCAAATCCGGTATAGTGGGTTCCGGAAAGTATGAACCCAATCGTTAAGCCAGTTTAGTCGCCTTTTACGACAAGCAATGGCTACTGCAGCACTATTCTCAGGATCAGTTGATCCCGCCCGGTGCCTGCACGGGGCGTTAAATGTCAGAATAGAAAAAAACTTTCTGAAACGAACTAGTTAGTCTAGCCCCGATATAGATAACAAAAAAAAGCAAAATCCTTAAACTTTGTGCAAAGTGTAGACCACGCGACACGAGAAAATGTCACTAATTGATTCCCCCGGATCCTGAACATGCGAATCCGCTGCCGATGTCTCTCAGAAAGCTTCCCAGCAAACACACGACGTCGGTACAACGTTGTATATATGTTGTATCTAGGTCGCGACGTCGGCGACTCAAATCCAACGTCAATCCGACGTCGAAACCCCGACGTTGAAACGACGTCGTAAATACGACGTGTCCGTACGACGTTGTTTGCTAGTCATAGTTCGTCGCGACACAAATACAACGTCGGGTTGATGTCAGAAGTACGACCTCGGAACAACGTCCGTTTGCGATGTCGAATAAACGTCTGGTACCGGCTAAAAGGCGACTCATTGTCAGTAGATCTATTTATCTATGTCAACATATAGATACGCCATGAATGAACGAGCTGCAGACCTGGATTTCATACCAACATAATTTAGTGTAAACTTTAGTAGGCTGGTTCCATGTTTATGCCATGTAAAGTAATAATTGTATATCATAGACGATTACTTATGCATGTTATGTTGGGCTTGGCGTACATACATAGTAGTCCACTGCAGTCTGGTGCAAATTATCTCCTGTGATCGCAGGAGATTTATTAGCGTGCATGTCAGATGTCATAGGAACTGGTTCCCGCGCCAATGCATACCGGTGAGGAAGACGCCGGTATCCAGCCAAATGACTCATTCAAATCATTCGGAACCATCTCGGAGCTTTTCGCCAAAGGTTATATTTAATTATTATTGCGCCATTTCTCTTTATCTTCGAAGCGAAATCGAGCGGTTTCAATATTAGACAAAGGATCTGGATTATCATCGATTATCATGTAAGTATATTGTTGTATGCGCGTCTCCTAATACGTTTTCACTAACATTTGTAATTCAAATATGCATGACAACGTTTATATAATCTGCATGGCATGAATTATCAGGTTCCGGGGTCATCTCGTACCCAGTCCATGTCGTACCCGGTTTGGTCATCTCGTACCCATAGGTACGAAAAAATAAGTAATCTCGTACCCAGTCCAAATAACATATATAAAAGAAATTGCTTTTTATGCATATTTAGACTTGAAATTTGATCTTAACCCATTGCATTCTGAGGATACACTATTAGTAAGAAGAAAATTTTGAATAATTTTCATATTTATGCTTTTATGTATATGTTGTGACCACCATTTGAACCGTCTCGTCGAGACGGTTCAAATGAGTGGTCACAACATATACTTTAGATGGAAAATAAAAAATCAATTATATTAAAAAAAGTTTGAATTTTACATACTCCTAAAAGCGTATTCCAAATGCAATGGGTTAATGCCATTGTTATATAATAATTGAATAGTAGGCCTACGTCGATTGGTTTTGGCCAAAAGTTGATGTATATATTATACTTATTAAAGGGGTCATCTCGTACCCAGTCCAAACTTTGTGATCCCGCGAACACTTAAAAAGAAAACCTATAAGTGCCATTTGCTTGTGTCGAATTGCTCGTAAATTCCAACATATACTCTGTTTTCATGGTAAAATAATTGCTGAAAATAGTTCAAATATGTGCAGCAGATGACACTTATTTAATTTGAGTATTTCTGTCTTAAAACTATTAAAATATGTGGTGCAATTTCATTGGAATGGCATCGTTACGTGGCTATTATTTTCGCCTCTAGAACCAATTCACACCCTTAAATATAAGCTTCGTTCATATTAAATAATATATGCATTGTTTTAAATAATAAAACAGTACCTGGAATGAAATAAAATTAAAGAAAAAAAAAATAAATAAAAACATATACAAAATTACTATGGGTGCGAGATGGTAGGGTATGGGTACGAGATGACCAAGATGTGGGTACGAGATGACCAAACCGGGTACGACATGGACTGGGTACGACATGGACTGGGTACGAGTTGACCAGCTACCAATGATCACAGGCCTTGTAATTCATAACAAAGTTCTGTCTATTTTCGTCATTTTTATCATATTCATTATCACTAAAACAAGTTTTGGCATCACATAAGAATCGTCTCGACTGGAGACTCTTATGTTCTGCCAACGTATGATTTAGTTCAGATCTATTTAAAATTAATATTTTATACCACGCAATCTTTTCAGTGACATAGCATGATAGCTATTTATAGATGGTCCGGGTCAAAACGTAACCAAGTCAAAACGTACACAGAATAGAAAGTCAAATCTTTATATCGTCAATGTCCCAAACTGAAACTCCATTATGCTTAACCTACCATAGGAAAATTGTGAATTACAAATTATTTAGATGTCCCATTATGTTTTTATTCTGATGCAAACACAATTGAATTTAAAGATATTTTCTGAAATGTATTACATGTTTTTGATTAAAGCCGTTATACAACTAGAGTGATTTGAACATTTCTTCTCAAAAGGATATGTTGTTACTACTCATTTGAACTGTCTCGACTTGAGGGTTCTAGTGAGTGGTAACAACATATACTGGGAAACAAAGAAAATAATTATAATTTTCCAACAAAAAATGATCCTTGGGGGTTGGTCGTCTGCTGTTCATTTTTATTTTCAATAATTCTGAGCAAAACCTTTTTTTTTTCATGCGCTGCCAAAACATGTTTATTACAATATAACTGGCAAAAGTTAATTATTTGTTTTATATATGGAAATCTTCCTGGGAATCCACAAGCAGTGATAATATTGATGAAATTTTAAATCGCAGCAAAGTGTTTATTTTAATATATATATATATACAGTATATATGTAGGTCACATATTTTAACGTGTTTGTATACATGTATAATGTGTTTATTAATGGTCATCGCAGTTTCAAAGAGATTAAGCGTGCAATTTTCACAAACCTCTGTCACAGCAGTCCTGGTCAAAGTGTACACAAACGTGGTCAAAACGTACACAGTATAAGTATAAGTAAACAGTATAAGATTTAGCAATTGAAATATTGAAAAAGAAGTTTGTTTATTGGTATATAGAAGCGTGATTAATTGAGTTTGACTAAGATTTAGCAATTGCAACATTTATCAATTTACGTGAATATTTATTTAAATGTATGATCAATGTTCTCCATCACCCGAAATTATAAGATGAGGGAATTTTGAAAATATCTAAAATTAATGTGCAAAATTACTGAAACGAAATTGCTAATTTCTTCATTAACCCATAGCATTCTGAGGATACACAGTACACTTATTAAACAACTATTTCTCAGGAGAAAATTTTGAATAGTTTTCATATTCATGCTTTCATGTATATGCCGTGACCACGATTTGAACCGCCTCATCGAGAAGGTTCAAATGAGTGGTCACAGCATATACATTGATGGAAAATGGAGGAAAGTATGTGTGAAATTTACATCACCCTAAAAGTGTATTCCGAATGCAATGGGTTAATAGTGGGAATACAAAAAGAATTGTTTAAAAGTGATCTTATTGTATCCCCCAGACTATAGTCGGGGGATACTATGTATTTGACGTTGTCACGCCGTCCGCCGACGCAGATACTTTCGTGTTCAGGCTATAAGTCTGAAACCGTATGAAATATTTTAGCGAATCTTCATTCATGCATAGATAACGAGTCAACGACATGTCATGCAGAAGAACCATAACTCTCGGGTCGCTAATTTTGGAGTTACTCCCCCCCTCCCTTTTTTTCTGACATGGCGGCAAGGGGGATACAATGCGGTCGTGGGTGACTGTCGTTCTAGGTGAACATATATGTTGATGAATTCAATGCCAGACGTTGATTTGGAAGATGAGTTTTGCTATTTAATATAAATGCACATCAAATTTGAGTTTGAAAATTATAATGTGGGTCCTCAGGACAAGGTGGGGACACCACCTTTATATAAGTGGCGTGGACAACACTGCATGTACGTGTATATATTATGTGTTTCGAAACTAAACAACTTTCTGAAATTCACATTGACACAGCAAATATGGTCTGATCAGACTGATCTGGGTCTACTATGGTAAAATAAATTGGCATGAGGTATACTTTTCTACAGGTTCATCATACTGCATGGTAGTTTAGTCTCTGACAAAGGTAGATCCAATGCATGTACTCAGTGGCTATGGCTGCATACTTGATTTTTGTTTGCAAACAAAATTCAGCAGTGCTTATTAGCTGTGAAAACGTAACTGCTGCGTAACACTACGTAACATAACACTTCTTACTGCAGCATTGGGTGGTTGGACACTGACTGGTTGGGAGTAGCAAAGGGTAGTTTAACAATCGGTATTCATCCTTTCCGGAATGCCGACTTACATGGTTTGGCCTTCATTTACTGACCCCTGTACTAGAGAGCTAAATCCTGTTATCAAGGTGTGTAATCACGTGGTCACGACTACAACAACAACAAGAAAAATCGCCTCCGCTTCGAATTTGTATTCTTTTATATTTTCCTTATTATATAACGGATTACGATGTCATATGGAGCACCAACGCGTATTGTTAATCTGCGTTTGGTGGTATTCTTACATTTGCCCAAACATCTACTGTTGCTGTGAAAAATAATAAACAAATCAAGTGTACGGTATCACTGGAACTTCCGTCAACTCCGATACGGTAACTGATTTTCCACAGCAACCGTAGATGTTTGGGCAAATGTAAGAATACCACGTTCGTCCCGCCCCCTCTAAACCCAGGGTCAAGGTCACAGACTTAGTGTGTTCAAAACCTTAACGCTGGGTAAATGCCTTATAATTTCTGTTTCCTTCCTCCGATCCGCTTCACATTTCACACACGCATTCCTCCAATAGTCCTCTACCGCCCTGTGGCAAATCCACGTTCGCCCCGCCCTAAGCCCAGGGCCAAGGTCACAGACTTGGTGCATTCAAAACCTTAACGCCTGGTAAATGGCTTATAATTTCTGTTTCTTTGCTCGGATCTGCTTCACATTTCACACACGCATTCCTCCAATGGTCCTCTACCGCCCTGTGACAAGTCCACATTCGTCCCGCCCCCGCTTAGCCCAGGGTCAAGGTCACAGACTTTTGTGCATTCGAAACCTTAACGCCGGGTAAATGGCTTATAAATTATGTTTCCTTGATCGGATCTGCTTCACATTTTACACACACATTCCTCCAATGGTCCTCTACCGCCCTGTGACAAATCCACATTCGTCCCGCCCCCGCTAAGCCCAGGGTCAAGGTCACAGACTTGGTGCGTTCGAAACCTTAACGCGGGTAAATGGTTCATAATTTCTGTTTCCTTGCTCGGATCTGCTTCACTATTTCACACACGCATTCCTCCAATGGTCCTCTACTGCCCTGTGACAAATCACATTCGTCCCACCCCCGCTAACTAAATACATATTTCACACACACATGGCTGCCAGCGGGGGCATTCGTGTGCCGACAGGCCACATTTCTAGTGATGTTTGCTATGTAATTTAAAAGCATTTTGTACTCATTTGAATTATTAGTTCCGCCGTCTCACACTGTAATAGCATTATTTAATCATTGCATTTGTTGATTTTCCAGATTCAACAACTTTCAAATATTGGAGGAGTGACCTCGAGGGACAACATTGGGAAGCAAATGAACAAGTAAGTACTGCTATGATGACAATATACTCACTGACTATGTAGCTGACTTATAGTTGGCTGGTACATGGGAAATGTACATACACACACAGCTTGAGGGTACAAACAGTTTCCGAGTGCATAGAAAACACTGTTAATACATTTCTATATAATAATATATCTGAATAGTTAAGTACAGGATCACTGCTTGTTCTACCCAGTCACCTTCGGTACTATATGTTTGGGTGGTGGTTGGGAGCACGCAAAGGGTAATTTAACGATTGGTATTCATCCTTTCCGGAATGCCGACTTCCATGGTTTGGCCTTCATTTACATGTCCCCTGTACTTGAGAGCTAAATCCTGTTGTGCTCCATTAAGAAGTAATAAGCTTATAGCTAATCATATTACGTTGGGGCAGAGTTAAGTGACTGGTGTGGCATGGACCTTGCACCAGGTCAGGATATTCTGATTTCAGGACTGAATATTTAGTGCTGTAAATATGGAGTTCTGATTTTGGGAATTTCTCTCTAGACAGGTTGAATGAGGGATAGTCCAACCGTTGGCCCGGCCTTATATGACCATAGCTGTTGATATGCCGTTAAACACCAATAATCAATCAAATGTACTAGATGTGAGACGTTTATTTGCTGCTTTTTTTACCAGGTGATGACGAATGATCTGATGGCCAAATACAACCTGAAAGGCAACAAAGGCAAGCTGGCCTTTGAGAAAACAGCCCTCTACCAGGTTATTCAAGGTAAGATTGGGTGGAGTATTCATTATTGTATCCCCCGACGACGAAAGTCGGGGGATACTATGGATTTGACGTTGTCACGCCGCCGCATCCGCCGGCGCCGCAGACACTTTCTCGTTCTGAGTATAACTCTGAAACCGTATGGAATATTTTAACGAAACTTCATCCGTGCATAGATAACGAGACAACGACGTGTCGCGCACAAGAACCACAACTCTCGGGTCGCTAATTCTGGAGTTATTCCCCTTTGTTCGTTTTTGGTTCAATTTCGTGTTCGGAGTATAACTCCAATACCGTATAGAATATTTTGACGAAACATCACACATGCATAGGTATCGACTCAAAAGTGTGTCGTTCACAAGAACCACGACTCTTGCGACGCTAATTTTTCAGTTATTGCCCTTTGTTCGTTTTTGGTCCAATTTCGTGTTCGGAGTATAACTCCAATACCATATAGAACATTTTTACGAAACTTCACACATGCATAGGTATCGACCCAAAGGTGTGTCGCGCACAAGAACCACGACTCTCGCGATGCTAATTTTTCAGTTATTGCCCTTTGTTCGTTTTTGGTCCAATTTCGTGTTCGGAGTATAACTCCAATACCGTATAGAATATTTTGACGAAACTTCACACATGCATAGGTATCGACCCAATGGTGTGTCGCGCACAAGAACCACGACTCTCGCGATGCTAATTTTCAGTTATTGCCCTTTGTTTGTTGTTTTATTTTTGATTATTATTATGCCATATACATTTCTTATCTGGAGTGTATCTCCAATACCGTTTGAATAAATATTGATGTATATGTACCAGAATGTCGCTGACAATGAGGACAGGCCTCGCCCCTACCTGACCATTAACTATACACTTGGCTATATTTTACACCTGACCCACCCTACAAATGACAGAGGATGGCGGTGGTGGCAGGGGGATACAATGCTGTCGTGGACGACTGTCGTTCTAGTTTGCCATAAAGTAAATAAGAGTTACAAAGATATATTTCAATTACATTACAAAGGAATGTGTGTTTGACCATGAAGGCACATTCATACAACTGTAATAGCAAGGGAGGAGGGTTAAAATTTGAATAAGACGTGTCCAACAAACTGAACACTGAATGGCCAACCGGGCAGACACCGAAGCGGATTTGGATATGCACGCATATTGTTCTGGGTCTCAAACTGTTGGCAAAGCTAATATATACTTTCATGGTTCATATTCCTTCCTGTAGAAGAATAAGGACACAGGGTTCATCTTTCGGAACAGAAAAGTGCTGGGCAGCTATAATTGTATCCCCCTGACGATAGTCAGGGATACTATGTATCTGACGTCGTCACGCCGTCGCCGCAGACACTTTGGTGTCCGGGCTATAAGTCTGAAACCGCATGGAATAATTTGAACAATAAAACTTCATTCATGCATAGATAACGAGTCAACAACGTGTCGCGCACAAGACCACACTCTCGGGTCGCTGATTTTGGAGTTATTCCCCTTTGTTGAATATTTTCTGACATGGCGGCAAGGGGGATACAATGTGGTCGTGGGCGACTGTCGTTCTTGTTATAATAATGTTATGCAGCAAGTATTCTACATAGTGCCAGGAGCCGGTGTGGCTCAGTGGATATAGCCACGAGTTATTTTTTAGTGAAGGACAAAACACCCTCGGACAAACAGCCTCAGCACAAAAATGACTACATGGACGAAACCCGCTCCATGTTGTAATTTTTAGGTTGAGGGTGTTTTGTCCGAGGGGGTTCTGTCCGGATACCGTTCTTTTTGTGTGCAATACACTTGCATGATAGCCTAACTAACTTTGCCAAACATATACCGTGCCCCCACCCCCCCCCCCCCCTCCATCCCCCCCCCCCCCACCAATGAGTGTCCCCCACCCCATCCATTCTTCCGTCAAAACTGAATTGGCCCCCCTTAAAGTGACATCAAAATCACTCCCAATTAGTTCATGTTCATTTCAGCAAGTGCCCAGAAGTCCTTTCCAGGCACAGAGCATGCCAAGAAACTGGAAATTGGGTCGGTTTTGAAGTACGCACCAGACAGAAGAGGTGGTGGCGGAAGAAGGGCTGATCAGTGATCACCTGTAATGAAAGTTCCTGCCATGAACAACCTTTTGCTGTTTGATAAGGAAAAAAATAAAAAATTAAATTGTTCTTCGTTTGTCTTTGAGTGTTGTTGCCCAGCTCAAAAGGTTTGGGAATAGTATATACAAGAGCTTCAGATACATGTTGGGTTTTTGACTCGTTATTTTGAAAATGAAGTGTTATTCTTGTCATTCAAACCTTTTTTCATCAATTCCATGTATACCAACCCATTGAAATAAGTTAATTTCAATTTTTTACAATTGTCTTTTACGGAAAACTGACACTTATTTGAAGCTCTATAATCAATCCCTCTTGCTGATTTCTATCCAGATTAACAGGTTACAAAACAGTAGATGTGCTTCTGTGTGTATGCGACCCAAATGACAAAGTTAGACATTCATATGAGCCGTAAAATATCATCCTTTCCGGAATGCCGACTTACATGGTTTAGCCCTCCTTTACATGCCCCCTGTACTTGAGAGCTAAATCCTGTTATGCTCCATTAAGAAGTAATAAGCTTTAATATAGCTAACCCTATTACTTTGGGGCAGAGCTAAGTGACTCTGGTGCGGTATGGACCTGGCACCAGGTCAGGATATTCTAATTTCAGGACTGAATATATTGTTATGTAAATATTGAGTTCCGATTTTGGGAATTTCCCTCATTGTGGACAGGTTGAATACGGGAAAATCCATCCTGTTGGCCCGGCCTTAAATGACCTTAGCTGTTGATAGGCCGTTAAACACCAATAATCAGTCAATCAATCAACGTTAGGTTACGTGGTTTCAACGTCGGTTTGTGACGTTGTTTCAACGTCTGCATGTAACGTTGTTACAACGTCTGGTTTATGACGTTGTTTTGACGTCATTGTGACGTTGTTTCAACGTCAGTCCAAAGTTGCTTAGACGTCATGTTGACGACGTTGTAACAACGTTGTGAAAATAACGTTGATACAACGTTGTGAAAATAACGTTGATACAACGTTGTGAAAATGACGTTGATACAACGTTGTGAAAATGACGTCATTTCAACGTCATCTTCATGACGTCTAAACAATTTGCAAATTCAACTACTTTTCAACGTCTATCCAACGTCAGAAAAAGACGTCTAAACAACGTCCCTTAGACGTCAATTGCCCACTGGGCTTGGACTGGGTACGATACGACACCTTACATATAACCTGTACATCAACTTTTGGCAATTCCTTACCCAAAACCAATCGATGTACTATTTCATTATATGAAAATGACATTAAGATCAAATTTCAAGTCTAAATATGCATAAAAAGTAATATATTTTATCCCACCTTATAAATATTTTTTGGACTGGGTACGAGATGACTTAATTTTTCGTACGTATGGGTACGAGATGACCAAACCGGGTACGACATGGACTGGGTACGACATGGACTGGGTACGAGATGACCCGGAACCCGTTGATATGCCAGGCGCGAAAACACATGACAGCTGTGATTGCATAGGTAAAACACAACTCACGCTAGATTCACTGCGAAATATCACTGATGATACTGTCAGGCAGAAACGCCGAACAGATGTAATTAAATGTGTTACATTTATAATGTTTTTACTTACACTGTGGGCGACTAAATCGGGAGAATATAAAACTGAAAACTGAACAATGGCGCGCAAACGGCCGGAAGTCACGTGGTGAACACCGGGGAAAGAAAATAGGAAACTTAATTATTATAAAATGTACTGATTTTTTGGTTAATCACACATGTTTATTTTGGTAGTTAGAAATAATAAGACATCACAGCACAGCAAACAAAAATAACCGTCGTTATCAAAATTAAAGTGATAAAATTGATAAATATCCACAGCGCCACCTACAAAACACGTGAGCGGAAAGAAGGGAGGTAACTCTACTTAGTCTGCGAAACAATCTCGCGGGCATCCGAAAAGGGTCGAAATTTCCCGGCATTGGTGCGATGAGTCGATACACTTGAAATACACTTGTCGGGCTGTTTTCAGATTAGTTTTTGTCCCCTTAATTTTGCTATATACTATTCTGAAAGATTCCAGAAAATAAAGTGAAAACATATAGCTCGATCAACACTGTTAAAACAGCTGAGTTGTACGACGTTGTTTTGACGTCAGATCCCGACGTAAATACAAGTTTGTGGTGCGGTGGATTGATACGTACTTGTCGGAATGCTTCAAATTAGTTTTAATCCCTTGCTTACTATATACTATTCTGAAAGATTCCAGTAAATAAAATGAAAAAATATCTCCACACTGTGGAAACAGGTCAGTTGTACGACGTTGTTTTGACGTCAAATCCCGACGTAAATACAACGGTGTAGTATTGACGCCGCATATACGTTGTATTTTGGTTGGCGACGTCGCGACGTGAATCCAACCAATATCCAACGTCAATCTGACGCCGTGTGCCCACTGGGATGTGTGTATTGTCATGCATTTTCTTTGATATTGTCTTTCATGAATTCAAGCCACATACGACTGTCTAGACATACTCAAATGTTTGGTTAACAGTGGAGCCTCTCAGGGTGTCCTGTTTAGCGAGTTTTCACTGTATATCAATAATTTGATGGTAGACGTATAAAGTAGCGTTTGTGATCAGCAGGGCCACCGAAGAACTTTACAATTCAAACAGCCTGAAATGGTATACACTATTCGTAATTATACAAAATAAATGACGATAACTCTGTATATGTTTGACAACAATAGACTGTGATAGTATGATCCGGGACTGACGTGTCAAAACTCAAAACCGCATGTAAGTATGGTTTCTTCATGTGTGTTAACAATATTTGAACGCAGTACACACTTTTTGGATACTACACAAAATGATTCATGAATTGAAACCAAATTACAGGTTTTACCTTCATTCAATAGTTTGTTCGAGATGTAATTTGCAATAACATATTGGTGGCGGGCGGTGGGGTTGGGTAAACCCATAAATCCCCACCCACCCCAATATTGGGCACAATGAGATACTATACTGTAATGGAACCATCAGTTCCATTTCAGTAGATTCGGCCATCATGGTCAGACACAGATATTCACTATTTACACAACAGGCTCCAGCATGTCAAATATGCATATATCCTTTATTATTAGTACACGGCAGTGTTGTAAAGGATCATAGTTGTAGTGTGCCATCCCGGAGACTTATGAACCAGTGGACGGCCGCATATTATTATGAGTGTTGCCGACTATTGGTCATCACGAGTACTGGTACTGTATATCAAATTGACACCAGACATTTCGACATTGAAGCAGATATCTTTCTTGTGTCTGACAATGACTGCCTTAATCTTATATCATATTGTTGCTTATTCATTTCTGATGCTGGAAAGTAATGGCTTGCACGCTATTTGTTCATATTGGGTGTACTAGAGTCGAGTTTGGGGAGCTGGCTGTTATGATTTTCCACAGAATTCACTGCGTATTTTCGTACCTATTTTCGTGCGAGCAGCCTATTGTAAGGGGTTCCAACCAATACTTTATGTATCACTACAATAGTCTGATCCATAACGATCGGCCACATTAGCGCCCGCACCGATTATCTGGTCACTAGTCTAGGGGACATGTTTATTTGTGTGATTTTTATGGCTGTATTTTGTTTCTTTGAGATGGCAGACATTTTTCATTTAGCGTCTCTAGTTACCGAGCGCTGATTGGTTAAAGATATATTTGCAGCGGGAAATTTGATTGGGGCTCGCACGGCTACTGCTCGCATCTCATCTATATAAAGGAGGCGAGCTGCTCAACTCATTAACTAACTTGTCAGTCGATTGACCCACTCATATTGTCAGTAACCGCTAGTGACCTATTGTCGACTCAGATAACCAGTTAGTTCCCGTCACGCTGAATAACTTACATTAATAAATAAGTATGAGTTCAGACGCTCGTTGTTGTTAACTTGAAATCCAGATAGACAGTAATAACACTACCGTGCTGCCAACCAGGGCCGGGGTGTTGGTTACAATACACATTGTTAATAGTTAATAGACATTTGGAACTGTAACAGACAACACATGTAAGCCAATGTTAGACCTATTTCCGTTGAGCAAAGGTTCAGGGGCCGTTTCACTAAACTTCGTACGATTCAAATGTTCGTAATTGTAAATTTATGATCGTCTGGAAATTTTAATTGATTGATTTACATGTATTGAGCATAGACTGCATAATTATGCAGCCTATGCGCAATAAATGTCAATCCAATAATTATTTACAAAAAAACATTGGAAATGTGAAATTTACAGATGATCATAATGTTGCACTTACAAACAGTTTAATCGTACAAAGCTAAGTGAAACGGCCCCCAGAACCGTATGCGCTCATACAGTATTTCTTGTTCTATCGACTGATGAAATTTATTCTATATGAAAAAAAACGCCATGTAATTTTGTACCTTCGGACATCTGCGTAATTTCATTAAATGTTTACAAAATTTACAATATTTTCCGTAAATGGCATGACAAGTACATGCACAATTATATTATTTGAAGATTATAGTCTGCATGTACTCTGAGAATTTTGTCAGCTTTAACTTATTTTATGAAAACTATTATAAACATATTTAATGAAATTACGCAGATGTCCAAAGGTACAAAATCCCATGGGGTGTATCATATACGTTTATGATTAACATGGTATACATTTAGCTGCATGTTAGAAGAGTCTTTGCTGTTAACGATGATGCAATACTAACTTAAATATTTCCCTAAGGCAGTCTGAGGACAATTTGAGATTTTTAATGCAGCTCCTGCAAACATTTGCTTAATTGAGAAGTAAGCACCGTCTTCTCAGCAACTCCGTCCAGTTCCATATCGCCCGCAATGACCATGTATACAGTCTGTACCATATCGACGGTATGTACGAAGGGCGCGTACACAACAGCTCCGCTATCGCCGGGCATGACGAATGGTTTGTCGTCACCGGGTAGCGTTTGTATCAGAATTACAGACGCATTATCGCCAACTCTGTAATCAGAGTCGAGAACTGTACCGTATGTAAGGTCACTATTTGCCCCTTGTTTATACACCAATGGAAATCGCATAGCCTCACTTCCTGGCTGACCCTCGGCTAACTGGCCACGTTGTAAACACCCATCGTCATCTTTCCAGCTGGGCACACACTGATCAGTTAACTCAGAATCAACCTTAACAGCAGCGAAGTCAACTAGAGGTGGGACATTGTACAAACACAGCCGCTGTGTACTGCAGCCCAGCCTCATGTATTCTCCAAGTCCCTGTATCAACACCTCCTGCTCCCCTGCGCCTGGGTTACTTACAACATGCGCACATATTATGGCGTATGCTTCCTTACTCTATATGTCAGTCGCATATCCACCCAGTGTCCCATACGTCCATTGGCCGCCGTATATCTGCCGCTTGATAGACATGCCTGGTTGGTGAATGCCACCAGCAAAGCTCTCTGGCTGTGACGTAACCAACTCGACGTTGTATTCCAGATGGAAGTTGTGCTGGAGCAGAGCAGCAGCAATGGCAACATTCACCTTGACATCTGACCTGGTGACATGGACTTCCAGCTTACAATACAGCACGCCGTGACCATAGACGCCGGGAATCCTGAAAGTCATAGACAGTCATTCATAGTCACAGTCTGTTTCAGGTAAACTTGCCCACTGTATACGGTTGCTTAAACATTTGAAACACATTAATTCTTCATTTAAAACTATTACTTTTTGCCAAAAGCTTTAAGAATGTTGAATATTTTCTGGCTAGATAGCTTGGAAATGATCTAAGAAAACGAGTAATATTTTTCAAAAATACCCATGTGTGAAGATATCTATCGTGATATAACATGGGGCATATTCACCTATGTGTGAAGATGTCTATCGTGCCTTAACACGGGGCATCTCCACCCACGTGTGAAAATGTCTATCGTGATTTAAAATGGAGCATCCTCACCCATGGGTGAAGGTATCTATGGGGAGTTAACATGGTGAAAATGTCAACACATCTGTTTCAAACTTCGGAAATTATTTTATGACATAATCTTCGACAAAAATCATGACGTCATGACTGTCAGGTGTGAAATAGCGAATTATTCAAAACTATGGAATATCAACTTATATAGGTTTCATGACGACTGCGGTGGCAAATGGAAAAATAAAGACAGGAAGAAAATCGCCTGGTGATGACTAAGTTTCTAATATAATATATACATGAGAGACAATACTGACGGTCGATATTTGTTCAATCACCTGTGGTTGTATATAAAAACGAAGAAAACAAAAGTTACATTTTGAAAATCGGTCCAATATTTCTGAAATTCTATAAATTTCTCCATGTTAAAACCGCATCGATATCTTCACTATATGAATATGTCTATGGGGATTTAACATGGGAAAATTGTGTTTTCGCAATGAAATCGATGTGGTTGTATAGTAAAACTATTTAGTGTTTTCTAACCTGGCGATAGAATGCCGCAATTCCTCCATCAGCACAGGCACCTTGGCATGGGCGTCATCCGTAGGAGAAGTAGTAGGAGTCGTCGACATTTCCACGTAGCTGCCCACTTCATATAACTTTTGGGCAGTTTTGTGAAAATCATCAGTACTTTTGCAATCTCGGCTTACAACCCTGCGCTGGGGGTATTAATGACTTCATCGTTTCGTCAGTCCCCAGACGACTGCGGTGGCAAATGGAAAGTAGAGACAGCTCTACAGATATTGTAACGCATTGGGAACATTGTGTAGTAACGGAATACGTCTACACATATACAATTATGTCAAAAACGGTTAGTGACAAATGTACTTGCACATGCAGTATGTTTGCTGTACACTTACTGTCTGTTCCACGTTTTGCTGTCGACGAGTAATACTGTATTATATTAGGCTGCATACACAGGTGGCAGGAAGAAAATCGCCTGTGATGACTAACTTTCTAATATAATATATAGATTAGAGAAAATACTGACGGTCGATATTTGTTCAATCACCTGTGGTTGTATAGTAAAACTATTTAGTGTTTTCTAACCTGGCGATAGAAAGCAGCTCTTCCTCCTTCAGACCAGACACATTGGCCTGTGATTCATCCTTATGAGAAGTGGTACGAATTGTCCACATGTCCTTGCAGCCGCCCACAAAACGACTGCGGTGGCAAATGGAAAAGTAATGACAACTCTAGAGCTATTGTAGCGCATTGGGAACATTGTGTAGTAACGGAATACGTCCACACATATACTATTATGTGAACAACAGTTAGTGACAAAATTTACTTGCAAAAAATGCAGTATGTTTACACTTACTGTCTGTTCCACGTTTTTCTGTCGACGGGTAATAATGTATTATATTAGGCTGCATACACAGGTGGCAGGAAGAAAGTCGCATGTGACGAGTAAGTTTCGAATATAATATATACATTAGAGACAATACTGACGGTCGATATTTGTTCAATCACCTGTGGTTGTATAGTTAAACTATTTAGTGTTTTCTAACCTGGCGATAGAAAGCCGCTCTTCCTCCTTCAGACCAGATACCTTGGCCTGGGCGTCATCCTTATGAGAAGTAGTACGAATTGTCGACATGTCCTTGCAGCCGCCCATGAAACGACTGCGGTGGCAAATGGAAAAGTAATGATAACTCTAGAGTTATTGTAACGCATTGGGAACATTGTGTAGTAACGGAATACGTCCACACATATACTATTATGTCAATAACGGTTAGTGACAAAATCTACTTGCACATGCAGTATGTTTGCAGTACACTTACTGTCTGTTCCACGCTTTTATGTCGACTGGTAACAATGCATTCTATTAGGCTACATACACAGGTGGCAGGAAGAAAATCGCCTGTGATGACTAAGTTTCTAATATAATACATACATTAGAGACAATACTGACGGTCGATATTTGTTCAATCACCTGTGGTTGTATAGTAAAACTATTTAGTGTTGTATAACCTTGCTAGATAGCTTGGACATGATCTAACTAAGAAAACAAAAGTTATATTTGAAAATCGGTCCAGTATTTCTGAAACTCAATAAATTTCTCCGTGTTAAATTCCCATAGACATCTTCACTATGTGAAGATGTCTATGGGGATTTAACATGGGGAAATTGTTTTTTTGCAATAAAATCAATGTGGTTGTATAGTAAAACAAGTTAGTGTTTTCTAACTTGGCGATATAATGCTGGGGTTCCTCCGTCTGCGCAGGCACGTTGACAATACACAACGACTGCATCCGTCTTGTCATTTTCCTGATGACTGCGGTGGTAAATGAAAACGTAAAGACAGCTAGCTCTAGAGCTATTGTAACGCATTTGGGACATTGTGTAGTAACGGAATACGTCCACACATATACTATTATGTCAACAACGGTTAGTGACAAAATCTACTTGCAAATGCAGTATGTTTGCTGTACACTAACTGTCTGTTCCACGTGTTTCTGTCGACGGGTAATAATGTATTATATTAGGCTGCATACACAGGTGGCAGGAAGATAATCGCCTGTGATGAGCAAGTTTCTAATATAATATATACATTAGAGACAATACTGACGGTCGACATTTGTTCAATCACCTGTGGTTGTATAGTAACACTATTTAGTGTTTTCTAACCTGGCGATAGAAAGCCGCTCTTTCTCCTTCAGACTAGACACCATCGCCTGGGCGTCATCCTTAGGAGAAGTAGTACGAGTTGTCGACATATCCTTGTAGCCGCCCCACGAAACGACTGCGGTGGCAAATGGAAAAGTAATGACAACTCTAGAGCTATTGTAACGCATTGGGACCATTGTGTAGTAACGGAATACGTTCACAAATATACTATTATGTCAATAACGGTTAGTGACACAATCTACTTGCACATGCATTATGTTTGCAGTATACTTATTGTCTGTTCCACGTTTTTCTGTCGACGGGTAATAATGTATTCTATTAGGCTACATACACAGGTGGCAGGAAGAAAATCGCCTGGTGAGGACTAAGTTTCTAATATAATATATACATTAGAGACAATACTGACGGTCGATATTTTTTCAATCACCTGTGGTTGTATAGTAAAACTATTTAGTGTTTTCTAACCTGGCGATAGAAAGCCGCTCGTCCTCCTTCAGACCAGACACCTTGGCCTGGGCGTCATCCTTATGAGAAGTAGTACGAGTTGTCGACATGTCCTTGCATGTCCAATATTTGTTCAATCACCTATGGTTTTATAGTATAACTATATAGTATTTTCTGACCTTGCTAGATAGCTTGGAAATGATCTAACTAAGAAAACGAAAGGTACATTTTGAAAATCGGTCCTGTATTTCTGAAATTATATAAAATCTCTCTATGTTAAATCCCCATAGAGATGTATATGGGGATTTAACATGGGGAAATTGTTTTTTCGCAATGCAATCAATGCAGTTGTATAGTAAACCTAGTTAGTGTTTTTCTAACCCGGTGAAATAATGCTGCAATTCCTCAGCCAGCAAAAGCACAATGACCTGGGCGTCATCCTTAGGAGGAGTAGTACCAGTCTTCGACTTGTCCACGTAGCTGCTCACTTGGTATATCATTTTTGACACGGATGTGACAATGGTCGTCCGTGCTGTACCCGCCGCGGCTTCAGGATCTTTGATGACTAGGGACAGGTCATTCATCAACGACTTCATCAGTCTGTCAGTTTCCTGACGATTGTGGCGGCAAATGTAAAAGTAAAGACAGAGCTATTGTAACGCATTGGGAACACTGTGTAGTAACGGAATACGTCCACACATATACTATTATATCAACAACGGTTAGTAACACAATCTACTTGCACCTGCAGTATATTTTGCAGTACACTTACTGTTTATTCCACATTTTGCTGCCGACGAACTTTTGGCTATTAAACACATTAAATCTAAGAACATATTTAAATGTAAGTACTTACACCAATAACAAAAAGTCACCCATACCAGTTTAACATGTTGTTACTGAGCACGGTTGCAAATACGAAAGTTGTGTACAATATACATGTAAAACATATCCTGATTTGTATCAACCGTTTCCCTGCCGAGACTGGTAAACTTAGTATAAAAAATTGAATTATATTATATAAAATAATCAGATAACGCGTTATGCTGTATAATGATCAAATATAACGTATGACGTCGTTCGACCAATCAAATTACACTTTTAAATTAGTTATGTGTACCTAGTCCATGCATGATACAACATTGTATTAGTTTATTATCAATCAGTATGTATTATGACAATACAAGGCTTTTTACCGGATATATTGTAAACATACCAACACTGTTGCATCTATACATGATGGAGGATGATCACACACAACAAAAACGAACTTACAGTAGCATGTTTGGTATCATTTCCAGGCGGGACATTTGTGCTACATTCAGACGCGTATTGTGCATCACATCTGCTGGGATTTGATGTGCAAATTGCATCTGAAACATAACTGATGAATATTGATGAGCCGTGTGTCTTATGTGTCCTCGTTTATAGAGGAAAGGTGTTTATGATTTCAAAATAAACTTGTTGCTTGTTTTCTGTGTGCATATTAAGATGAGCTTCCATAGTGTAATATCACAGTTTATTACATACCTTAGTGACTCGGAGCTCCTGATAAGGGGCGTATTGGCTATTTTACGCACTTATTTTAACTGATTATGCATTGATTATCAACAGTGGGAGTACGAAATACACATAGCAATGTGGAAATACACCTTGATTTTCAAATTGAGATGTGGAGATATTGTAATAAAGTTGAAAATTTACTTAGTTGAGCTGCAAAACGCAAACACTTCAGACAGATGTGACCCAATATGGTTGTTGGCTATTTATGACAGTTCGTCTCATACGCCCCCACACTGCTCATCACTGTGAAGGTTCATTACATTATACAGTTATACAGTTGAAACTTTACTTAATTGAGCTGCAAAAAGCAAACAGTGTTGTTAAATTGTTCTAGCTTAACGAAGTACATTTTCAACTGTTTTACAGTATAAATAAGTGAATAAGTAATAATACACTCACATATTTTAAGTGAATGGTTAAATTTATTTTATGTTTTGATCATTTGTTCCCTATTTAGTCATGAAGAAAATCAATAATCCATTTTTAAAAATAAAATACGCATTTAATTGGAAATCAGGGGATACAATACTCCTTAGACACAAAGCTTACCTGCATCTCTAACATTACATACAATTTCATTGAATTCCCAGTGAGTTACTTGTATGTCATACTTTTGTGGGTGACATTTTAACTACATTGTAGACACTTCCTATTAACAAACTGAAACACACTCTAACGGTTGCAGCAAATTAACTTAAAGCCATTGATGATGATAATGATGTTTAAAGCTGGGGCCCCATCTGTTAGGTACACAATGTTCTTTCTAGGAATTAGATAAGTGTATAAGTGTTTAACTATTCCATCAGTTTCCAAAATTACATTTTATTTTACATTATGCCACGTATGACACATACTAACAATATTTATATAAACAGTTTAACCTAATTAGTCTATAACCTAAGGCAGCACAAAAACTATTTGGTAGGGCCGGAGGGGTGGCTTATGTTTTATTGTTGTTTATTATGGAAAATTACCTCCTAAAACCGATAAGCGATGTTTCCAGCTCGAAAAAGTGTCCAAAATCGGTATAATTTGCATAAATTCAAAATGGCTGCCAATTTTCACATGGTGTCATATAATCTTTGGTGGATAATGTATTTCCTCATTTTAACGGCTGTAAAGCGTTTTTTCGGAAACCAATGAAGATGCCTGCAACATGAAAACGTTATGGAAGAAATTAGTCATTTGCATAAATCCAAGATGGCGGCTAAATATCAATATTACCCAAAATATTATATTTATATAGCATTTTGGGGAATTATTAAAGAATATATTTAGCGTTTCGACACTGTGAAGCTATTATATAATATAGTAAAAATGTTAGCATGCATATTGCGATGTACTACATAATCATACATGTATTATATATCAGGATATAATATTAACTACAGGTGAGTACCTATTTTAGTAATTTACGCCAATATTGGTACTTTTTTAAAACATGCTCTATACTATTGGAACACATCATTCAAAACAAACTGGTGTCTGAAAAATACTTTCCTTACCGCATACCAGTTAGTTATTTATACATGTTAAACAGTGAAACAGAATGTTATGTACCCATGTTCATATTTTGCGTGTTCCCTGTAGGACGCCATACGAACATAGAGGGGTCGGAAGAGACAAAATGTGGCTGCTCACTCAACCGTTTATCGTCTACTTCCAGATGATTGAGGGAACTGCGCTTCTCAGCGGAACAGAAAACCGTCACATACACGATCAGTTGCCGTACCCTTAGTAAAACGCTACATTATATAAACACGTACTGCTTCAATAGGTGCATTCTGTATTCTGGACATGACATACATAGATACTGGTGACTAATAACTACTAGTTATAGAATAGCACATACTAACAAATGTTTACTAACATTGCGTAAATTGTCTTGTTGTCCTTGACAATTATGTCCCAGTTTTCTCCATCAATCAAGCGTGATGTTAAAAAGCGATCCATCGACTGGGAGAAGTGTGTTTGCAACATGCCCGGAATAACTGGTGACTTGTCTCCTTTCAGTGACATAAGCTGGGCTACATTTACTCACGCAGCTCACCCGAGAAAAGATAAAATTGATCATGCATTGGTTGGTTGTTTGGAGTAAACTAGAAGCTGACACGTGTAAGCCTACAGGACTACTGCCCGCAAAATGTATGCTACGCTCACAACTAACAGATGTTGACGTTTTAAAATGCGTAATTTTTCAGACAGATAAGCGGTCAGTTCAAAACAGGAGGCTCATCGAACCAGTTGTTAGGTGTACACTAGATAGCGTCGCAGACACTTTGAAAGAAGCCGCCGAAATTCGCAAGGATGAGCAATTGCTTTGTCTGATTGGAGGTGAAACCGACTTATTTGCATTTGAAGTAAAGTATCACAAATCATGTTATTGGTTGTACACGAATCAAAAGAAACTCAAGCAATTCAGTGAAGGTGCTACCGGGAAAGACACAACTGTGCCTGTTGATATATTTGATGATGCTTTCGATAATCTGGCAGCAGATATTGAAAACAATGTAATTAAAGGTCTTGGCATTGTGAGCATGTCGGAACTTCTTCAAAGATACATACAATTGCTTGCTGAAAAAGGGATATAATCTAAATCATTTCAGTCTAAACGTCTGAAAAGGAGAATTTCGCAGCGATTTGGAGACAAATATCATTTTGGCATCCAAAACACAGAAGTGTGTCAGAGCTAGTATACTCAGATATGGTTCCTAATGGGAAATATGTAGAAACAGTTGTATCCTCAACATCATTTTCGAATGAGGGTGAAGCTACAACTGTAGAACTAGCGTCTAGTAACAGCCTTGATGAAAGTGTTATTCACATATATCACACAGCCAAGATAATCCATAGAATGTTACTATCTGTAAGTACTATACCCTGACCGCCCACACCTGATGATCTAATTATTGACATCCAGATTGATCCTGATTTAGTATACAACTTGTTGCTTGAATATGTGTTGATGATCCTGCCAGTAACACCACATTATGTTCTAAAAAGGTTGACGTGAATGGTCAGATTAATCGATTTAATCATGTCGTGTGCACAGGACTTGGTTCATGCAACAAGTCGCGGACGTAGTCAAACCCTTAAACATATTGCATTACCAATGACTGTTAAGACAAATACCGGATCGGCTGATATGGTTACACTTCTAAACCGGTTTGGTCATGGTCTGTCTTATAATCAAATTGAGGAACTCGAAACCTGCATGGCTCGCAAACAGGTAACAAACCAAGCAAATGGTGTATTTATCCCCAGTACAATTCAAACAGGTGTATTCACTACATTCTGCTGGGACAATAATGATATACTGGAGGAGACTTTGTCCGGGGCTGATACAACTCATTGTACACATGACATTATGATCCAGCGGACTGTTGATACATGTGCAAACAAACCGATGAATGAACATCCTAGCACTGAGGGCAATTCACGATCGCTTGAACTTAATAGTTCAGTTGTAATTGACACATTCCATGCTGGTAAACGATGTCTGCCGGACGATGCTATATAATACAATACAGCATTGGATGAACATACATAATAGTAGCACGTTGAAAGCAAAGTACAAAGACTTTGAATAGTTTCTGTGTCGAATACCTATAGAAGATGGTGTATTCAACATTTCAAGCACCGATGACAATTCTCAAGTAATCCCGGCCTGGTCAGCATTCAATGCAGTGGTGAAAATATTGTTCCAAGACAGAGCACCGTAGGTTACTGTCCGGTAATTGACGCGAGCCCCACTGAACTTAGCACCATTTATACGGTACTAAAAAAGTCTTTAAAAATGGCAGACCAACTTGACCAGCATGATGTAGTAGTGGTGTTCGACCAAGCCATCTATGCCAAGGCATTGTAGATCCAGTGGCAGCGAAAGGATGAGTTTGAAAGGGTTATTCTCCATTTGGGAGCCTTTCATACAATATGTTCATTCATTTCAGCCATAGGCAAACGGTTTGCTGATGCTGGTTTACGTGATTTATTGGTATAATCCGGTGTTATTGGCACCGGATCCGTTGCAGGTGTACTAGAAGGTCGACACTACAACAGGGGTGTTCGTATGCACAAAGTCACAATGGAAGCATTGGAGCGTATTCGTTGGAAGGCATTTGGGAGTTGGCTTAACGATCAAGGTTTGGAAATGAAATGTTGTGATGTTCTGCTTAAAAATGTTAGAGCTGTTAGTGCATCCCTCACATGTCAATCGCTCATGAATTCTATTGAGTTTTTGAAAGCCTTTGATCTATTTCAGCAGTTAATTTCTACACCAATGGGGCCATTGAAGGAGTTCTGGAATTCGTTCATTGAGATGGTTGGTCTACTCCTTCGATTTATTATGGCTACCCGGGAAGGTGATTGGCAGTTACATCTCGAATGTGTACGTGAACTAATTCCATGGATGTTTGCATACGATCATGTAAATGATTCCATATATCTACTGGTATATTATTGTCAGATGATGTTGTTAGAGAAGACACACCCGGATGCAGCTGCAGATCTTGCTATGGGAGAATTTGCAGTTCAGCGTAATACGTCACACGGATTTTTCCAGTTGCCTGTGGATCAAACCATAGAACAAACACTCAATAGAGACAGCAAAACTAAGGGTGGTATCATTGGATTTAGTCTACGCAAAAATGCTGTCCAGCGATGGGTTATTACAGCACATGAAAGAGCTGCAGTAGTCGAGAAATGTCAGCAGATGGCGGGAATATCAACGGAGACGACCCGTGGTTCTCACAAAGAGATGGGCAAAGCACGTGTTGTACGTGACGAGAAAGATGTCAGAAAGGTGCAAGAATGCATCGAGTCATGGGTAAACCCCTTTGAACCTACTGAACAACTGACTTCTGTGTCTACAGGCCAGGCAACATCAGCTTCTCAGACGAGTGACCTTCTTTGTGCATATGCAAAAGAGTCAATGTCTGCCTTCATGCATGAACGATTACGCGACAGAAAAACTGACTTCTTCTCTCCAATCAGTAAGCTGAAACTGAAAACATTTAGTGATACTGTGAAACGAAGGTCTGTGAAGGTACATGGAAAACAGATGATGATTGCACATGATCGTAATCTTTTTGCAAGACTTTTGTTCATAGCGCAGACCAGGAAAATTGATCTCAAGCAAGTACTTTCGTTTGAACTTGGACCTATTCCATGGTCGTTGGCATCATCCGATGGGTCTGCTAACAAGACTCAAAAGTCAGTTCTGCCTACACTACTGGAGAAAGATACCGCTCCATTGACTGTAGTTCCTCATCAGTCTGTATGGGTGTTTGATGCCATGGCCGTTATAAGAGGAGCCCAGACTCACATTCCAGATACATTCGATCAACTGGCAGCTGTGATTCTGAATACTCTGTTGGAAGCAACCATATTAGCACCTCGGATAGATTTTGTTGGCGACCAATACCCTATCATTTCATTTCCATAAAGAATGCAGACAGAACGCATCGTGCAAATGAAGGACAGATATGTGTTCAAATGACATCTGGATCGCAACACCTCCGACGACAATGGAAGAAATATCTTGCCGCTGGAAGCAATAACAATGAACTAATGGTGTTCTTGCTGAAAGCATGGTCGTCGTCACGATATGTGTCCAAACTTCACAATCGACTTTTGTATGTTTTGTACTGGAAGTTCATGAATATGTAGTTACGTGCACTGATGTCGCAGAGTTAGGAAGCACACAAAAGGAAGCAGATACTAAAAAATTTCTTCATGCAAAACATGCTGCATATCAAGGACATGAAACTGTGGTTATCAAATCTTCTGATACTGATCTAGAAGTACTCGCATGTTATTTTCAGTCACGAATATCCAGTAGGTTGATCATATGTTCCGGAACCAAACAGCGATCGCGTCTTATTAGTATATCAGACGTCACTAGCAGACTTGGTATGTCAGTTTGCAACGCATTACCAGGCATGGATGCGTTAACTGGCTGTGATTCAGTGAGTGCTTTCTCTGGTAAAGGGAAATTGAAAGCTTTTAATATGATTCGGAGCGACGATGAGAGTGGAGAAAGCAACAAGATGCTAGGTGATAGCATAGTCCCCCATCCGGCATTATTCAAAGGTTTAGACAGATTTGTCTAAGTCACCAACAATGAATACAAATGACCTTAGCTATTCCATGTTTTGTAAGATAAAAACTCCTCAGTCATACCTATTGCCACCAACAACGGATTGTTTGAGAAAGCATATTTTGCGAGCAAACTACCATCACTGATTGCTAAGCCCAACATACCTACACCTGTAGGAAACGGCTGGAAATTGGTGGATGGTGAGCTGTCCATAGACTGGTGTGACAACGTCCCTGCACCTCAGGCTGTGATGGATTTAATGATATGTGGTTGTGGGGGAACATGTTCAACAAAGAAATGTTCTTGCGTTGCTAATAAGTTACAATGTACAAGTGGTTGTAAATGCAGTATGAGCTGCATCAATCAGTGCCTAGAGCAGACAGTCCAATGCGATTCCGATGAGGACAGTGATTGAAATCGTACCACGTTCGGAAGTATTTCGTAGGTATGCATACGTTGTTTTCTATGTGAATCGCCCTCGGTGTTACTTCGTGGAAGAAGGAATAGTTTCTGAAACTAATTTGTGTATTACACGCTTCAAGATTCAATAAACATGTTTGTTCTCAGTATATTTAGTTTTGACTTTCACAGTACGTATATGTTTTTCCGACTATTGGTCATGTCCGATAATAGGTATATCAACAAATACCACCATTTGATATGCACAGCTATGACATGAAATATATATATATATTCCAATGTATATATGTCCGTATAGCAATCATATGATACAGAACGTTCAGTAAGACAAATTCTACCTAATACATTGCATTAGTGCTGTGGTTAATTGGAAGGTGCTAAAGTGCCTAAGCGGTTAATAATTTCTCAAAGCTTAGTAGTATCCAACGTTTACAGAACTGTCAAATATATCCACCACATTTAATTTAGTTAATTGTATTGTACCTATTAATTATTTTAATGCAACACAATATTATTTATGGGTATATTGTTAACATAAAGCATGCACGTAACTTAAAAAGTTTTCAGGACGAAAATAAATATTTCTGGCGGCCATTTTGAATTGTCTACTAGCGCTCTAATTAGCTTAATAATAATTATTTACTCTTCATCTACATTGCTATAACGAAAAATACACATGATGTTAGTTTAGAACATGCCACATGTTCTATCAGGCCGACACTTTCGAATATTACAGGAAATGGCGGCCACTTTGAATTATGCAAATTAAACCGACTTTGGACACATTTTCGAGCTGGAAACATCGCTTATCTGTTTTGGGAGGTATCTTTCCAGAGGAAACAACAATAAAACATAAGCCACCCCTCCGGACCTACCAACTCGAAATTTAGGGCCCTTTTGAGAATCGAGTTATAGACTAAATCGCTTTCACACATTATGGCGATCATCAGAGGTACATATAGCAAAGTTACTCTAGGTAACGTCACGACGTTAGTACCGCTAACTATAGAAGCATACGGACACGTGATGTAGTAACCATGTGCCGACTGTATTGCAAATTGCGTTGTTTAGTTCCGTTTTAATGACGAATGAAAGATTGAAATAAACTGAAAGATTGTTATTTTTGCTTCCGTTTTGTTGGGGTTGTGTCCCTCATTATATATAGTGGGACGACACGGCAATAACGTTAATCTCGGATGATCTGCAAAAACAGTGAAACCGGTAGATGAAATAAGTAAATTAAAATGTATAGAAAGATGTAAAACTAACATTAAACAGACATTTGTTTCATTTCAGAAATTAATAAGTAGACTTCATCAACTGGTTGATAAACAAAAGGGACGCGATAATCCAATCACATACTGAATAATGGTCACGTGACCGTGGCGATTAGAGGCGACCCACAGGGGGTTGCAAACCAGAGGCTCTGAATGAAAGGTGGTATAACACTAACAAGATGCGTCACCAGTGAACATAAAATATGTTATAGTGTTGGCTATAACATGCATTTATGTCTCACTGTGCCTTGCAATGTGGGAGGACTAAGGAAACAAACACATGGTATGTTGGAAAAGGGTCACCGGTTGTGACCTATATTAAAATAATACGTAATAGGTATACGTATATGAAAGTTATGATTAATAATACAAAATCTTCAAAATTCACTAAAGTATAATGAGGGGGTCGACAGAAACGGCCAGAAAGGCAGATACAGATATGTATAGATGAAATCTGCCTTCCCCCCATTATGATGCGTTGGTGCAAAGCAAAAGACGACAAGAAACGGGGGGGGGGGGTGGGGGGGGGGGGGCAGCCAGCCGCTTAGGCTCAATTAATAAAGTTTGAAAATACTACAGCTTGTTTGATTACCAGAGCTTTAGACTGAAAACATCTAAGTTGTGCAACATGTAATATCTACAAATACACATGAAAATATCACCTCTTGGTGTGTGTGACCGCCATAATTCTTGTAGCGACAACAAAATGGCATATGTTTAGCAAGCACGAAAATGGACTGGTTATGCCTCTAAGTGTCAGCCCAAGCAGACACTGGGAGACTACATGTGATAGTGGGTAGAGTACTGTAACATACCCATAACACAACCATAGCTCTGAGCTCTACCATGCCGCTGAACAGCACATGACATCCCCACACGAGATAAATCTGGTAGCATGAAACATAGTATGCATGTATGTACAACAAGAAAAACAAAGCAATGTACAACAGTTAATGGCCAGAACATGCCAGACCTCCCATCAGCCCAAGCAGACGGGGAGCTGTCCCATTCGTGGTCTGATCTGTCAGCCCAAGCAGGCAGATCTAAATAGTGTGAGTAGTAGACAAAATAAAGATTCGCCGACATACTTATACATCAGCCCAAGCAGACATACAAGTACGGCCCAACATGTCTGCTAGCCCAAGCAAGCAGACCGAACAACCCCTGTATGATCATATACAACAGAACAGGCAGTCTGAGGTAAATGAGTCCCGACTTAACTGCGTCTACCTAGCCTGTTAGCCCAATCAAACAGACCTACACGAAAACACTAATGTAAATACGCGACTCGAGAATAATGATGCTCAGTCCTGTTGAATCCGGACGTATTTCCTGAATGCATTGCTGTTCCACCGCCCCACAGCTCTAATATACGCATCAGAACATCCCCTTTCAGCACAATCTGATGCCTTGCCGATCCGAAAGCTGTGTGATTTGTACCTGGTACAGTCTAAACCACAAAACTGAAGGCATTTCCTGAGCTGCCTGTCAAAACCAGAGCGAGGGACCACCGCGCCATTACTCAGAAGGAAGAGTGAACCTTGGCACCTCCCCCTGTAGCCGATGCATGTCGCCAATGCCAAAACAGGCGACACATGGGTGTGTCCATGGGAAAAAAGATATTTCATGGGGCTTGCCATGATTGTGTTTAAAATTCCTGAATGTGGCGGTCACCGACATAGGAGCATTATCCTTGGAGTCGTATGTCAGCCTGATATCCTCATATTTAACCAAATTGCGGTCAGACTGAGAAGTTTGGGCGATTTCCCCGCAACGAGCGAAGGTACTGAACGCAAACAAAAACATTGCAGTGAAGAGAATGCGATGATAAAGACTGGATGTTGTATAATTCAGTGCATCATCAATTTTGTTCAGCACTGTAATGGTGATGGGAAGGCGTAGATCATATGAAGGCGAAAGATGTTGTGCACCCCGAACCAATGTAGTGATGAGGAAGCTAACCGTTGGGTGAGGTAAACACAAAATCTTGTGGACATAGCTCAATGCGGACAGGTAGGTGGAAATCGTCCTGTTCGCGAGCTTAAGACCATGTAGGTGAGCTATGAACAGGGCAACCGTTGTGACCGACAAAGGCGGTTGGTGTTCACGCCTGTACATAGTGGTGGAAAATCTGCGAAACTGTTCCCATGGTCTACTATGAGTAGCAGCTGTGGAGGGGGCTAGCGATGCATTCAGAAAAACTTCAAGCTTATGCAATATTCTTGCGGCTGTAGGTGCTTGGGCAGGACCGTCGGCTCCATCTCGCTGTCGGGCGCCAGCTCCTTGAACCGTGACAACTGTAAACGAGAAAGCGCGTCCGCGCGGTTATTGTGTATCCCAGGAATATGACAAGCTGTAAACACAAGATTAAGCCTTAAACAAGCAAGGACAAGTTTTCTGACCAGGAACATAATTGTCTTATCCTTATATGTCTTCCTGTTAATGATGAACACTAGTGCTTGGTTATCAGTATTGAATACAATACTGTTGATTTTTCCACAGATGACCCCACAACTCAACAGCTATCACAATAGGAAACAGTTCCAGAAACGCAATATTAACAGTGCACCAGGCCGCGGAAGCGACCATAGAACCATTTCCGCCTGTAACATGCACCGTAGCCCAGCGAGCCTGCCGCATCTGTATACAACTGGAGAGAATTTCTAGACAGTTTCAGATCATGTAGGAAAAAGGAAGTCCCATTGAAATGTGTCAGGAAATCCAACCATAAGGTCATGTCGTAGTGGACCTCCTTGTTCAGTTTAATGTGGTGGTGTAGTTTGTCAACTCCCATGGAGAGATTAGTCAATCTACGAAGGAATGTACGACCAGGCTGAATGACAGAACATGCAAAATTGAGAAAGCCAATGAGCGACAGGAGTTCCCGCAGGGTACATGATGATCTAGCCAGAAAGTCACGAAGCAAAGCGCGGGCCTTATCCAACTTGTCTTCAGGTAAGCGTGCCTCCATGCGCAATGCATCCAAAGCAATGCCCATGAATGTCATAGTGGTGTCCGGTCGGAAGGTTTTGGCCGCGGACAGTGGGACACCAATGCTGGAGCACAGTTCTATGAAAATGCGCAGAGCCCCGTCAGTACTGCCATAAGAGTCTCCTATAAAGAAGAAGTCGTCGAGTATGTGCACTATGGACTGACCAGAATATCTTTGAGTAGCGACCCATTCCAAAGCTGTGCTGAAAGCCTCGAAAATTTTGCAGCTGGACGATGCACCCATAGGGAAGCATTTGTCGTAATAGTAAAGACCGTTCCACTTAAAGCCGAGCAAAGGATAGTCATCTGGGTGAATGGGGATAATCCGGAAAGCAGACTCAATATCAGTCTTCGCCATGAAGGCCCCTGTACCAATAGAACGAATCGCAGCCACAGCGTCCTCGACACGAGAGTATCTAACAGAAGAGTGGCAATCAGGGATACCTTCATTCACTGACGGGTCAGAACCCTCGGAGTAGGAGAGGTGATGAATAAGTCGAAATTCATTTTTTGTCTTCTTAGGGACAACACCAAGGGGACTAACTTTGAAATTGGAAAGGGCCTATCCACATGATCACCCGACACGCGGCCGAGAGACACCTCCGCTTGGAGTTTACTTGACACTACATCAGCATTAAGAGCAGCTGACTGGAGATTAGGACTGTCTTGAGCCGCCCTGTCACCCACAAACTCCAACCGAAAACCTTGACAAAAACCTCCAACTAAATACTTGCTAATATCTGGGTCATAGCCCTGCAGCAAGTGTTGCAGGGCTCGCCATTTGATGGGCGTGGGCATTGAACTATGAAGGTTTGGGGCCGCCGGGTTTAGCAACGGCAGGCGGGGCAAGCCCGCGTCCAGCTGTGGTCGGATTGGGCTGTGGCTTGGCTTTGTTCTCGTCCTTGATGCGCTTCCAGCATCTGACGAATGGGTGGAGCAAGCCACAGTATCTACAAGCGTGTTTGTATTTGCAGCCGGTACATTGAGCCCCGCTGTTTAATTTATTGCAGGTGTTGGCCGTGCGTGTGGCAGATGGGTTATCTGATTAGGCCTCCCGCCCGACATCAGATTTGGCACGAAAAGTGTGCCGGGGCCGAAGGGCGTTAAAGTACAATTCATGGTGAATTGAATCCCATGCGAGTGGCATGTGTTGCCTCAGTCGCCTGAATTGTTGGTCATAGGTGAACCTATTGCCCTGTTTCCGGGCAATTGACCTAACGGTCGATGAGTACTGAGCGAGGGGCTCGGCCAGCTCAGGGTACCTTATGCGCAGGATGGAGGCATATGTAGCAAATGCATCCGTCCACTGTTCAATGTCGATGAAACGACGTCTGGGCGCAGTCACCACCTTGGCGGAGCCGTCCGTACCGATGGTCAGAGAAACCTGGCCGTCTGAGGCATCATCAAAGAGGGACGACAAATCAATAAACTCCATATTCCAGACCTTCTCTTTCACTTTAAGGGGCACAAACGAATGAAGGGGTAAAGTACCAGATTGGAAAGCTGGCCCGGACGTCAGGGCCATCATAGATTGAATCATACCGGTTGGTGCAGGACCGGCGACGACTCCTGTGGGCAGTGGCATCGTATGTGGAGCGGCCATGGGCAGCGCAGCCGCTTGTAGTGGAGCCGCGTATATTGGAGCCGCGTGAAGTGGAGCTGGAGAAAGTGGAGCCGCGTGTAGTGGAGATGGAGAAATTGGAGCCCCCAGTAGTGGCACCTGGTCGAAGCCATCGCTAGAACGCCATGTAGCATTCGCCTGGCCGAAGTTGAAAGTATCGCTTGAGCCTGGTGGTACAGCATCCATGTGTGTCGTGAGTGGTTCTGTGCCGTCCGTACGCATCGTAGACTCAGCTGCTGCCGATGTCGTAGTTGTCTGATTGGTCAATTGCGGTAGATTGAGCCGCGCCGCCACTTGCTGTCGGACAATCCTGGTAATGTCGGTTGTGAGCTCCGACACTAACGTCTCCACATCGACCTGCTGCGCAGCACCGATATTAAATTCGTCGTTTGATGGCACAGAAGTCGTCGCTGTGTGCGTAGCCCTCCGCTTTGGGGCACCGGATGGAGTGGAGTCCCTCGCCGAAGACGTTTGCTTGCGCCGACGGTTCATGACCTGAAATGAAAACAACTAACTACTACCTAGACTAACAGTGTGACCTGTTGCCACGAACATGCGCAACGCATGCAACAAAACTGGGCAGATGTATTACATATTAACACCATGCCCAGATGCGCTAAGAAGATAGATCATCAGACAGCCAGGCACGTATACGCTGATAAAGCTCGTCTGAAGAACCAAGTTCTCGCACAAAAATATAAAGTGCCAAGAACAAATGTTCACGCACACCAGTGCTAAGAAAATATTTGCCCCACCTACTGGATATCCTTCATCCGGCAGGGCGACAATCATTCTCACGCACAATGTAACACGCGTTAAGAAACCAGTGAAACCAATTTCACACGCAGAAAGCCGGAGCTAAAGAAAAGCAGAGAAGTACCACTATAAGCACGTGAAGCTAAGACGGCGAGATCGGCAACAGGAAACCCTGCCGCCGGTACCCCATCTCAGCGACGAGCCCGGTCAGTGCCAACGTTAATACTGATTACCATGAATTACTTGTTATGACTTATATATTCAAGGACCCGAGACATACAGCATATTGGTGAGTGATTTAAGTATAAATACCAGTTAACGAAAGCACTGCGCCTAAAGGCCATCTCGCTAGTCAACGCTCGAAAATGGGTGTCTCAGAGCCCAGCACCACCCGGCAGAGATGACCAGGCAGGGCTCCCGTTAATGTGCGCAATTCACTTGATTCTCAATAAAATATACCAGTTATGAGTGCAACAGAATTTGCCGCCATTTGCATTTCCAGATTACGCACGTTAACTGGAGCCTAACTCATACCCACCATGGCAGCACTGGACTCACACACCAAGATAAGACGCATTAAGAAACCAGCCCTCAGCCATGTAGTAGTAACATGTTAAAAGCTGATATCACGTGCGAATAAGTTGCGTTAAGAAGACATCCTTCACACACAACCAAAAACTGATTGTTCAACAACCAGTCTCGATAGATGGCCCACATGTAGCTACCATGTCCGCATCAACGAACGCAGCAAGACATTATACCATCATTATACACCCCATAATCGCCCGCAGCGACATGCCAGGCACAAACGTAACTGAACGGGTGGGCATAATTAAAATAAAGCATGAAATGACATTTCGAGGCTAAGAATATCCCCTGGCTGGGGGCATGGCCACTATAGCAATGAATGCTAACGATGCATCTGCTAAACATGAATATGATAAGATAAATTATGCGACCTCGATCTGGGGACCAAGATCTAGGACACATGTGAGACTCACAAGCATGATACATTTGATCAAAATATTGTTGAAACTTGAGACTGAAAGAGGTAAGCATGTACAGACGCACAGACAGGGACGACCGCTATATCCCCCCTTTCGAATCTGGGGGGATAATTCATAACTGAGTAGCATTAACCATGTTCACCATGTCAACCGCACAATTTTGTGTAGTGGATATGGCAAAAAAGTGCAGAACCGGATGAGCCGGCTCTCCCGCCTCATCAGGATCTGTACATTGTGTAAGTAATTTTCCTATTGCATGACCCAAAACGCCCCCATTCATAAATGAAATACTCCGAATTGGGGTGAATTCTATACCTAGCATGCATGGGTAACATGGTTAACAACACTAAAACAATATTGACACCAGCCATGGAATAGTTCACTAAAACCGAGCATGTACGAATGCAAGCAGATATCTGGACGCGCAGTACTTAAGCGAAAGGAAACACTTTATGCCAGTTGGCCACTTACACCACCGCGCGCTGTTGATGAGGGGACCCGACTGATTGAGCACAAACAATAACAAAGCACTTTCACATAAGATGTGTGAATATGTTACAAATTATCATAGAAAAAATGAGAACAATATAAGAAATAGTAGACGGTAGGGGATAAATAACATTGAAAAATAAGTATTGCCATATACATGTACATGCAACACTTCATAATTAATTATTGCTATCAATTTGCTCATCCAGCAAGGACCCCCGATCGCACAAGTGTCTGAAATGTATTGAACCGGAGGTCAGTTTGAGCACCTGGGCAGAACACGTCGTCAAGTTTATCTCGAGGCCGTCATGACCGCGTGACGCAATGATCGGTAAAAACGCTGCTGACCAAAGTCATTTAGATGAACGCCATCCGCGTGGTATATGTGTGTGGCACAACCAAGCGTCCGTCTGTGGCGCCACAAGCGAATATGTTGGTAGTGGTCCAGCATGTCTTCCAGAATGTCCACGACCGCCAGACGAGCCTGCTCGTACTGCACTGCACAGCAGTCATGTGGCGAGGGTGGTAGCGTCCAAATGGCTCGCAGACGAATACCTTCCGAATGTGAAAGTCCTGTGTGAGGTGTACTGCCAGATCGTCCAGCGCGCTGGCCAAACTGATGGCTATTGCAGGTGTGAAGTTGACACAGTCTATATCATTGCCCCCTAACTGCAAAATTACCACCTGGGGCCTATGACTGCGCAGAAAGGTCGTGAACTCTTCATCAAACTTCGTAACGTCACGAACCCGCAAACCGCCAACTCCGCGAAACGCAACACGGCACTGTACGAGACCAAAATGTGGCCTCATCACCGCTGACTGTCCTGAGGCAATGTCCGAATTCAAACGGCGTACGAAGCTGTGGCCGATCACAGCCACACGTGTAACTGCAGCTGGTTGTTGATTCATTACTACACAGCGCTCTAACACAGCGAGTCAGGCGTCAACACACTTGGTCTTTTAACTTAGGTGACTGACGAAATTCGCCTCTCGAAGGCACGAAAATAACTCCAAAACAATGTTGAACACTCAAATTACCTTATGGTGTTAGTTTGAAGCAAAACTTAATCTTAAACCGAGGTAAAAACGGTAATATTTACTTGAGAAATTAATAAGTAGACTTCATCAACTGGTTGATAAACAAAAGGGCCGCGATAATCCAATCACATACTGAATAATGGTCACGTGACCGTGGCGATTAGAGGCGACCCACAGGGGGTTGCAAACCAGAGGCTCTGAATGAAAGGTGGTATAACACTAACAAGATGCGTCACCAGTGAACATAAAATATGTTATAGTGTTGGCTAAGACATGCATATATATAGCTAAGGGAAGCAATAACTCTAAGTTACAGGTTTCGTGATTTATTTAATACTTATTAACGTAAACATTAGACCCTACCAGTTTCGTCAGACTCTTCAGGGGTATAAAGTATTATACTTAATACTCCTGAAGAGTCTAACAAAAGATAATGCTTAATACCCCCTGAAGAGTCTAACGAAACCGGTAGGGTTTAAGGTTTACTTTAATAAGTATTAAATAAGTCATGAAACCTGTAACTTAGAGTTATTACTTTCTCGATATATATATAGGCCTATACATCATAATTATGTTAGTAATATTTAATTTACATTAGAGATGATTAGATTATATATTATTTAGATTCGAGATGCGCGGTTGCATCTGGCTATTTTGATATGCAAATGTGGCCGGGCATTTTACAATTATTTACATGTACAATATATATCAATTAAATGTGTCACCTGAATCAATATGTAATTGATATATTATACGGTATGATCATTGCACATCAACAAATAAATATAATGAATAGTTGGTTCCGTTACCATTTTCAGGAAACACGGCTATCGCTCATGATACCAAGAGTGACAATTGATGTTTGCTATAAAAAGAAGAATAATGTAAATTAACATGTCCTGTACTGGAAAACCAATGAGTATTGTGCCAAAAAGAATGTCATATCTAACGAATGGACGAAACAAATATATCTCCCTATATTTGATATTACAACCTCGGATGTGGGTGTCCAGGTGTAAAACATTTTGAAATGTTCGTTGGTGATGCGATCAGCGAATCAAATCCCCAAAAGGTGTTATACATGTGTCACAATACGACATAACAATGTTGCTTTTTTGTGACAAATCGTGTTATTACACTGCGAAGGTTCTTTTTCTTGTGAAAATACAAACATTCTAAATTATTATGGCTCAGAACGACGACAGAGAGACTAGCTACTATGAATAATGCAGAAGGGGGGCAAATGTGGATAAATCATGATACCGTCTTTATGTAACAGGAATATACCTTTTCTAACAGGGCAGTCGTCAGTGATTCAGCAAGTCCATATTTGAATGACAGCAATGGAATCATCAGAGAGTTCAGTCTGATAAGTATGCAATCGAGGAACACGTCTGCAGGTTGGCTTACATGTTTACTCGTGTCTACTCTGCCTTCGTTGGCTACAACTTGCCATGCATCTCCACCGCCCGCAAGAAACTCGCGTAGTTTTGTATTGACTTCATCTATTATACGCATTTCAATGTTATTGTTATTCGTCGTGCCCACAAAACGGCAAATATACAAACGAATAATTTCAAAACAGTTCTTCATTTTGATTTCAAAATAGTTTGATATGAGTTTACCAAAGTTGTGTTCATCTGTATCGTATTTATTAATACTCAGCCAATGAAAATTTGCATGATATGAGGCGTGCTTACTAATTAATTCAGAAATGAATTGAATGTAGCTTCTAAGTTGGCTATCTTTTACAGTATCATGGCGAATATCCACCCGGAAGAAACATCTGCTGGGGTTTCTTTCTTTGTATGTCTCTGATTCGAAGAAAGTCTTCAGGACCTTCTTAGTAATCTGAAATTTAAAAGGAAAACTGGATGATCAATTGGTACATATGCTAAACAGTGTCAATGATACAAAACAAGAAAACTAACAAGCAATGTATATCGTTATCATGCCACATGAGTGTGCTACTTTTCAGGTGCTACACTAGTCACAAACCCCATAAGCCCCATTTCTCCAGTCACAACTACATATATCATATATGTTATACAACGATTATATAAAGCATATACATTATCAACATCTGTTCTATTGAAGGCCACAATTACTCAGTGATAGCCATGTGATTACCGTTCTAGGCGTACGAAGTTGTGTTAAGGCGTAAATAAGGTTTTACATGTATATTGTTAACTTTACTGGGGTCTTCAATCACCCTGCATATTGTATTTTGCATCGTCTTTATTACCTATGGAGCCCCGCAAGGGACGTAGGATTCTTTATTTTATTAATTCGTTATCACGAAATAACAATTCATTCCCACGAATTAGCAATTCGTTCCAACGAATTAACAATTCGTTCCCACAAATTAACAATACATTCCCACAATTCGTTCCGACGAAATAACAATTCGTTCCCACAGGAACGAATTGTTAATTCGTGGGAACGAATTGCTATATCGTGGCAACGAATTGTTTATTCGAGGCAACGAATTGTGAAATTGAGAGAACGAATTATCATTTTGTGGGAACGAATTGTTAATTCGAGGGAACGAATTGTTATATCGTGGGAACGAATTGTTAATTCGAGGGAACGAAATGTATTTCGTGGGAACGAATTAATAAAAAAAATCCATGTCCCCCGCAGGGCTCAGTAGTTACTGGCTTACTATCATAGGAGACTAAACAATTATACCCTGCATTCAGTTTGGCGACATAGAGAGTGACGGACGGATGGGTCGCAATGAAGAAAGGACCAAGGATTTATGGTTGTAATATATACTGAAAGGATAAAGAAACGCAGGGTAAACATTTGAAGTGATTTAAAGTGATGTGTTTGCTGTTAGATACAATATTTTATATGAGTATTAAACATCTTTAGTCAACACATTACCAAAATTGCATTAGGTTTTGACCGATAATTCATTATTAATTGAATCACAATTGACGGTACCCCCCAAAATCGCACAATGAAATCCACTGTTTTGTCAGTATCTCGTATGCCCCCCTCGCGCATCTGTCACAGCCATGATTATCTTGTGCATGGAATTCATCAGTGCATTAATCCTTCTTATTGGGATATTGTTTCACTCTTCCAACAATGCAGTCCTTTGTTGGTCGAGAATAGAATGGGTATTCCGACACCCCCTTATCCTCCTGTCAAGTTTGTCCCACAGATGTTCGATTGGGGACAAATCGGGACACGACGCCGATCGTCCGGACGAAAAAGAGTGAACCGGGACTCATCTGTGAAAAATACTCGTCTGCCTCATTGGAAATCGTCTGGACGCGTGTGCAGCCAACCAAGCCATACGACGCGCGCGAGGTGCACGAGTGAGAGGCAGACCAACGTAGGGACGACGTGCTCGCCGACCAACCTCGCGCAATCGATTTCTTACAGCTTTGGGGTGAATGTGGCGATTATGATTGCCTACCGTGTTAATAGCGGTTTCAGTGGCAGTAACGTGACGGTTACGTAGGTGGGCGAGCCGAATAGCCCTGTCTTGACGTCGCAACGTTACACGCGGACGTCCCGATCTCGGTCGGTCGGCAACCCTTCCGGTCTCTCTCAGACGACGGACAAGACGTTCTATGGTGGAAACATTCGCACCGAACTGCATAGCAACCTGCTGTTGCGTTTGACCTTGCATTAGCAATGCAATAGCCCGACCCCTCTGAACTTCCGTCAGACGTACCATGATTGTGAGAGCTATAAATTCAGTGTAAATAGCGGAAAACGATGTGTATACCTGAAGCGTATCAAGTGGTATGACAAAATGTTTTGACGAACTTATCATCATCATGCTGCACGTGTTTTTGGCTTTTTGTCACTTTCTCTATGTGGTACGGTGCATTACACGGTTGAGTAACTTTAGGCACCGGTTTAGGTGCACAGTGATCAAGATAGTCGCCTGACCGGTTTTCATAATTTTAGGCTAAGCATTTAAATAATTATTGTTACCCTGCGTTTCTTTATCCTTTCAGTATATATCTGAAAGGACTGACAACCGGACAACACCCCCATATACATAAGCAACTGGTTACCTATTCAGATTTTGAGAACGATATTTTACATAAACAATATTTACAGAAGCTGTTATATTTTCTGTAAACGACTTCGAAAGCTGAAGTGATTTTTATAGGAATGCGGAATTATATTTATGCTATCTGGCTCTGACGTAATATAGTGCCTGCATCAACCCGGCTACTGACTATCCAGTATGATGCAGGTACCCTAAAGGGGGATCGGTCCATGTACAGATGTACGTGTTGTAGAGCGTACTCAAAACCTAAACATAATATAGTCCCTGCATCAACCCAGATACTGTCCGACTATCCAGTAAGATGCAGGCACCTTAAGTGATATATTCCCCCCCACTAGTCCGGTGGGACCCGGCGCTAGTGTTGGGAACCGAAATTGCTAGTACCCGGTGTCCGAGTTTATTTGTGTCTAGGGGTTATTATAAAGACATATGCCATGAGATATGTTGTAATGGTCTGACCTGAGGGTCAGACAGAGTTTATTTAACTCTCAAATGTGAAAATAGTACTATGACAAGTGCAACAATCCAACAATATGGTATTTCAAAACCAATGTGACCATAGTACTATATCAACATTATAGCATACTATCAAATCCAAGTATAGCAATGTATTGAATTTGATGTTGTACATAGTGAAAGTTGGAGACACAAAGTTGGTCAGCGTAAACCACCCAACTATATTCAATGTTATAGCATAATAACAAATACAAGTATATAGCAAGATTTTGAATTTGATGCTGAGAACACACAGTTGGTGGGTTTAAATCATCAGGAACTGCTAAGACAAATTGTTGTAAAAGTTGATCGTTATCAAAAATGGTGTTTAGTCGCCCATCAACAGATACTGTTTTAACAAATGGGCGAAAGAATTGAAAAGTGGGTGTACACCGCAGTATCCACAAAAGGTGGGTGGTGGGGAGGTATGGGTAAAAGCTTGTAAAAATATTGATGTTTTCTTTCACATAGATAATTTATGCATGACCTCAAGCTTCCGATTATAAATAGATGTGTATTAAAATACGTAAAGAGTATTATTGGGGAAACTGCCACCCAAGCGACGTGCGACTCTCAGGCCAGAGAGCATAAATACATTTTTCTACGTTGTACAAAAATTGTGCTTTCAGCATTCGTATGACAAATTTTATCAACTTTCGACGTAATTTACGGCAAATATCTTTGCAAATACTCTTCATGAGATATCACACAGTCATGCTAGTTAAAGAATAGGCGCATAAATACTAATTTTTACAAATAAAAAAAAATAATATTTTCATCTACCATCTATCCATGTATTATTCCAGTGGAACCTCTCTAAACCTGACACCAAGAAAACACTTGTGATCTTATTTTTGATGAATTGAATTAACAATTCGTTCCCACGATATAACAATTTGTTCCCAAGAATTAACAATTCGTTCCCGTGAGAACGAATTGTTATTTCGTGGGAACGAATTGTTAAATTGAGCGAACGAATTGTTAATTCGTGGGAACGAATTCTTAATTCGAGGGAAAGAATTGTTAAATTGAGGGAACGAATTGTTATTTCGTGGGAATGAATTAATAAAACAAAGATATCTACGTCCCCTGCGGGGCTTCGTAGTATTCAGATATATTGTATTAGGAAACATTATATAAGACAATACTACTAGCGTCGACTAAACATGGTAACGTTTATTGAGCAGCTTAAAAAAGAAAATATATACAGTGGAACCTGTCTAAACAGGACACCAAGAAAACACTTGTGATCATATTTTTTATGAGTTTCTTGGTCATGTATCTCAGATGATAATGTTTGTTCGCAGAGCACACACACTGCTATGGCTCAGAATTATCATATGTCTGATTTACAGTGAAAGTTCTCTTAGAACTCCCAGTTTATCCGGCTTAGCGAGGTTTCACTGTAGTAATCAATTATGCAATTAATTCACACGATGATCAGGGAAGAAACAGGAGACGTTAAAAATGTGAATTTTCGTGTCGACGATAGAAAAGTTGAATTGTTTTCCACGCCATTTGCTGCTTTTCACGACGTTGAGATTAAGTCCGGTTTTCGTCTGGTGCGGGCCGAAAACTTATGTCAGTAAACTATGTTGGAAATTTTGCAAATATCGGATACCAAATTTGGGTCTTATTGCTTCTTATTCTTTACTGACATTGCACATTTACATACGATAAGCCGACATTATTCGATTAATGTAAAGTAGTTAATTTTTGGAATTATGGTGCAGGAGTTGGGGGATTCTTTCAAGCCATTAAGATTGAACGAGCTGAATTACAATTTTGCAAACGTCATTTTTGTGTGTAAACGGATTAGATGCACTCAGAACGATTAATGCTTATCGTGAGTATACAGATACATAGCAAGTATATAATGCTATGCTTAATGGTATAATTGAACACCAAAACAAACGAAACTGGTAGTTATTTATCCTGTATGTTTGAATCAAGGTGTTGAAGTGGTTAATATATGTTTAACCGTTTTCCAACAACGGCTAAAGGCCAATTGCAGTCGGTTAGGGCATGCATGAATAAACAGTAGAGTATGTATGCGATTTGATGTTGCAATATTACATACGAGATATAAATGAAACACTCAATGTAGAAGTATTTAGCAAGTTGAAAATGCATGTACATGTATATCGATGTAATATGGTATAAGGCAAGGGCGTTGTCAGCTTTTCAGAAGGGGTAGGGGAGGGGGGGGGGGGGGGTGGCTCGAAAATAAGACAAGAAACGAGGCAAAGCAACGAAGGCCAGGTTTTTTCCAAGCATAGACACTTGGATAACATAATTGTACCCACTTTTTGTAGACTAGATGGCCGTGGCCTGCACGTCGCGCCTTGGGGCGAGGCATGGACACTACCAAAATAGATATAGTAGATGGAAAATCTTTAACGAAAAAACTTTAACCGGACACACGGACGTACGGACGGACGGCCGGACATATGCCAACATGCCGACGATATGGCGCTTTCCGCAAGCGGGTGCGACAATGATGATAAACATCCATGTGAAGTATGAAAGTAATGGGTGAAGCAGTTGCAGAGATATAGTACACGAAAACACGTTAACAAAAAAATCAAAGTAATTTGACCTTGACATTGGGCACAGGGGCCGCACGGTTGGAGGTTAGAACAAATATATGGATGATGAGAAACACCCATGTGAAGTTTCAAGGTAATGGGCGAAGCAGTTGCAGAGATATAGTACGAACAACCTTTAACGAAAAAACTTTAACCGGACACACGGACATACGGACGGACGGCCGGACGTATGCCAACATGCCGACGATATCGCGCTTTCCGCAAGCGGGTGCGACAATGATGATAAACACCCATGTGAAGTATGAAAGTAATGGGTGAAGCAGTGGCAGAGATATAGTACACGAAAACACTTTAACAAAACAATTAAGTAATTTGACCTTGACATTGGGCACAGGGGCCGCACGGTTGGAGGTTAGAACAAATATATGGATGATGATAAACACCCATGTGAAGTTTCAAGGTAATAGGCGAAGCAGTTGCAGAGATATAGTATAACGAAAAACCTTTAACCAAAAAACTTTAACCAGACGTACGTTAAAAAGTTAACGTTCAAAAGGGCTAAGTCAATTACGTAGAAATAATTATTAGGTGAAGGTAAAAAAAAAAAAAAAAAAAAAAAAAAAAAAAAAATGGTCACATGTTGGATAGTTGTATGTGGTAGGCACCCCTTGGTTATGAAGCTGTGAAAGTTTGGTGTTCCTAGGTGGTACAGTACCAAAGAAATGGACTTAAACACGAAAATTTAACATTGAAAATGGCTAAGTCGATTGCGCCGAAAAAATGGGTCAAGTTAAAAAATAAGTAACATGTTGGATAGTGATATGTGATGGGCACCCCTTGATTATGAAGCTGTGAAAGTTTGGTGGTCCTAGGTAGTACAGTAACAAAGAAATGGACTCAAACACGAAAACTTAACATTGATTGTCGACGCCGCCCGCCGCCCACCGCCCGCCGCACGCCCGGCTTTCGCCCGGCTTTCGCCAATCCAATAGCCTGGATTTTTTTTCTCAAAAAACCTGGCTAAAAAATATATTATATTGTGCAATATAAACAAGAACAAAGTCATTCAAGTATTCAATGACCGAACTTGAACCTCTATGAGTCTCTCAAATCGAGATATGAGCACAATAATTATCAATGTTTGCCAATTTTAGTTTTAAAATTATTTAAACTCAAAAGAGGGAGGCATACGAACCCCATGAACACCACCCGCACCTGCCGACGCCCGTGTAAGGAATAGGACACCGATAGCAATGTAGGATGTATAATTGTCTAGAGAATGCTTATCATTTAATATTGGAATGTAAAATTGGATTTATTCTACGGAGCAATTTAACAATTCGTTCCCTCGAATTAACAATTCATTCCCACGATATAATGATTCGTTCTCTCGAATTAACAATTCGTTCCCGTGTTATTTCGTGGGAACGAATTAATAAAACAAAAATCTACGTCCCCTGCGGGGCTCCGTAGTATGGAGATATACACAAATGTATTGTATTAGGACAATTAATCTAAAGCAATACAATATATACAGTGGAACCTCTCTAAACCGGGCACCAAGATCTAATTTTTATGAATTTCTTGGTCATGGATAATGCTTGTTCGCCATTGCGGAGCACACAGCTATGGCTCCGAATGATCATATATCTCATTTACCTTCCAGGGTGTCTGGTTTAAAGAGATTTCATTGTAGTAATCAATTATGCAATGAATTCACACCATGATCAGGGAAGAAACAGTTCAATGTGAAAATGACGACAAAATGTGAAATTTCGTGGCGACGTTAGACAATTTCAATTGTCGTTTTCCGAAACTTGTGATCTTAGTTTTCATGAGTTTCCTGGTCCTGTATCTCGGGTGATAATGTCTTTTTGCCATCACAGAGCACACAGCTATGACTCAGAGTAATCAAATGTCTGATTTACAGTGGAACCTCTCTATATCGGACACCCTGGGGACCTCCAAGGATGTCCGGTTTAGAGAGGTTTCACTGTAGTAATAGATCTGGGTGTATACACGTCATACAAAGCATTCCCAGTAGTACATTACAAAGAACATCATTATTCGTTAATCACATTCTCGCTTGTCATATCATAACTAGATTAGTCAGTAAGCGAGGCTTACGAAATACCCCCCGCATGGGCCCAGGTACCCCTAAATATGTAAACATTTTCCAAGTGTGTGGGCTTGGATCCGAGCAAGGAAATAGAAGTTATAACCGATTTCTCTGATGTTATGTTTTGTAAAGAGACTAAGTAAGTGATCTTGACCTTGGGATCAGTAGGGATATGTCACAGTATGATAGTAGAGCCTTAGAGGAATGCATGCATGAACTATTAAGAATATTAGATGAAGTTATAACATATTTCTCTGATGTTAAGTTTTGTAAAGAGACTAAGTATTTGACCTTGACCATGGGATCAGCGGGGGTTGGACGGTCGTGGATTTTGCACAGCATGGTAGTAGATCCTTACAGTAATGCATGTGTGAAATATCAAGCATTTTAGATGAAGGAAATGGAAGTTATAACAATATTTCTTTGATGTTAAGTTTTGTAAAGAGACTAAGTATTTGACCTTGACCATGGGATCAGCGGGGGTTAGACGGTCGTGGATTTGGTACAGCATGGTAGTAGAGCCTTACAGGAATGCATTTGTGAAATATTAAGCATTTTAGATGAAGGAAATAGAAGTTATAACAATATTTCTATGATGTTAAGTTTTGTAAAGTGACTAATTATTTGACCTTGACCTTGGGATCAGCGGGGGTTGGACGGTCGTGGATTTGGCACAGCATGGTAGTAGAGCCTTAGAATGCATGTGTGAAATATTAAGCATTTTAGATAAAGGAAATAGAAGTTATAACAATATTTCTCTGATGTTAAGTTTTGTAAAGAGACTAAGTATTTGACCTTGACCATGGGGTCAGCGGGGGTTAGAGGCTCGTGGATTTGGCACAGCATGGTAGTACAGCCTTACAGGAATGCATGTGTGAAATATTAAGCATTTTAGATGAAGGAAATAGAAGTTATAACAATATTTCTCTGATGTTAAGTTTTGTAAAGAGACTAAGTATTTGACCTTGACCATGGAATCAGCGGGTGTTGACGGTTGTGGATTTGGCACAGCATGGTAGTAGACCTTACAGGAATGCATGTGTGAAATATCAAGCATTTTAGATGAAGGAAATGGAAGTTATAACAATATTTCTCAGATGTTAAGTTTCGTAAAGAGACTAAGTATTTGACCTTGACCATGGGATCAGCAGGGGTTGGAAGGTCGTGGATTTGGCACAGCATGGTAGTAGAGCCTTACAGGAATGCATGTGTGAATATCAAGCATTTTAGATGAAGGAAATAGAAGTTATAACAATGTTTATCTGATGTTAAGTTTTGTACTAAGTATTTGACCTTGACCTTGGGATCAGTGGGGGTTGGACGGTCGTGGATTTGGCACAGCATGGTAGTTGAGCCTTACAGGAATGCATGTGTGAAATATTAAGCATTTTAGATGAAGGAAGTAGAAGGTATAACAATATTTCTCTGATGTTAAGTTTACGGACGCACGGACGTTCCAAAATTTGGGTTTATGGGGTATTTCCATTGTTTGAAGAACAATGAAAAAGCCCCTAAACAACAATAGAGTTTATGAGCTTACGGAATATTACAAAGGAATCTTTTGTTCCTAATCCCGCCCCTAAGCTCTCAAACCCCCGGACGTTGGCCCGGACGGACGCACGGATGGACGGACGTTCCAACATTTTGGGTTTATGGGGTATTTCCGTTGTTTGAAGAACAAAGAAAAAGCCCCTAAACAACAATAGAGTTTATGAACTTACGGAATATTACAAAGGAATCTTTTGTTCCTAACCACGCCCCTAAGCTCTCAAACCCCCGGACGTTGGCCCGGACGGACGGACGGACGGACGGACGGACAACCTGACTCCAGTATACCCCCCACAGCTCGTTGCGGGGGGTATAATTATATAGCGAGCAGAAAACAAAACAAACATTTTGTAAACAAAGTACTACATGTGAAACAGTTTGAACATGGTCGCTCCCTTCATTCTTCGTTAAATGTTTGGCATTACAATGCACAGCAATTTACATAAAGCAATACTACTAGCGTCGACTAAACATGGTAAAGTTTATTGAGCTTTTTAAATATAAAATACTTTGTCATACCGCAGATAAGTTTCTCAGCTTTTGATTGGCTAGCTTGCCTGGTCATATATATTATATGACCTGCCAAGGCCGTCGAACATAGAGAAATTGCGATTCCCTCCGGCGCCTCGTGTCCAATGAAGACACATTTTGCAAGCGTCTCGCGATTGCGAATTGTATTCCTCACTAAACACAATAAAACCCCGAATTGATCAATACAAGTAACAAATTGTACACTCAAAACCAGTATTTATTGTTTATTTTTCAATAAATATTCTTCGCTCATCAAAATATGAGCGACAAATTAGCCAAAATAACGAAAATTGCTTTTCAAATATCAACACGCTTGTCTTCGTGACACGGCTATATTTAGGTCACAAACTATGGGTTCCACGCACGAAACCGCGGCGTAGCAATGACAGCGATTTTTTGGGAACCAGTCGCATTATCGTTTTCGATGGATTTCTTACTCCATATTTAGTTTGTATTCGTTTAATAAAAAACAAAATGTTCTTTACGCCTTTATATTAAGACTGACGGTAGAAAATCGAATCTCGGATTATTTTTCTTCCTGAAAAAAAACACCGCAAAGATCAAAAGAAGAAATATGTTTATACGGCCAAATACAGGATCTGAGGTATGACAAATACGTTATTGTGATTCTACACAGGCTATATGGTGTAATATTTCCCGTCTGAAGGTATGTTCACCCTCGGCTATCGCCTCGGGTGAACATACCTCCAGACGGGCAATATTACACCATATAGCCTCGCCTCGGGTGAACATACCTCCAGACGGGCAATATTACACCATATAGCCTGTGTAGAATCACAATAACTTAATACAGTGGAACCTCTCTAAACAGGACACAAATATCATATTTTTATGAATATCATGGGCATGTATCTCAAGTGATAATGCTTGTTCGCCATCGCAGAGCACACAGCTATGGCTCCGAATGATCATATTGAAGCGACCCAGCCAGCGAAACATCGCTATATACAGCTGTGTATTGCGTATTCCTCGCTTCGAATTTATCACACATTTTGGACAACAAAACACGTCTGTCATTGTATGCACAGAACTTACCACGATCTCCGATGCATGCCTTGATGTTCACAATTGTTAATAGTTTTTGATTGTCGTCTTCATACACCAGGAAACATGTTTAGTTAGTTACAATTCACAATAGTTTGTTGACATTTCCTGTGTGTGTTGAACACGGCCGCCATTTTATACTGCGTAAACCTGTTTAAGATCGGTAATTTCCGCCAAACCTCTCCGACCAATCAACGATGCGGGACAACTTTCACTTTTCGTTAAAATGGGAAAGTCCGGGAATCCAATTATACATTCCACCCAATCCACTGTACGGAATCAGGGACAACTTTCACATGTTGTCCGCGGATTCCAAATATGGTCCTCATTGTCCGAATGTTGTCCTCGGAGTCTTTACGAGCCAATCAAAGGGCTGGATCTGCGGACAACGTCCGGACAGAAGGTTATAAATAGGAGTGAAATATGTCAGTTGTCGACTTTGTCCCGAGAGACGCAAGTCGAGACGCAACTCGCGTCTCTGAACTCCCAAGGCCCAAATATCCTCCCCCTTAACCATTACTCACCGACGATTTTGCCAATGGTCCATTAGTCGTTAGATGTGATGATTTCAACGTGATTATGACATTATTGATTATTAATATTGGTTGGAACCATGATAATGCCAATATCCTATTACCCCACCCACTTTTTCCCCATTGCCATACGATTCCCGACTCAAGTTTCGTGACCCCCTGCTGTGTGACTCCCCTCACAATACTGTTAGGTAAACACCACTCCATTGTCATGCATCCTAGCTGTGTGTGCCCCCCCCCCCCCCCCCCCCCCCCCCCCCCCCCCCATTAAGCTAGTGTCATGATTTTACCACCCCAGCTTCGTGACCACCGGCTGTGTGACTCCCCCCACCCAGCTTATTTCCCAACCCCAGCTTCGTGATTCCCGCTGTATGATTCTCCCCCACCCAGTATTATTCTTCCCACCCAAGCTGCGTGATCCCCGCTGTGTGACTCCCCCACCCAGCATTATTTCCCACCCCCAGCTTCGTGATCCCCACTGTGTGACTCCCCCACCCATCATTATTTCCCACCCCAGCCTCGTGATCCCCGCTGTGTGACTTCCCCACCCAGCATTATTTCCCACCCCCAGCCTCCTGATCCCTGCTGTGTGATTCCTCCACCAAGCATTATTTCCCACCCCCAGCCTCCTGATCCCTGCTCTGTGACTCCCCCACACAGCATTATTTCCACCCAAGCTTCGTGATCCCCTCTGTGTGACTCCCCCACCCCAGCCCCACGATTCCTGTCTAGGTCTGAGCGTGTACGCTTTAGAAAAGAGTTGGTCGTGTCCAGTCGTTCCCATAGTCGCCTATGTTACTTAGTCTCGACTCGCATACATGTACTATGAATACTAACTGTTGATTTATATAGTCCTGTGTATCATCACGGTACCATTATTGTTACCATGAATTGTCACCCTCATATAGTTGTAGGTGTTGCATAATATTGTGTTTTATGTCTTAGCAACATATCAGGTATTAATACTGAATTCGCTATTGTCGTTCTTTCATTTTTCTAAGTAGCTAGTTATTCCCATTTCCATATCCCGATTCACGAGGGCCCGCTACCAACCCCCAGGAAACTATGATTTACCCCATATTATTGAAGGCAGACGCAACGAAGGGTCGTTACAATATGTCTGATTTACCTCCCAGGGTGTCCGGTTTAGAGAGGTTTCACTATTGTAATCAATTATGCAATTAATTAATCACACCATGATCAGGGAAGAAACAGGACACGTTAAACGTGAATGTGACGACAACATGTGAAATTTCGTGGCGACGTTAGACAATTTGAATTGTCGTTTTCCGAAAATTGTGATCTTAGTTTCGGTGAATTTCTTGGTCATGTATCTCAGGTGATAATGTCTGTTCGCCATCGCAGAGCACACAGCTATGGCTCAGAGTGATCAAATGTCTGATTTACAGTGAAACCTCTCTATACCGGACACCATGGAGACCTCCAAGGATGTCCGGTTTAGAGTGGTTTCACTGTAGTAAGAAATCGAGGTGTATACACATACAAAGCATTCTCAGTACTACATTAAAAAGTATATTATTATTCGTTAATCACATTCTGGCTTGTCATATCATAATTATATAGCGAGCAGAAAACAAAATAAACATTTTGTAAACAAAGTACTACATGCGAAACAGGATGAAAATGGTCGCTCACTTCACTGTTCGTTAAATGTTTGGCATTGCAATGTACAGTAGAACCGCTTTAAACCGGATACCGGTCAAATATATGTCTCTTGAATTGTATGTGTGTATTGTCATGCATTTTCTTTGATATTGTCGGTTCATGATCGCAAGCCACATAAAACTGTATATACATGCTCAAATGCCTGGTTAACAGTGGAGCATCTCTAAACCTGACACCCTGGGGACCTCACAGAGTGTCCGATTTAGCGAGGTTTCACTGTATATCAATACTTTTATGGTAGACGTACAAAGTAGCGTTTGTGGTCAGCAGGGGCACCGAAGCGCATGAATATTCAAACAGCCTACAAATAGTATACACTATTCGTTACATATACAAAATAAATGATGATAACTCAGTATCTGTTTGACAACAATAGACTGTGATGGTATGATCCGGGGCTGTATACCGGGAAAAGTATACTTTGAAATGTTGGTGAAACAGTGATCGCGGCGGACAGGTAGGCTATGCCCGCGGTGATCGACCACTTTAAATACATTACGTCCGCGGTGGAAGTGTGACAAAAGATCACAAGAAAAGACGTCTACTGTACTTATTTTGGAGCGCCACCTGGCGTCATAATGGAAGCGTTCCCATTATGACAACAGAGGGCGTTGCACATTTTGCCAAGTTTCATTCGGCTTACTGCTTACTGCGATGCTGGCATCCCTCATTCGGCCATTTCATATTCTGACATTGGCCATTCTGCGTGCTTGCATGCGTCATTCGGCGGAATTCATATAGTCATATACGCATCCCAGCAAGCAGTAAGCAGAATGACACATGGCAGAATATGGCATGTAACAATGTGAAATAGCCAATCGAGGTATGCAATATGCAATGTAATAATGCAAGGTGGAGTTGTCATTAAGCAGTAACGAATAGCCGCAGTGCAGGATGACATGTAACTATGGTCGACTGCATTGTCATGAAGCAGCATGCAATGTAGTGGCGGATATCCCCTTCCATACACAACATGTAAGTCAATTATTTGAACGCACTTTTTGGATAATACAAAAAAATGATTCATGAATTGAAACCAAATTACAGGTTTTACCTTCATTCAATAGTTTGTTCGAAATGTAATTTGCAATAACATATTGGTGGCGGGCGGTGGGGTTGGGTAAACCCATAAATCCCCACCCCACCCCAATATTGGGCACAATGAGATACTATACACATTGTTAATATACATTTGGAACTGTAACAGACAAAACATGTAAGCCAATGTTAGACGTATTTCCGTTGAGCAAAGGTTCAGGGGCCGTTTCACTAAACTTGGTACGATTCAAATGTTCGTAAGTGCAAATTTATGATCGTCTGGAAATTTCAATTGATGTATTTACATTTATTGATCATTGGCTGCCTATGCAGCCTATGCGCAATAAATGTAAATCCAATAATTATTTACAAGAAAACATTGTTAATGTGAAATTTACAGACGATCATAATGTTGCACTTACAAACAGTTTAATCGTACCACGTTTAGTGAAACGGCCCCCAGAACCGTATGCGCTCATACAGTATTTATTCTCCTATTGGCTGCTAAAAAGTACAGTATATGAGACGCCATGTCATTTTGTACCTTCGGACATCTGCGTAATTTCATTAAATATGTTTAAAAAATTTACAATATTTTCCGTAAATGGCGTCAAAAGTTAACAAAAGTTTCAGAGTACATGCGGAATTATATTTGTAAGATTATATTCCGCATGAACTCTGAAACTTTTGTCAACTGTTAACTTTTTTTATGAAAAACAAACTATAAATGTTTTAAACGTATTTAACATGGTGTACATTTAGCTGCATGTTAGAAGAGTCTTTGCTGTTAACGATGGTGCAATACTAACTTAAGTATTTCACTAAGGCAGTCTGAGGACAATTTGAGATTCTTAATGCAGCTCATGCAAACATTTGCTTAATTGAGAAGTAAGCACCATCTTCTCAGCAATTCCGTCCAGTTCCATCTCGCCCACAACGACCATGGGTACAGTATGTACCACATCGACGGTATCTACAAATGGCGCGCACAATACAGCTCCGCTATCGCCGGGCTTGGCGAATGGTTTGTCGTCACCGGGTAGCGTTTGTATCAGTATTACAGACTTATTATTGCCAACCCAGTAATCGGAGTCGAGAACTGTACCGTATGTAAGGTCGTTCTTTGCCACATGTGTATACACCAATGGAAATTGCATAGCCTCATTTCCGGGCTGACCCTCGGCTAAGTCGCCACGTTGTAAACACCCATCGTCATCTTTAATGCCGAGCACACGCTGGTCAGTCAACATGTCCTCGTAGCCGCCCACTTCGTATATCATTTCATGCACGGTTGTGACAATGGTCCATGTTTTATCCGCCGCGGCTTCAGCCTTTGCTGCGAGGTCTGCGACCAGGTCATTCACCAACGACGTCATCCGTCTGTTAAATTCCTGACATTTGCTGTCGCAACTGGAAAAGTAAAGACAGCTCTAGAGCTATTGTACCGCATTGGGAACATTGTGTAGTAACGGAATACGTCCACACATATACTATTATGTCAACAACGGTTAGTGACAAAATCTACTTGCACATGCAGTATGTTTGCTGTAGACTTATTACTGTCTGTTGCACGTTTTGCTGTCGATGGGTAATAATGTATTCTATTAGGCTACATACACAGGTGGCAGAAAGAAATTCGCCTGGTGATGACTAAGTTTCTAATATAATATATACATTAGAGACAATACAGACGGTCGATATTTGTTCAATCTCGTTAGTGTTTTCTAACCTGGCGATAGAATGCCACAATTCCTCCTTCAACTCAGGCACTTTGGCCTGGGCGTCATCCATACGAGAAGTAGTACGAGTCGTCGACATGTCCTGGTCTGCGATGTCTGGGGACAGGTCATTCATAAACGACTTCGTCAGTCTGTTAGTTTCCAGTTTCTGACGACTGCGGTGGCAAATGGAAAAGTAATGACAGCTCTAGAGCTATTGTAACGCATTGGGAACATTGTGTAGTAACGGAATATGTCCACACATATACTAGTAAGTCAACAACGGTTAGTGACAAAATATACTTGCACATGCAGTATGTTTGCAGTACACTAACTGTCTGTTCCACGTGTTGCTGTCGACGGGTAATAATGTATTCTATTAGGCTACATACACAGGTGGCAGGAAGAAAATCACCTGGTGATGACTAAGTTTCGAATATAATATATACATTAGAGACAATACTGACGGTCGATATGTGTTCAATCACCTGTGGTTGTATTGTAAAACTATTTAGTGTTTTCTAACCTGGCTAGATAGCTTGGAAATGATCTAAGAAAACAAAAGTTAAAATTTGAAAATCGGTCCAGTATTTCTGAAATTCTATAAATGTCTCCATATTAAATCCCCATACACACATATTTCTATGGAGATTTAACATGGGGAAATTTCTTTTCGCCATAAAATCAATGTGGTTGTATAGTAAAACTAGCTAGTGTTTTCTAACCTGTCGATAGAATGCTGCAATTCCTCTGACAGCATACGCACCGTGGCATTCCACAACGACTTCATCAGTCTGTCAGTTTCCTGACGACTGCGGTGGCAAATGGAAAAGTAAAGACAGCTCTAGAGCTATTGTAACGCATTGGGAACATTGTGTAGTAACGGAATACGTCCACACATATACTATTATGTCAACAACGGTTAGTGACAAAGTCTACTTGCACATGCAGTTTGTTTGCAGTACACTTACTGTCTGTTCCACGTTTTGCTGTCGACGGGTACAAATGTATTATATTAAGCTACATACACAGGTGGCAGAAAGAAAATCACCAGGTGATGACTAAGTTTATAATATATTATATACATTAGAGACAATACTGACGGTCGATATTTGTACAATCACGTGTGGTTGTATAGTAAAACTATTTAGTGTTTTCTAACCTGGCTGGATAGCTTGGAAATGATCTCACTAAGAAAACAAAAGTTTAATTTTGAAAATCGGTAAAGTATTTCTGAAATTCTATAAAATTATATATGTTAAATTCCCATAGACATCTTCACTATGTGGATTTAACATGGGGATTTAACATGGGGAAATTGTTTTTGGCAATAAAATCAATGTGGTTAAATAGTAAATCAATGTGGTTGTATAGTCAATCAATGTGGTTGTATAGTAAAACAAGTTAGTGTTTTCTAACCTGGCGATAGAATGCCGCAATTCCTCCGTCAACACAAACAACTTGGCAGTCCATAACTTCAGACTGCAAATGGAAAAGTAATTACAGCTCTAGAGCTATTGTAACGCACTGGGAAAATATTTTAGTAACGGAATACGTCCACACATATACTATTATGTCAACAACGATTAGTGACAAAATCTACTTGCACATGCAGTATGTGTGCAGTACACTTACTGTCTGTTCCACGTTTTCACGTTCCACGTTTTGCTGTCGACGGATAATAATGTATTATAATAGCCTACATACACAGGTAGCTGATAGAAAATCGCCTGGTGATGTCTAAGTTTATAATATAATATATACATACGACCAGGCGATATAATGCTGCAATTCCTCCGGCAGCACAGGCACCTTGGCCCGGGCGTCATCCGTAGGAGAAGTAGTACCAGTCGTCGACATGTCCACGTAGCCGCCCACTTCGTATATCATTTTTGACACGGTTGTGACAATGGCCGTCCGTTCTGTACCCGCCGCGGCTTCAGCCTCTTTGATGACTGGGGACAGGTCATTCATCAACGACTTCATCAGTCTGTCAGTTTCCTGACGACTGTGGCGGCAAATGGAAAAGTAAAGACAGAGCTATTGTAACGCATTGGGAACATTGTGTAGTAACGGAATACGTACACACATATACAATTATGTCAACAATGGTTAGTGATTAATGTATTAATTTATTATCAATTATTATGTATTATGACAATGCAAAGAATTTGACCGGATATGTTGTAAATATACCGACACTGGTGCATCTATGCATGGTGGAGGATGATCAAACACAACAAAAACGAACTTACTGTAGCATTTTTGGTTTCAGATCCAGGTCGTACATTTGTGCTATACACAAACGCGTATTGTGCATCACATCTGCTGGGATTTGATGTGTAAATTGCATCTGAAACAGAACAGAATATTTATGAGCCGTGTGTCTTCGGTGTCCTCGTTTATAGAGGAAAGGTGTTTATGATTTAAAAATAAAGTTGTTGCTTGTTTTTTGTGTGCATATTAAGATGAGCTTCCATAGTGTAATACCACAGTTTATTACATACCTTAGTCCAGAACTCCAGATAAGGAGCGTATTGACTATTTTACGCATTTATTTTAGCTGATTATGCATTGATTATCAACAGTGGGAGTAGAAAATACGCATAGCAATGTAAAAATCCGCATTGACTTTCAAATTGAGTTGTGGAAATATTGTAATTACTTACTTAGTTGAGCTGCAAAAAACGAACACTTCAGACAGATGTGACCCCAATATGGTTGTTGGCTATTTATGGACAGTGCGTTTCGTATGCCCCCAGACTGCTCACTGTTCATTATGGCATCATACAGTTGAAACTTTACTTAATTGAGCTGCAAAAATCAAACAGTGATGTTTGATTTTAGCAGCTCAACTAAGTAAATTTTCAACTGTTTTACAGTATAAATAAGTGAATATTAAGTAATAATACACTCACATAAGTGAATGGTTAAATTGATTTTATGATTTGATATTTTGTTCCCTATTTAGTCATGAAGAAAATCAATAAACCATTTGTAAAATTAAAATACGCATTTAACTAGAAATCAGGGGATACAGTATTTCTTAAACACAAAGCTTACCTGCAGCTCTGACCTTACATACAATTCCATTCAATTCCCAGTGAGTTACTTGTATGTCATATTTTTGCAGGTGACATTTTTAACTACATTGTAAACACTTCCTATTACCAAACCGAAACACACTCTAACGGTTGTAGAAAACTAACTTAAAGGTACTGATGATGATAATAATGTTTATTACGAGCGTCCACTATGTACTTGTTATGCATTTTACATTATGCCACGTATGACACATACTAACAATATTTACATAAACAGTTTAACCTAATCGCTTTCACACATTATGGCGATCATCAGAGGTACATATAACAATGTTACTCTAGGTAACGTCACGACGTTAGTAACGTCAACTATAGAATAATACGGAAACGTGATGTACTAACCATGTGCCCACTGTAATGCAAATTGCCTTGTTTAGTTCCGATTTAACGATGGAAATAAGATTGAAATAAACTGAAAGATTGTTATTTTTGCTTCAGTTTTGTTGGGGTTGTGTCCCTCATTCTACATAGTTGGACGACACGGCATTTTACTATGTTGGTAAACAATAACATTAATCTCTGATGATCAGAAAAAGCAGTGAAACAGGTTAGATGAAATAATTAAATTAAAATATATACTAGAAATGTGGTCTGTCGGCACACGAATGCCCCGGCTGGCAGCAAAAGAACCGAGGGCACATTTTAAAACAGAACATGTTGGATGAACGTGGGTTTGTCACAACATGATATATGCCATATCCATCTGAAGGGATCATATGTCGAGAAACACAATGGGCATTTCAATATTTTTACCATCAGGGAATCGGTATTATACACATAATCTGATGAGAAAGCCTCGTATGTATGTACCTTCACTATGAAAATAGTGTTGAATGTACTGTGAACAAACGAGTTCGTGATCGTGATCAAGTTCAGTGATGTGGATTTATTCTATCAACACATAATAGAAAATAAGAATGCCTTTGTCCGAATAATAAAATAATATAAAAATAATATAAATTTGAAGAAAGTTACCTTTTTATTTTTCTGTGACAAAGACAATAGCATGATCTCAGTAGTATGTCGGTAAGACATGGGTCTGTATGTTACTGTCAACTGGATCGGTTTTTGTAAAGACAGCGTCTAACATGCTTCCATATATTGTTGTCGGTTTATCAACTAGCTGTAGATATCCTTTTGCATTCAAGGTATTGTAAAGCTGAATATGTGATGATGACTTGCTGAGCATATCAATATTTAAGTCACCAAGTATAACAGAATCAGGACCTTCAGGAAGTACATTATTAAATTATTGTACAAAGTTTGATACCCTACTTGATGGAGATCTGTATATTAGTAGGAGATGTGTCAGTTTGTCATCGATGAGTACCAGATTGAGACATTCCAATGAAGTTGTTGCAACAGTTTGTGAGACTACAAACTTAATTCCCTTTCTACAGTAGACTGCCAATCCATGGTTGGTACGAATACGTGCTGCATGTAAGTATGTCACAGTACAACCTGGTATCTGCATGTTCACTGGGACTGTAGCAGCAAAATCTGTCTCTGTAAGACATACAATGTCTGCTCTCATGAGGACTGGATCAAACAAAATATCTTTAAAATGAAGTACTGCAGATTTGGCATTCAGCAAGGATATCTTTAGATGATCTTTAACAGGTTTCTGAACAGGAGCATATATATTTGGAATCATATTTGGTACCATCTGTTTCTGAACGATGATGCTGCTTCGTATCTTTGACAGGTGGTCGTTTGATATATACAGCCCTTCTAATGTTCTCGCTCGACTGAGAGCAACATAGGCTTGTCCATCCCTTAATGTATCCTCAAATGAAACAACAATGTTGTCCACCGTTTGTCACTGAACCTTGTGTACTGTACAAGCCCAGCTTAAACGAAGTGGAAACTGGACGCTTGTCACGTTCAAATTTCGCTTGTTGCTTTTGGACAAGGAGAATTGAGTTTCAACACGTTCTATCGGTGTTACATCTCTGGCATAGTTTGACCAGTCAAATTTAGTGTGCATCGTTGTTTCTTTACCAACAGTAGCAATGTCAAATTTCACAAGAACGGCAAGTGGTGTGGAATGGGATTAATATAAGAAGTCAATAACAGTTCCTTGTGCACCATTAGCAAGTCCTTCAGAAACACACACAATGATACTATCAGTCTAAACTTATCATTGCATTTCTTTTTCAAGCGGACATAGATTGGATGCAGACACACCCGCACACACAATTGAAACGTATAAGTATCCGCATGTATTTATTTCATATTTATGTATATATTTCATGTAGTGTATATAATGTAACTTGGTGACCCTCATTCACAAATCATTACTCATGCAATTCTCACTTACATCCATTCCACATCTCTTTGTGTTCATATTTGATAGACCCCTGGATCGATACAGGTAAGTTGTAGAAGTGTGCTTGATTAACTGTTCCAGACTCGAAGTATAATATAAACATATGGATTTAAAAATAGAAACATTTAATGTTAAGGGTATGGGGTCAAAATTCAAACGCCTAGAACCATTTCAATGGATAAAAAATAATGACTATAATATATGTTTTGTACAAGAAGCGCATTTTACTACCATTGACAAACTTCAATGGGAGAGGGAATGGGGTGGGGATGCTTATTTTAGTGGAGATTTCAGCAATAAAGAAGATACATGAATCTTAATAAAACCAGGTCTCGATTACGAAACTAAACAGTACGAGGATGTTATGACAGGTCCTTAAAATATGCATTTCCGATAAAGATTATACACTAATAAACATATGGTCCAAATGAAAATAGTTTACGATTTTACCAAGATCTCGAGACATATTTAGACTCGATCGAACTTGAGACACTAATAATAGGGGGTGACTTTAATATAATATTAGATCCGGATTTAGCCAAAACGAGAGTTGTCAGAAGACAACGAAGCTCGCCCTGTTGGCGGCCGTCACTCAAACTTGGCACAGTTGCAGAAAAAACATGAATATTATATAACTTAACCATGGGTTAAGGGGCGTGCGGTGGACATTGACATTGGGGTCATTGGTGCAAGGTGGGTCGTGGGTTTGCTATAGCATAATATAGCATATTAAGATGAATGCATGTATGAAATATCAATGCGCTCCCTGAAAACAGAACTAAACAAAATTTAAACCAACGTTAAGTTTATGAACGCACTAAGTTGATGATTTTCTACAGCATGATAGCTATTCACATGAGGAATGCATGTATGAATGTGCTAAGGTGTGACCTTGACCTTGGTGAAAGAGGTGAGTGGGTGGTCATGATGTGGCACAATAGAGGATCATCAGATGAATGCATGTATGAAATATCAAAGCGTTCCCGTAAAGAAACAGAAATTACATAACATTTACCCAACGTTAAGTTTATGAACATGCTAAGTTTGTGACCTTGACCTCGGGGTAAGGGGTGGGAGGTGTGTCATGGGTTTGCTATAGTACGATAGAATACCATCAGATGAATGCATGTATGAACTAGAAATGTGGCCTGTCGGCACACAAATGCCCCCGCTGGCAGCCAAAGAAAACGAGGCATATTCGATTACAGGCCATTTACCCGAGTACGGACTGTCGCCGGTAACACTATATGCCCCACTCACCATTCGGTTGCGGGGGCATGATAAGGCATTTACCCCAGTGTTTGTGACCTTGACCCTGGGCTTAGCGGGAGGGGGATGAATGCGGATTTGTCACATGGTGGTAGAGGACCATTGGAGCAATGTGTGTGTGAAGTGAGCAGCAGATCCGAGCAAAGAAACAGAAATTATAAGGCATTTACCCGAGCGTTAAGGTTTCGAATGCACCAAATATGTGACCTTGATCCTGGGCTTAGCGGGGGCGGGACGAATGTGGATTTATCACCGGGTGGCAGAGGACCATTGGAACAATGCATGTGTGAAATGTGAAGCAGATCCGAGCAAGGAAACAAAACTTATAAGCCATTTACCCGAGCGTTAAGGTTTCGAACGCACCAAGTTTGTGACCTCGACCCTGGGCTTAGCGGGGGCGGGACGAATGTGGATTTATCACAGGGTGGCAGAGGACCATTGGAGCAATGCGTGTGTGAAATGTGAAGCAGATCCGAGCAAGGACACATGCATTATAAGGCGCATTTACCCGAGCGTTAAGGTTTTGAACACACCAAGTCTGTGACCATGACCATGGGATTAGCGGGGGCGGGACGAATGTGGATTTGTCACAGGGTGGCAAAGGACCATTGGAGCAATGCGTGTGTGAAATGTGAAGCAGATCCGAGCAAGGAAACAGAAATTATAAGGCATTTACCCAGCGTTATGTTTTCGAACGCACCAAGTCTGTGACCTCGACACTGGGCTTAGCGGGGGCGGCACGAATGTGCATTTGTCACAGGGTGGCAGAGGACCATAGGAGCAATACGTGTGTGAAATGTGAAGCAGATCCGAGCAAGGAAACAGAAATCATAAGCCATTTACCCGAGCGTTTAGGTTTCGGGACGTACGCACGTACTTACGTACGTTACTTACGTACGGACGCCGGTAACACTATATGCCCCCTCACCATTCGGTGGCCGGGGCATACATATGAAGGTATTCCCTGTAAATAAACAGAAGTTACACAACATTTACCCCAGCGTTAAGTTTATGAATGTACTAGGTTTGTGACATTGACCTTGGGGTAAGGGTGTGAGTCGTGGAGTTGCTGCAGCATGATAGAGGGTCATCTGAGGAATTCATGTATGAAATATCAAGGCGTTCCATGAAAAGAAACATATGTTATCAGACATTTACCCCAACATAAAGTTTATAAATGTGCTAAGTTTGTGACCTTCACCTTGGCGTAAGGGATGGGCGGTGGGTCATGAATTTGCTATAGCACGATAGAGTATCATCAGATGAATCCATGTATGAAATATAAAGGCGTGCCATGTAAATAAACAGAAGTTATACAACATTTACCCTAACGTTAAGTTTATGAACATGCTAAGATTATGACCTTGACCTAGGGGTAAGGGTTTGGTGGTTGATCGTGGATTTGATACAGCATGATGGAGGGTCATCAGATGAATGCATGTATGAAATATGAAGAAATTCCCTGTAAATAAACAGAAGTTACACAACATTTACCCCAACGTTAGGTTTATGAACATGCTAAGTTTGTGACCTTGACCTTTTGGTAAGGGTTTGGTGGTGGGTCGTGGATTTGCTACATCATTATAGAGGTTCATCTGAGGAATGCATGTATGAACAAGAAATGCGTCTGTCGAACGCGGATGCCACCTGCAACATATTTGAGAAACTGTGACAAAGTGGTTAACCGAAAAGTGTGACGGACGGACGGACAGACGGACAGACGGACAGACGGACGGTCCAAACTCTATATGCCACCCGTTTTTTCGAAACCCGGTGGAATAAATATGAAGGTGTTCCATGAAAGGAAACAGATGTTATAAGACATTTACCATAACGTTAAGTTTATGAATGTGCTACGTTTGTGACCTTGACCTTTGGGTAAGGGTTGGGTGGTGTGTCATGGATTTGCTACTGCATGATAGAGGGTCATCTGAAGAATGCATGTATGAAATATCAAGGTGTTCCATGAAAGGAAACAGATGTTATAAGACATTTACCCTAACGTTAAGTTTATGAATGTGCTACGTTTGTGACCTTGACCTTGGGGTAAGGGTTGGGTGGTGTGTCATGGATTTGCTACTGCATGATAGAGGGTCATCTGAAGAATGCATGTATGAAATATCAAGGTGTTCCATGAAAGGAAACAGATGTTATAAGACATTTACCCCAACATAAAGTTTATGAATGTGCTGAGTTTGTGACATTGACCTTGGCATAAGGGATATGTCATGGGTCATGGATTTGCTATAGGCATCACGGGACGGTTGAAAATAGCCAAAATTGACTGCTTTTCTGAGGGCGGCGGTTGACTTATAAAAATCACCGTCTCTCACAATCAGTTAAGGAGGCTCTTGCGACAAGTATTGAAAAATACTCGCAAATGAAGTACAAATCGCGCGCCACAATAAAAATTCAGTAACCGCATCAGATGTGTTCAATTAATTTTTTACAAATTTACCCCACCCACCTATTTTTGGCCAAAAGTTTCAACACGACTGAATTTATCGGAATTGCTTTCATGAAAATATGAGGCACAGATACTTTGTTATGTCTTGTTCTATCACTTGTAACAGCACACCATTTTCTGAAAATGATTTCAAAGCGGGGTCATAACCAGCTCAAATTTTCGCTACAAATGCCCGAAAAATACCTTAAATTCTGACGCGAAACCGTACCGGCGAGACAGCATAGCAGGCGACATTTTCCAAGATGTCGAAATCAATTGGAGATAACATTCAGTTTCGTACAATTATGAAATACTGTAAAAAATACACCTAGTCAAGCCTCCCAAAGTCAAGAAATATTCATAAACCTATTTTTCTAGACACACTGGTGTAACTTACAGGGTCGGTAGTAAAGTATATAGAAAATCGTCCACCCCCTTTTTAAAGCTAGCTGCCCACTGTCCCGTAAGACCTTAAGGGGAAATATTTTTCCCCGAAATGGCTCGTCTCACTCTATATTGCTAATTTCATCAATTTTACGTAAAACTCAAACAAAGAAAAATGTACAAAATGAAAGCTGATGTCGAAATGGGGCACGGATATCGCCCACCCCCAAAATGGCGAAACGTGAAGTTTCATTTCGGTGTATCGACAGCAAAATACCATGCTTACCTCCAGCCCTGCTGAACCCTGCATATTTGATTGCAGTAAACTAAAACTGCTGGATGTTATCTTGGGACATGTTCTTCTGTCAAACAATACTGGTTAGAGGTGAAATATGACACCTTGAAATATCAGACTTTTCCCTTAAGGCATCACGGGACGGTTGAAAATAGCCAAAATTGACTGCTTTTCTGAGGGCGGCGGGTGACTTATACAAATCACCGCCTCTCACAATCAGTTAAGGAGGCTCTTGTGAAAAGTATTGAAAAATACTCGCAAATGAAGTACAAATCGCGCGCTACAATAAAAATTCAGTAACCGCATCAGATGTGTTCAATTTATTTTTTACAAAGTTACCCCACCCACCTATTTTTGGCCAAAAGTTTCAACACGACTGAATTTATCGGAATTGTTTTCATGAAAATATGAGGCACAGATACTTTGTTATGTCTTGTTCTATCACTTGTAACACCACACCATTTTCTGAAAATGATTTCAAAGCGGGGTCATAACCAGCTCAAATTTTCGCTACAAATGCCCGAAAAATACCTTAAATTCTGACGCGAAACCGTACCGGCAAGACAGCATAGCAGGCGACATTTTCCAAGATGTCGAAATAAACTGGAGATAACATTCAGTTTCGTACAATTATGAAATACTCCCAAAGTCAAGAAATATTCATAAACCTATTTTTCTAGACACACTGGTGTAACTTACAGGGTCGGTAGTAAAGTATATAGAAAATCGTCCACCCCCTTTTTAAAGCTAGCTGCCCACTGTCCCGTGAGACCATAGCACGATAGAGTATCATCAGATGAATCCGTGTATGAAATATGAAGGCGTTCCCTGTAAATAAACAGAAGTTACACAACATTTCCCCAACGTTAAGTTTATGAACATACTAAGTTTGTGACCTTGACCTTGGGGTAAGGGTTGGGTGGTGGGTCGTGGATTTGCAACAGCATTATAGGGGGTCATCTGAGGAATGCATGTATGAAATATCAAGGTGTTCCATGAAAGGAAACAGATGTTATAAGACATTTACCTCAACATTACGTTTATGAATGTGCTACGTTTGTGACATTGACCTTGGGGTAAGGGTTGGGTGGTGGGTCATGGATTTGCTACAGCATGATAAAGGGTCATCTGAAGAATGCATGTATGAAATGTCAAGGTGTTCCATTAAAGGAAACAGAAGTTATAAGACATTTACCCCAACGTTAAGTTTGTGAACGACGCCGACACCGATGCTGACGTCGACGCCGAGGCCGACGCCGACGACGCCGGGGGTATGCCATAAGCTCTTCTGCATTTCTTGCAGGCGAGCTAAAAAATGGAAGAAAAGATACAAACAAAAGAACAAGAGATAAATTATTGTAAATCATAAATAAGTATGACCTAAATGCTATATGGAAAATACTCAATCCTAATGCAAAGAAATACATGGCATTACAATACTAATATTTTGTCGTTTACACTATTATCTAATATGCGAAAATCTAATTAACCGCATAACAAAAAGTAAAATCACTACAGGATTTAAATCAGATCATACACTAGTATATATTTATTTACAAACACCGTGCAATGAAAGAGGTCCGGGTTATTTTAAATTAAATAATAGTTTACTTTTGAAAACAAAATACCAACACATAATCAAACGTAATATAACTGAAATAGCCGAAATTAACAGAAACGCAAATCCGAACACATTATGGGAAATAATAGGTACAATAAGAAACGAAACAATAAAATATGCGTCAGTTGAAAAGATCTAAAGACGAATACAAAGTTAATAGAAGAAATATATAAATTAGAAGCTGAGTATTCAAATAATATGTCAGAAAATATGTTAAATGAATTAAACATTAAAAAGGACAATTTACTAGATCTACACGAAAAAGAGTTATAGGGATTATACTAAGATCAAAAGCCGAAGGGATTGAGGGTGGGGAAAAGAATACCAAATATTATGCGAGTTCAGAAAGGAAAAGGGCGGGTAATAAAACTATAACTAGGTTAAATGTACATGGACATGGACAAAATATTGCACGAAGAAAAATAATATTATAATACATTATATACACAAAATGAGATCCAAAATACACATCACAATTTCTTTGCAGATAATAACAACGTAAATAAACTATCTGAAGACAATAGAAAACTATATGAAGGCAACCTATCTGAATACGAATGTAGTATGTCATTGAAAGAAATGAATAACAATACAAGCCCGGGTTCAGATGGTCTAACTGTTAAGTATTACCATCCATAATTGATTATTCATAAACGTGATTTCTTAAGGGTAGGTACATAGGGGAAAATATTAGAACACTTTATGAATCAATGTATTATTTAAACGAAACTGACACACCAGGCTTATTCTTTTTCGCAAACCTTGAAAATACATTTGATACTGTGTAACATCCATTTCTTTTGAATGTTATGGACCATTTTAATTTTGGTAACGATATTTTGAAATGGATTAAATTGTTTTATTCTGATGCAAAAAGCTGTGTTACAAACAATGGTTACTTATCAGACTTCTTTTCAATACGTAGAGGCGTGCGCCAAGGATGTCCATTATCACCATACATCTTCATTATTGCCATTGAAATATTATCTAGGGAAATTAAAAAGATATAACTGGAGTAAAAATCGGTGATATAGAATTGAAAAACACGATGTTTGCTGACGATGCAACTTTTATAACGGATGGTAAACATAAATATTTTAAAAAGTTAATTTACATTATAGACGAATTTAGTAAAATATCAGGCCTCAAGCTTAACACAAAAAAATATATTGTAATGCGAGTGGGTGCTTTAAAAAATACAAATGTGTCATACTGTCCCAATAAGAATTTTAAATGGACTTCAATCAGTGCAAACACTTTAGGGATTATTTTTTTAAGTGACAATACAGCTATTCATGAATACAATATTATGGCAAAAATAATAGAGTTCGAACAGTGCCTTGAGAAATGGAAACAAATAAAATTAACTTTACTAGGAAAAATTACTGTCATTAAAACATTTGCTGCTCCAAAATTGATATACCCTTTAACAGTGTTACACGACCCTCCTGACAATATGATTAAACGAATTAAAAATAATTTATTTAACTTTTTATGGGACAATAAGGCAGATAAAGTTAAAAGAAACACCATAATTCAACAATATGAAAAAGGGGGTTTAAAAATGCTGGACATAGATAGTTTTATAACTTCAATAAGAGCATCTTGGGTGAAACGGATATGTGACTCAACAAGCATAGGTAAATGGAAATATATTTATGAAAAAATACTTGGAAGATATGGTGGAACATTTATCTTTGAATGTAATTTAAAACCAGAAGATGTTAAACATATCGCAGAAGAAAATACGTTTTTAAATAATATCATGAAAGCGTGGGCACATGTTAACTATTCCCAAAAAAATTAAACAGTTTGGAAGGAAATAATTTGGAACAACTCAAATGTAAAACACCAAAATAAAACAATATTTGTTTAAGGATTGGTATGATAAGGGCGTAAAGTATATTGAACATATATATGATTATCGTGTAAAATAAATACTACGATTTACTGAGTTTTCAGCAATATTCAACATAAGAAATGAAGATTTTATAAAATATCAAAGTATTTTAAACAGTATATGTCCATTATGGATGGAAAAGATAAAAACAGAACATATTAACACACAGACAAAATCTGAAGCTCTTTTATATAGAGTAAACAAAAATAATATGTAAATAAAATACTATATGCAATACAGACAGCTCGAAAAATTGTGGAAGAAATAAAATATCAACAAAAATGTACAAGCGAGTTTTCAGATGATACTCTATGTTGGAAAAACATGTACACGTTAAGTTTCAATTGTACTATAGATTCCACAGTACGCAACTTCCAATACTTGATGCGAATTCTGGGGATAAATAAATTACTTTATCGCTGCAATATTGCGAGTAGTAGCCTATGTGATTTTTGTTCTATGTATGTTGAAAGTATAAAACACTTATTCTGGGAATGTACTCATGTGCAACATTGTTGGTCTCCGCTAAGAATTTATCTAACTGATAAGGGTATAACATGCATAGTGAACTTTCAAAACATTTCTATAGGAATAAATGATAATACACTTTTGGCACAATTTAATTTCATCGTTATTCTAGGAAAATATTTCATTTTTAAATGCAAATATGAAAAATGCGATATATTGTTCGAATCATTCATAAACTACTTGAAGAACAGAATTGAGATAGAGCAGGAAATAGCCACAACAAAGGATAAACGAGAACAGCACATGATCAAATGGGATATGTTTAATTTCGAATAAGTTGCAAGCACTTCAAGACAATCAAGCACATTATACATTGATACATATGCATAGATAATGACAATTGTACAACAACGCAGGTCTATTTGATATGAACACAAATGGAAATCCTTCTTTACTTCTTCCTTTTTTTCTTTTCATCATCTCGCCTAACTTTACGCTCTTCAAAACACTACTTTCTAATACATTTTGTATGTAACTTGTCTAGTATAATTATATACTATTATCATCATTATGTTCAATTTGCTATACAATGTACATGCTGTATTGAAAAGTGAAATAAAACATTTAATCATAAAAAAGAAAAGATGAAAAAAGGAAACACACACATTTCGTATCAACATAACCCTGGCACCTATAGCGAGTTTGAGCAGCAATGGCAAACCGCCAGTAAATATTGTATCATCAGGAATGTATCTTCCTTTCAAAGGCTCTGATACTCTGTCAATAGCATGAAGTTCCACAATGCTACTGGCAAGTTTGTTCAGCATAACAACATTTCAACTCTTTTATTCCAGGCATATACATGAAGAGCTTCAGATGGATAGGAAGAGCTGTCTTTGTCAATACATCTGGACTGTAGAACAGTAATGTCATTTTCTGAGAAGGATGAATCACGAACACGGTTCAACAAATTTGAAAATTCAGCATCATCTCTTTGCCTCACGACTTCATTTAACGTAAACTGATTAAATTGTTCACATAGATATGTAGTCAAACTAGCATATGGGTCTGATGGGCGTTGAAAGACAAATCGTTGACCAACAGGAGGCAGCTGATATAGATCTCTAAATGCCAGGATAGACATGCCACCAAAATCTTCTTTACTCTAGAACAGTTCGTGTAACCTCTTGTGTACCTGCAGCAGAAGGTCACTGCCAACTATGGATATTTCGTCAATGATCAGAATATGAACATCTGACAATGCACATCGTAAAGTATTTCTTTTGTCATCGGATAATCTGGTGAAACTGAGAGTGCTTTGTCCTAACTGCGAATGCAGAGCTGAATGCAATGTCTGTCCAAGTATATTATATGCCGCTGTGCCTGTTGGTGCTAGCAATAATTATTTTGCTGCAGATGGATCATTGCCTCCTTTACATAGCACTCTGTGAATCATCTGGTAGATTGCTTTTATCACGTAAGATGTTCCCGTTCCAGCACCTCCGGATACTAATACATGAATTGGTTTGGGAACATTTCCTGTATTTTTAATTTGCATAAGCTCTGTACACCAGTTCAAAATTATGTAAAAAAACTGTCGCTGTTGTGTATTTAAACCTTGAAGGCAAGTTCTCTATTCATCATCAGTATAAATGTTCGCTAAGACACTTGTGGCAGATGGACACTGGTTGTCTTGTATATATACTGGCATGGGAATACTAGGATTTTGTGGCAAATCTGGTGGATGAAGATTTGAATAATCAGGATCTGCCTCAATGTCTTCAATCCCTTGATCAGCTTCAGCTTGTCGTGTTTCAGCATTCAACAAGTCCCAGCTACCTTCCTGAGGACCACTTTCACTGAAGTCTTCGAATGCAGCATCTACCAGATCAGAATGTTGCTGTAATACACTTTTCATTGTGTTAATCGGCTCTATGTGAGCGTGGTAACTGTCCAAATAAGAATCATGACCATCAAGCAACTCATTCCAATTGCGCCATGGCGTAAACAGGAATAATTCTGAGTAATAATATGAGTCTGGCTTACGCGCAACACTAAACTTGTGATATCTTATGAGTGCTTGCTTGTTTCTTTTCTTTGTATTGACATTTCCAGATGGTGTATAAACAATGAACTATTTAGGCACATCAGCATGATGTAAATAATCTGTATCATTGTCTTGAGGTAATTTGATATCTTAAATAATGTCTGGCTGAATGTCATTATCATCAGATGATCTACATATTGCTGTAGTGTACCAAGAGACAAAGTAGGGAAGGCACCAGGACTCCAATACTTGTGGTCTATGGGAATATTTGTCTTCAATGCTGGAAAGAAATATGTCATCATCATCATCCTCTAATGTTTCTAGAAATGTACGGGGTTTAAGCAGGTGGACACGCTGTAAGTCAGTGGGTATCCATACTGTAGTGAAGTCAGACTTGTGTAGTGGTAGTCCCAGCACTCTGTATATGGCTTCATGTGCGCTGACGGATCTAGCATTGGTAAAAGCTCGAGTACATTGTTTCATTTGCTGACGAATATCCTCGTCAGCTGTTTCCTTGCTGACAGCCTGCAACGGAGTTCCCATCTCTCTTTCATCGTTTGTGATGTATGCTACAATGTACTGGATGCAGGCATATGCATTGGAAACGAATTGAAAGTCCATATTTGCCTGCCAAGCTTTAAGTATAGATGGAATGTAGTTGTTTACAAAAACATCAGAAGGACACCTTTCCATAAATATTGTTGTGTTTTTAACTGAAGTACATAATCATGCATTGTATAATTATTCTGTCACATTACACTGTGCTAAAACATCTGCTGTAGATAGTTTCTCCAATTCTGCAGATTCATGTACAAATGTTTTCACTGTGCTTAATACTTCCTTTGATTTGTGTAATGTTACTGCAGCATCCTCTGAAGTAAGATTTTCAGATGGTCTTGCCAACACCGTTTCTTTACATATAGGCTTGGGAAAATTGAACCGGCATTGTTTTCCAGTTTTTGTGCATGCAGCTGAGTGTGTATGCCATTGTATCCTTATTTGGAATGATAGCACTTACATATTTGTCTACAAAAGATGTGATTTCTGCAGGTGGACTCTTTTCTGGGTGTGGAGCATTGTTTATCCACAGAACTCCATGGGCATGTGGGGAACCCCTTTGTTGAAATTCAATGCTATACAAATAGTGAACAACATGGCCAAGTGGTTTTGCATCCGAAAGAATTACATTTTTCATGAGATAATCCAGTCGATACTGGAAATTTCTGGCAGCTGTTAGTGGATTGGAGCGAAGCCAGTTACATCTCTGTTCCCAAGTAAGCCTGTCAACATCATCATCGGAAAGTAAGACACCCTGCTGACTAGCAATTGCCTGAATAGTGTCGTGCCATTTCATATTTGCAGCAGACACAGTAAAAAACCAAGTGAAAATCCCCAGTGGCTTGATAGCTGCTAACAGTTTATATTGAATTTTCTACCATTATAGCAGCGATCCTCTGACAGGTTGGAGCCATCTGTAAACCTTGATCTTTAAACATACACAGATTCAAAGTGTCTGGATTTGTAACACAACTGTCTGTGAGAGGGTCTGCATATGTTGTTGAACAGAATGATTTTCGGAAAGCAATGTTAATGCTGTCAAAAAATTGTTTTGTTTCCACAATAGTTTGAGCAACAAACACATACTCGATATCTGATGCAAATGTCTGATGTTCATTCAACAGCCTCGACTGGAAATACTTCTTTGCAGTGAGTTTTATTGGACGCTCATATTTCCAACAAAACTTTCCTGTAGACAATAGGTGAGGAAAGGCAAGTTCTTCGAAGTTTTCATCCATGAGAATGCTTATGGGTTGTTTACCTTCTCCTGGAGCTATACTTATAATTTTATGTGCATCTGTTGTTGGATCAGAAGGCTGCACACAGGTGTCATATCGCAAACCTCTCAAATTAGCAACAGGGTCATCAGAGTAATTGTCTATATATTCTGCATGATTTATGATGCTTCGGCACCCTACACTCACATTATTTGTATCGGAACACATGTTTGTATCGGAACACATGTTTGTATCAACAATGTCTGAATCATCATTCTTTTTCGTACTGTCTTTATCATGATCACATTTTGCTTCAGGAATAGTCAGTTCAGTCCAAAAATCCTCATCATCACCATTGCACATAGACTCCCACTTATCGTGTACTTGGACATCTTTATATAATGGGTTATTCTTTATTAACCAATCCAGGCCAGACAATACGGCTGCTGGTCTCACATATTCAAAATTCTGATGGGACTTGTACATTATTTTACGCTTCAGTTTCAGGCCTACAAGTCCTGCTTCAGTTGGTAACCTTGGCAATTGGGAACAAACAGTTTGCTCATTTACAGGGACATTGACAACTGTACCTTTGATTCCTGTCTGTCTACCTTTTGGTAATGCAATTAATTTCAGAAAAGGATAACGACTTGAAATGAGGCGACGTTCAAGAGCAGTAAGACGTTGAAGCTCTGGTGGTTGGGCTGGAACATGCATATTATGATAGATAGCCTGTGGTGGTATTTTTTGTGTTAATGTGTGAAAAACAGGTATGATACATCCATTCAGAGTCTAATACAGATTTTCTCCCTGCAACACATTGTTCAACAATATTATGTGGTACAGCTGCAAATATTGAATTACTGACACGTGACACACTTCGCTTATATAACAATATTCTGCAACATGTACAGACATAGTGAGGAAACTGTTTGATGTCTGTCTGAAAGTGGTTAGTAGCTTCAACTATATCCACAGGATGTCTTTTTTTCCCCATTTTTAATCCAGTTGTCTACAGCTGTCAATGTCTTCTTTATGTTTTCTCTTCCTCCAATGTTGTATCCTCAGTCTTTCAATTGTTTGGTTTTGTAATTGCTGGTCAGGAGGTATATTTTCGGACTTCTCATTTCGAAATTTCTGTTTTCTTACACATTCATCATGCTTGTTTTTCAATAACTGTTCATGAGATATATTTTTGGACTTCTCATTTCGAAATTTCTGTTTTCTTACATATTCATCCAGCTTGTTTTTCAATAACTGTTCATGAGATATATTTTTGGACTTCTCATTTCGAAAGTTTTGTTTTCTTACACTTTCAACCTGCTTGTTTTTCAATAACTGTTCATGAGATTCTGAAAATGAAGATGGTTTGTTAATATTGTCATTAACAGACATAACAACTTCATAATGGTTCAAGTTTGTGCGTGTAATATATATTGCTTTTTAAAAACACATGCAAGTTTTCGTCTATACATTTTCCTGTGTGTCTCATCCATGTAAGGTGTCCTCCAGCATATTTGGAATAAATATATATGTCTGTATTGAGAAGATGTGCCGCGACATACATTTCTAGTTCTGTCGCGCATATACCAAGGCTTCCCATATTGGTCCGCATTAAATAGCTTGATCCATTTGAATGATCCAACATAAGAAATATGATATTTTCTTTGTCAGATATATATTTCATAACTTGTTGCCTAATATTTTGATGATAGTTTTCAGTTCCAGTCACTATATAAGAAATAGCACGGAAAAAACAATTGCCATTTCCTTGAATGTTATGAATAGACATCGGCGGTCCAAGACTAGTTGATAGTGGTGGAGAAGAAAGAGCCGAGTGTATTGTAAGTCCAATTTTTTGTGCTAACGTCAATTGCCTTGACAAGTCTATATGAGTGAAATGGTAGCTTGTATGCTCGGATATTAGATGTTTAACTTCATGTGAATAATTTGTGTTGCTGCTTGTACTAGAGGTTTGTTGGTTGATAGCATGAAGCCCAGTAATGGATGTCTTGGAATGACGTTCTGGCACTAGCGTGTTCGTAAGTTGTGTGACTTTGGAATGTGTTGGTTGTGGCACATTGGACGTTGTAGGCTGTGACATGTTGTAGTTTGTAGGTTTTGACACATTGGAGTTTGTAGGCTGTGCAACATTGGAGTTTGTAGGAGTTAGCACGTTGGAGTTTGTAGGTGTTAACACGTTGGAGTTTGTAGGCTTTGACACGTTGACATTTGTACTTTTTGACACGTTGGAGTCTGTCGGTTTTGACACAGCGCAGTTTGTAGGCTTTGACACATCAGAGTTTGTTGGTTTTGAATTGTCATAGTTTGTAGGTTTTGTCATGTTTGAATGTGTAGGTTTTGACACAGCGCAGTGTGTAGGTTTTGACATGTTGGAGTTCGTAGTTGATAACACATTGGACGTTGTAGGCTTTAACACGTTGTAGTTTGTATGTTTGAACATGTTGGAGTTTGTAGGTTTTGACACGTTTGAGTGTGTAGGTTTTGAGACGTCGTAGTTTATAGGTTTTGACACATCATAGTTTGCAGGTTTTGACATTTGGAGTTTGTAGGTGTTAACATATTAGATTTTGGTAGGCTTTGTTACATTGTAGTGTGTAGGTTTTGACAAGGTGTAGTTTGTAGACTTTGACACGTTGGAGTTTATAGGCGTTAACACGTTGGAGTTTGTAGGTTTTAACACGTTTGATTTTGTAGGCTGTGCCACGTCGGAGGTTGTAAGGTTTGACACGTTGGACTTTGTAGACTTTGACACGTTGGAGTTTGTAAGCTGTGTCACTTCGGAGTTTGTAGGTGTTAACATGTTGGACTTTGTAGGCTTTAACACATTTGACTTTGTAGATTTTGTCACTTTGGACTTTGCAGGATTTAACACGTTGGACTTTGCAGGCTTTAACACGTTGGACTTTGCAGGACATGGCGACTCTGCAGGTGTTGACAAATTAGTAGGTCGTAGCACAATGGAGTTGGTGGGTTGTGTGACCAAGCAAGTATGTCTTTTTAAATGGTTGTATGTAGTGAATGATTCCCGGCAATTCTGGCAATAAGAACACTTGTGTTTTTGTAATGTATATTTTGTTGAATATGTCCTTAGGTTTATGTTTTAACAGTAAGCACTTGTGTTTTGTTAATCGTTGATATGCACTGTATGTATGTCCACAGGTACTGCAGTGAGGACATTTGTGATTGGCCAATCTTTGTGCAGAGGCGAATAGTTTCTCACACTTGTCGCATACTGGGTTCCCCATTGTAATAATGTGCGCCTTTGTTTCCCAATAGATACGACTCATGCATCATCTTACGACTGTCTGAAAAAAGAAATAATTTGTGTGAAAGGAAGAAAGTATGAAAGGAAGAGATTAAGGTAATTGCAATATTACAGACACATTGCTTCAGATCAGAGTTGAAATCATAAAATAGATAAAAGTAAAAAGTGTGTGTTAATATGTAAATAATTGCGGCAAAATGTCTATAATTAATAGAGTCATTTATTTGTAATAATACAGATACTAGGGAACAACATAGTTGTTTTTGTTGCAATAATTGTCATAGCCATACAACATTAATTTTAGGCATGACAATAATTGCTAGTTTATGTTTAACATTGGACATATGTACTGCGTAAGAATCTACCTTTAAGAAACACAGAAACATACATACTTGTACTTACTTTAAACCAGTGAATTATGTGTATGGTGCCAGCGGTATTAATAACGTGATGTACACATGAATAGTCCACCCTGAAACACCTGTGAAACAGGTAAACATGTGTGATCCTGCACCAATTGTGAATTATTACAGTGTGACCTACAACCACTGGACTTGCATTGACTGCATGAGTGTGATGTATAAATTAATATTAATAATAAGCAAGAGGTGATAACGATGTGGATGAAGCAATTACTATAGAACAGGTTTGTAGAGGTCACACTGTAGATGAGCAATATAATGAGTATATAAAAATTGGGGCAAAACATTGTTAGTATGTACATGTAACTGTTGTGAATCACATACAACTATTTGTTATATTATGTAGTAGTAGTAGTAGTAACAAAGACAGACATAACTACTTCACGAGCATACACATACGATGAATTTAAATACGCAACAAAGGTATATTGTAAGAAATTGTGAGCCATTTACCCTAGCGTAAAGGTTTCGATTGATCGATTGATTATTGGCCTATCAACAGGTAATATAATTTAGTGTTTCTAACGTTCCCAGTCTGTGACCTTGACCCTGGGCTTAGCGGGGACGGCACAGGGCGGTAGAGGAGCATTGAAGCAATGCGTGTGTGAAATGTGAAGCAGATCCGAGCAAGGAGACATAAATTATAACCCATTTACCCGAGCGTTAAGGTTTCGAAAGCACCAAGTCTGTAACCTTGACCCTGGCCTTAGCGGGGCGGGACGAATGTGGATTTGTCACAGGGCGGTTGAGGACCATTGGAGCAATACGTGTGTGAAATGTGAAGCAGTTCCGAGCAAAGAAACATAAAGTATAAGCCATTTAACCGAGCGTTAAGGTTTCAAACGCACCAAGTCTGTGACCTTGACCCTGGACTTAACGGGGGCGGGATAAAGTGGATTTGTCACAGGGCGCTAGAAGAACATTGGAGCAATGCGTGTGTGAAATGTGAAGCAGATCCGAGCAATGAAACAGAAAGTATAACACATTTACCCGAGCTTTAAGGTTTCGAACGCACCAAGTCTGTGACCTTAACTGGGTTTAGCGGGGGCAGGATAAATGTGGAATTGTCACAGGGCGGTAGAGGACCATTGGAGCAATGCGTGTGTGAAATGTGAAACAGATCCGAGAACGGAAACAGAAATTATAAGCCATTTACCCGATCGTTAATGTTTCGAACGCACCAAGTCTGTGACCTTGACCCTGGGCTTAGCGGAGGCGGAACGAACGTCGATTTGTCACAGGGTGGTAGAGGACCATTGGAACAATGAGTGTGTAAAATGTGAAGCAGATCCGAGCAAGGAAACATAAATTATAAGCCATTTATCCGAGCGTTAAGGTTTCGAACGCACCAAGTCTGTGACCTTGACCCTGGGCTTAGCGGGGGCGGGGAAAGAATGTGGATTTGTCACAGGGCGGTAGACGAGCATTGGAGCAAAGCGTGTGGGAAATGTGAAGCAGATCCGAGCAAGGAAACATAAATTATAAGCCATTTATCCGAGCGTTAAGGTTTCGAACGCACCGAGTCTGTGACCTTGACCTTTGAGCTTAACGGCGGAGGGGAAGAATGTGGATATGTCATAGGGCGGTAGACGAGCATTGGAGCAATGTGTGTGGGAAATGTGAAGCAGATCCGAGCAAGGAAATTATAAGTCATGTACCCGAGCGTTAAGGTTTCAGACGGACGGACGGACGACGGACGGACGGATGCCGGTAACACTATATGCCCCCACACCATTCGGTGGCGGGGGAATAATAAAGATGTAAAACCTATATGGAACAGGCCTTTGTTTTATTTTCATAACTATATAATATAGATAGATTAGGGAAGTAATAACTCTAAGTTACAGGTTTCATGACTTATTTAATACTTATTAACGTAAACCTTAGACCCTACCAGTTTCGTATTATACTTAATACGACTGAAGAGTCTAACGAAAGATAATTATTAATACCCCTGAAGAGTCTAACGAAACCGGTAGGCTTGAAGGTTTTCTTTAATAGGTATTAAATAAGTCATGAAACCTGTAACTTAAGAGTTATTACTTTCTTGATATATAGATATATAGGCATACATTTGTATACATCATAATTATTTTAGTAATATTTAATTTACATTAGAGATGCGATTATTAGATTATAGATTATTTAGATTATAGATGCACGGTTGCATCCGGCTAATTTGATATGCAAATGTGGCAGGGCATTTTATTTACATGCAAAATATATATATATCAATTAAATGTGTCACCTGAATCAATATTGTATTGACATATTATACGGTATGATCATTGAACATCAACAAATAAAGAGAGAATGAATACTTGTTTCCGACACGGTTATTGCCCATGATACCAAGAGTGACAATTGATGTTTGCTGTAAAAATAAGAATAATGTTAATTAACACGTCCGGTAATGGAAAACCAATGAGTATTGTGCCAAAAAGAATGGCATATCTAACGAATGGACGAAACAAATATGTCTCCCTATATTTGATGACGTTAACTTCAAAACTGCATGGCTCTCTCCCGCCATTCTGAAAGTCATTTTGAACATGTTCGTTGGTGATGCGATCAGCGATCAGCGATCAGCGATCAGCGAATCAAATCCCCGTCAGGTGTTATACATGTGTTATACATGTGTCACAATACGACATAACAATGTTGATTTGTTGTGACAAACCATGTTATTACACTACGTAGATTCTTTTGTTTGTTGAAAATACAAACATTCTAAATTAATATGGCTCATAACGGAGACACAAAGACTAGCTACTATGAATGATGCAGAAGAGGGGCAAAGGTGGACAAATCATGATACCGTCATCATGTAACAGGAATATACCTTTTCTAACAGGGCAGTCGTCAGTGATTCAGCAAGTCCATATTTGCGTGACAGCAATGGAATCATCAGACATTTCAGTCTGATAGATATGCATTCAATAAACACGTCTGCAGGTTGGCGTACATGTTTACTCGTGTCTACTCTGTCTTCGTTGGCTGCAACTTGCCATGCGTATACAAGGCCCGCAACAAACTCGTGTAGCATTGTATTGACTTCATCTATTATACGCATTTCAATGTTGATGGTATTCGCCGTGACCACAAAGCAGGGAAGATACAAAAGAATCATTTCAAAACAGCTCATCATTTTGTTTTCAAGATATTTTGATATTAGTTTACCAAATGTGTGTTCATCTGTATCGTGTGTATTAATACTCAGACAATAAGAACTGGCACGATATGAGGCGTGCTTACTAATGGATTTATAAATGAAGTGAATGAAACTTTCAAGTTGGCTTTCTTTTACAGCATCATGGCGAATATCCACCCGGATGAAAATTTTGCTGAAGTCACGTTCTCTGTATGTCTTTGATTTGAAGAAACAGTTCAGGACATAATTAGTAATCTGAAATTGAAAATGAAAACTTTGTGATCAATTGGTACATACATGTATGCTAAATAGTGTCAATGATACAAAAGAAGATAACTAACAAGCAATGTATATCGTTATCATGCCACAGGAGTGTGCAACATATCAGGAGCTACACTAGACACAAACCCCATAAGCCCCATTTATCCAGTCACAACCACATATATCGTATGTGCTTTATATTTCGTTGTATAACATACACATTATCAACAGCTGTTCTATTGAAGGCCATGCTTACTCAATGATTGCCATGTGATAACCGTTCTATGCTTACGAAGTTGTGTTAAGACGTAAATAACGTTTTACCTTTTTAACTTTACTGGGGTCTTCAATCACCATGCATATTGTATTTTGAGTGTATTACTTACGGAGCCCCGCAAGGGACGTAGGATTCATTTTTTTATTAATTCGTTCACACGCAATAACAATTCGATCCCTCAATTTAATAATTCGTTCCCAAGAATTAACAATTCGATCCCACGAATAAACAATTTGTTCCCAAGAATTAACAATTCGTTCCCACAATTTGTTCACACGAAATAACAATTCGTTGCCACGGGAACGAATAGTTAATTCGTGGGAACGAATTATTTATATCGTGGGAAATAATTATTAATTCGAAGGAACGAATTGTTAAATTGAGTGAACAAATTGTCATTTCGTGGGAACGAATTGTTAATTCGAGTGAACGAATTGTTATATCGTGGGAACGAATTGTTAATTCGTGGGAACGAATTAATAAAAAAAAGTCCATGATTGTCCTCCGCAGGGCTCAGTAGTTACTGGCTTACTATCATAGGAGACTAAACAATTGTATCCTGCATTCTGTTTGGAAACAGAGAGAGTGACGGATGGATGGGTCGGAATGAAGAAAGTACCATGGATTTATGGTTGTAATATGTCTCTAAACGGACTGACAACCGGACAACAGTGAACACCCCCGCCATATATACATAAGGAACTGGTTACCTATTCAGATATTGAGATCCGATATTTTACGTGAACAATATTTACAGAAGCTGCTGTATTTTCTGTAAACGACGTTGAAATTTGACGCGATTTTCATAGCGAATGCGGGATTATATTCAGCATTCGCACGGAACACTTTATCAACTTTCGACGTAATTTACGGCAAATATCTTAAAGTTTGTAAATACTCTTCATGAAATATCGCACAGTCATGTTACTTGGTACAACATCACACGGCGACTTGTCTCGTTTACCTGCCTGCCGGTCTCGTCGTCATCTTCCACCGTGATGTAGCAAACTGGAATGGTGGGTGTGGGGTACCTCTTGTCGTGGACCCAGTAGTCATCGGTGTCCAGCTGGGCCCCATCGACTACCATCGCGCCCACGTCTAGTGCGCCATTGCCCAGGAACAGAATCGCCGCTGGGTTAGCAAATGTGTGAGCGTATTGCTCAATCCGCTGCTGTTGAGCGGGGTCCTGTAGACTATCGGGAAATTTGTCTGTAATCCAATAACCAATATGATCGAGACACGCCATGTTATTTTGTACCTAAGAACATGTGCGATATCTTATGAAAAACATTTACGATATTTTCCGTAAATTATTATTTGAGAAATAATTTTATTATTGCGCATTTGCTATGAAAGTTTCGTCATCTTCCGAAGTCATTTACAGAAAATATAACAGTTTCTGTAAATATATTTATTGAGAATTTTCCCGTGGTCTGACTACAAAATCACATGGCGTGTCTCATAATTATGTAAACAAAACATCGGGCAACATATACAATGAAGTATCTCTAAAGATGTCCCCAGGGTGTACGGTTTCGAGAGGTTTCACTGTAAATCAGGCATGTGATCATTCCGAGCCACAGCTGTGTGCTATGCGATCACTAACAGACATTATCACCTTAGATAAATGACAAAGACATTCATGAAAAATAAGATCACATGTGTTTTATTGGTGTCCGGTTTAGAGAGGGTCCACTGTTTATGTAATAAAACGCCAGTAACGCATATGTAATGAAAATGTCATTGCGTCTGTGTACACACGACCACTCGCATATAATATGGTAGTTTGATCGGCTACGATCTCACAAACACAGTGCTTCAACTCGTCAATAACGGAAAGCAGTGTTAATAATGTAGTGAACATACACATGTAGGCTACAAGGTGAATGATCACGTGGTTACAACAACAACAAGAACAACAGTGGCTGAAAGTGTTGAGATCTGGCCCACTCCAAAGTAAGTATTATGAGCTGCATTTTGGCCGTCCTGGGAGTTCGGCACATACTTGTGTCGTTTTTGCGAAGAATTCTTCGCAAAAACAACGGAAGTTTGGGCCATATTACAGAGACCACCAAATGCAGCTTAACAAAATGAAAGAATATGTTCTTTGAATCAGAGGGCTTCTGTAACTTTCACTACTTGTTGTTGTTGTTGTTGTAATCACGTGATCATACACCTTGGGCACATTGAAAACATGAATAACAACTATGGCATTGATATTCAGTCGAAGGAGCGTATGTGTGTAATTGTTAAAACAATACAAAATGAAAAAAATATATTATCAGAATATAGTCGTTGTTGTTGTTTTCCGAAAAAAGTTTCTCTATTTTGTGTGCCAATCTTAAACATTCACATTCGTGAGATAGACAAGAAAGGAAAATTAAATATTGTTTGATATCACCCATTGGATATCTCTAACATATAATCGACTATTGTCTGTCTCCCCCACCTTTTCTCAATAGATACATCATGAAATGTTCATCCTTGTTTGAAACCCTATATGGTCCACGTCATTTTGATAATAAAATGGCCAGTATTCATTAACAAATCAATACTCAGGTTGTGGGTTATTACATACGTAAAAGTATTTTTAAAATGTGTCGTAGATGTCATACAGCAGTGCAATCCCCGAATGTTTCTAAATATAATAGAGGGGCATATGAGCATGAATTCCAATGCCATATTGACCCTTCTAAGTGATGAGCAGTGTGGGTCCTATGAGACGAACTTTCCCTAAAGAGCCAACAACCAATTATTGGGTCACGTCGGTCTGAAGTAATCAATTTGTGACAGTGACTGGAGAAATGTTTTTTTGTTACCACTGTAGCTGCCGACCAAATAGCAAACTCCTGTAGCCTGATATTTAGATTAGACGCATGATGGGTGTGTTATTGATGACATCTACACTGGTCGCAAACCCACAAGCCCCATTTCCCCAGTTAGAGTCACATTTATGAAACACAAAATATACAAACAAGCATAATACTTGCCGATGACGCGTCGAAATCGACGATACAGATTCAGCAAACATTTCCTGAAGTAGTGTGCCCTGGGATACACCTTGTATGTGCACAGACGGTGAATCCTAGTCTCAATGGTCATACTGATCACATGCGCCGTCTATATGGCCGATTGTTGGACGGATAAATGTGTACTGGAGGCGCCGATATGGGGTTGCAAGCTGAGTCAACGACGTCAGGCCAGGTGACAGAACAAAGCCGATGTTATCATCTGGAATTAGCGAAGCAGGGCCCACTTACTGTTAATTGCATTAAATCATGTTCAGCGGAAGAGCTTTATGTTCGCATTGTATACCATATGTTGTGTTCATTAACAAAAAAAAAGGACAGCCAATAATATACCTAAAAAAGCGGTTGCACTCCTGACATTGGCGTGACATTTTAAAAAAGGCAGTGCAATCAAAGCAGTTTTGAGATAAAAATCATAATAATTTTAAAAGGTACATGAGGAAATTTTCATTAATTCCAAATAATGTATATTTTGACAAAATGTTGAAAGAATAGATATTCTACACGATTTGACACAAACTATAGCATGTATTTCGATGCTCGTACATGTTAGCTTTAACTTAAAACCATACTTGTGTTTTTTAATACGCAGACAGAAATGTGGGTTGCCTCAAACCAATGCAACCCTCAATGTCAGGAGTGCAACTTTACATATATTACATGTAGTCATTTTGTTATACATGGTTTAAATGTGTTTTTCGATCTCTTTACCCGTATTCTAAAAATAGCCCGTGGGATTTCCATTCGGATTGCAAAAATGCAAACAGGTTTCCCGGCTTCTAAAAATAGATCCCTGTGGGATTTTTTAATATTATAAATAGGGCTATGGGATTACTAATGCGGACGGCTCGGCGTAGTCGGGGATTTTCCCTCCGAATATTGCACAACGCGTTGTAATACATAAACGAATCAATACCTGTACGTTGGAAGACCAAAAGTGTTGTGTACGTAAATGTGCTTTTCAAAGGTAACAGCCAATCAAATCTTATCTTAATGTACACTTGTCCCTTTTCCCTACCCATGGCGATCTAATAGACGAGGTCAAAGAATGCAAGTTCGATCCTTTATATCAGTTTATACTCCGTGATAATGGTAAATATAGGTGCCATGTTTTCTGCCACCGTCCTACATAGTATACACCGGGGAACACGATAATCGGATATAACCCTGCTGGGAATTATGTCCTTAGAAGTCACCTGATGACCCTTACAATTCACTCACAATGATGGATCTGGGTGTATAACGCTCTCCACCTCTCTCGTCCACTGGCTACTCGCTGTATGTTCTCTCTCAGCGATGTGAGTACAACATAAACTTGTAAAACACTAAAACATCTTTCCGTCAGAAAAGTTGAGCTTCGCTCACTGAACTATCGTGAAAAACTACCCAGAAACCAACAGTCTCTAAGGGACAAAACTCTAGGCAGACTACTCGACTAAAATACGAAATGACACTAAAATACGCAACGGGGAATATAATCCGTATGGAAAAAATAGGACCCGGCTACATTAACTGCACATTTTCGAAAATCAACCAATGAAATTGACACGCATCAGTAAGCGACGCTTTTCCTTTATTAACAATGTACTTTTTACCCAACAACCAATCACATGTTATATTGATTATCATAACTGTTCATTTACTCCACTACTTGTCATTTCTGCAGTAGTCATCAGCCGATAAACATCGTTAACTGACTACATAACAAGCAGACGAATTATTTTACCAACGAGGCTAAACATACTTGTATCTGTCATCGCCAAACGTTGGGATAGAATAATACAAACTGTGGTAGATACGAGCAGACGACAGTTTGTACTTGTTAACATTCAATAAACAGGTAAATAACATTTAGTTGGCTTAAGCTTTTCATATAGTACATGTATGATCAATGTGTATTTTGTCGGCTCCATTAAAATACAGGTGTCGCACGCGTGTATTGAAGATTTCGACTAGCATTATAAATCAGATTACGAGTATCTATTATGCACACAAGTACGCTACGCGTTATATTTATTATCAGTTTAAACGGGGTTTTGGGCAAAGCGACACTCGCTGTCATATGAAGATGATACGGAGCTTAATTTACGTCGCATATCCTTGCTTGCTGACCATATTTCATCAATGGAAAACACAAATTAATGCGAATGCGGAAAACGATTTAAAAATAGATTGCATTTGTTACGCCACTCAAGGACAGCACATGGAGAAATGAGTGTGTACAGTTGTCAAGTAAAAGGGTGCAATCGACGATTCGGCAGACAGGATAATTTAGACCGCCACATGAAAATACATAAATAAAATGCGTATCGACACAGAGAAAACGCAGAGCAGACGACAATGATGAAACTGAGGGCATCAAGAAGAGTAAGATTGATAGCACACCTGAACAGAAACGTATTTGGTGTTCAAAAGTGAAAACACAAGAAATCTTGCGCAAGCTGTGAGGAGCTTGGCATGACATATCAATGGTGTCATCGTCCATTGCCAGAGCGTTTTCATGGGAAACGAACAGATGTGTGCGACAGTTGTGTAACAAGGCTGGAGAATTGGAGTAGTCGACAGCAGCAGGCTGGGGGCGAGCAAGCGTTGGAAGGCACAGCACTGGCAGTAACACTGGATGCTGGGAACACGTTGGATGTCCTCCATTTCTTCAAAGACAATGAAACTGATATTACAGACACACTTGTAAACAGAATGAAACAGGTAGTCACGAGAGATGTCATCGTACCGGTATTTACGAGTATTGCAAGCATCACCGGGCATGGATGAGAAGAGGGTTCGTTTCGCCTCGCCCATGTCGCCATTGTGGGGTAGGGACCAGATCCGAGTCACTGCTATGTCCACCATGCGGTGGCACTCGCGGTACGCATCGACTGGTTAGCAAGGAATTACGTGCTCGCAAGTATTATCGTTTAGTAATAATTCAAATCAGAAAGTCAGTTAGAAAGATAGAACCGATCTGATGTGTAGTTTCGACAAACTTCACACGCGTCACGTAAGAATATTTTGCTGATTTTATGTGTCGGAAATTGTCACTACACCACCGCTCGTTATATAGACATTCGGCTGATTTCTGGTACAGTTTAACGGCGGTCGGATAGGAACGCCGTTGTCATGATGTTGTCTACCTTAGCAACCAGACGGTGATCTTGTTTTTATAAGGCTAGAAGTTAAACAATAATTCGGTCCAGCCGCGGCGCGAACTTCCAACGCGCGTCTCCGTAGCGCAGCGCCTTAGCTAATTAAGGCAGTTGTGAATATATATATAAACACTACCTAGTGTTGTGCAATAACGATTAGCGAAATACTCGGCTGTTCACAAACAGGGTTTGCTTGGGAAAAGGGGGCTAAGCTGAGCGACGGGACAACCCCTTGGCCGGCGAGGGGCGTCTTATGGGCTCGCCTCGTAGGGGTACCACTGACTCTCCGTTTTATTGTTGCTATGCTATTATTAGCAAGCGACATGGGAGCGTTGAGGAAGGGCGTTCCAATCCGACCACCGTTGTCATGCTGTTTTTTACCTTAGCAATGGTGTTCCTATTCGTGTTTATATCAGCAGTCGACAATGTTCCAAATACACGGGTTATGAACATGTGTGTATTTATAGCCGAGTGTATTTCGAGGTTTCGTGTATAAGTTTAATTTTAAACCACATGCGCCAAAGTATCGAGACAAGCTATATATATGGCTATTGCTTTCAACACGATAACGTCGATACTGGTTTTCTAAGACCTCGCGAGAACCGCTATTCGGTCGTGCTTTCGACTCTTGGCCTCGAGCTTGCGAGCCACGGGTCTGCTCGCCATGCAAAGCAGCCCCGCCCCCGCCGCTATCGCACTCAAGGCCACCGCGACCGGCGCAGCGACGATTGTTGACGATAAAGAGACAATCCCCACGCCGCTTACAACGGAAGCTGAGGCTAACGTGGTGCTCACCACCATGACTATATTGACTGCTCGCCTATATGTTTTCGCAATACCCGTCCGCGTCTCTCCCTCATGCTGTATAATCTGTTGTACCTCCAGGATCCTGGTCATCAAAAGGATGCCGGGTCGGCCGTCCCTGAAGGTAAGAGTGGATATAGTTTCTCGTCATTCATCATAAATCAAGTTCTATTAACAATTTCAATACAGTGGAGGAACTCGCTTGGTCAGCGATTTTTATAACAAAGTTAATAACACTACCGGAGGAAACTTTAATTGGAGGGTCATCATCGAATATCGTAAATCCTGTCCTCTGCCCCGCGTGCTTGGAGACGCCAGACTTCTGCTCTACCCCGTTCAAGACCATATTCACTCTGACTTCTGCAGTAGCGTGTCCCCTAAAGTTGACCGAGCAGATTGACATTCGCAGAATCGTCCCGGACGCTGCCATGATGTATCCCCCATATCTGTTGCTCGCGTTGGCACCGAATGAATATTCGTGGCTCCCCTCGTTCAGTGAACCCCGCTCCTCGGCCCAAACTGTTATGCCGGGCGTTGGAGCTTGCGATCGCTGCGCGTGTGCAACCGCCGTAGCCGCGTCTCTGCGAGCCTGCGCTACGCTCCTCTTCAGCCTTCTCATTGTGGCTTCATCATATGCTGCGTCCGGTTCTGCGGTGGAACTACATGGGCCGTATATGCTCATGATTAATTAATATATTTATTATGTTTAATCAGTTATTTCGAGAACGATCGAAATCGGGTGTAATCGTTCTTCAACTCTCGCGCTTTATCATCTAGAATAGAGATCTTCAATTCGTGGATGTGCCCCGATTCCAAACGTTTCATCTCGGAGGTTGTGAAGGTCAGGGTCTCCCCATAGAAACAGTCGCTGGCGTGCACGGTCTTAAGGAGAGTATTGGGAGCTCCGTCTAACGTGTTGTACGATGTGTTCAATTGATCCAGGTGCACCCTGAGTGTTTTCGAGAAGACGTAGTCCACTGGGTCGTCGCCGACGTACTCGCCTGGCCCAAACCAACCCCTATTTTCGGAGTATGTTTTTGCAAAACCGAGTCGAACAGCCAACGCCGGGTTGATCGCTACCCGGTTGATGGGTTCGACGGTAAAGGTCGCGAGTCCGGCGGCTTTCGAGATTACGAGGCTGGCTCGGCCATCAAGCTCCGACGTGACAAAAGCTTGGAGGATTCTCGAACTCCAAATGACGGGGGCAGCTTTACGCCTACTTGGCGACCGTCCTTCCCGTAGCCGAACCCCTCGTTCTCCCCCACGTTTCGCCAGCCGACCGTGAAGGTGATTGATCTGAGACCGGCTTGGCGATTTCCGTAGCAGTTTTCGATTGACTTCTGAAGTGTGCAAGCATCCCTTTGAACATTAGTGCTCGTAGCAAACATGATAATATATGTTTGATATACATGGATACCAATGCGTTTGGCTTTAATTATGATGCAAATTACCTGGTCGGCGGGTTCTACGCCGCTAAGGCGGACGCTCCCCGGCTGCCCAAGATTACTACCATGGAGGCCGTGAACGGGTGGAAAGCGACCCCGATGCAGTTTTGGCACAATCAGCTCAACTTCGTCTCAGGACCATCTGTTCTTGAGGGCCGTCTACGACATTCAAGCGTTCTACACTATTAGGAGGATTCTCAAAGAACAGAAAATATCTCTGCCGCAGGACGACGGCTGGAATTCTATTTCCTGCGCATACGACCGTAGGGCGTTCGAAAGATTGTGTAACGAATTTGGGGTCCCAAAAGACGCGGACTGGCGCCAGAAAGCATTTCCTAGCAGCACTGGCCTCGGGGAGGTTCTCATTCGGGGCCACGGCACTTGGACACAGACGGATTTTAGACACGATCACTCCGGCGACCACATTGTCAGTCGGAACGCCGGAAATTTGACCCCGTGAAGATGACCATCGGACCAGAATTGTCTGGCGGTCGGCACTGTGGCGTCTCATCCTGCGATTGGCTACCTCCGAAACGAGCTCACGTCGATTACATACAGCAGGCTGCTGCGGTCCAGGACGCGTGGGGTACATTTATGTTATATAATGATTTGGGGTTCACGCAGGCCGGGGTTCCTCGCCTCAACGACTCCATTCGCACATACGTCTGGGCCATCCTCGGTGCACAGGCGCAAGCGCGCAGTGCTATACTATTATTCCATAAAATGATCTATATGACAGTGCATCATAAACCTCTGCAGGCTGGCTGTTCAGTACTTAAACATGTGCTATTGTATTATTGTAACAGGTTGCACTTTAACAATAAATTATCTATCTATCTATACTGGGCACGGGAACGGCGTCCGATACCCAGAAACAGTTCTTGGCAAATGTCGAGGACGCCATCTGATCTCCGGTGGACCTCCCGGCGGCGATCCAGCGGTATCAAGACGTTTTGCAGTATGCTGGCACCCCAGTAGACTATGTATTTGGAAGGTATGTATATGGCACCGAGCAATATGATACTACGAGACGACCGGGTTGACGGTTACAATAATCAGATCGTAATCGCCACCGTCAAACAAAAGATCGGTCACAACGTGTACGCGGATATAATCAAACCCACCTCACATGGAGCCGATTTCAATTAAACCGCAAGCACCCACCCCAATGCAAAGTGTCACAGCAAGTTCCACCGTTGTTCCAACTGGTGCAATAGTACTTGATGCACCAGCGCAATGTGTCACAGCCCACGAGGATGAAATATTAGGTCTCGTCGTCGCTCTCGTGGCGGTCGGACTATCCGCGCTTTGGTTTTAGGAACTCTCGGGTGACGAATAATAGGAGACAGGCGATCGCCACGATTAAAACCCAAGCATTTTCGGCAAGCCATTCGGCAGTTTTTGATAACATAGATAGCAAGAAGGAGACCCCCAATCAACCCAGGCAGAGCGGCAGCCGCCTTTCCGGCTAATTCAGCCAGGAGACTGGCGAGGGTTTTTAGTTGTTAGTCGAGGCAGCCTCGGTTAGTCGAGGCAGCCTCCAAGCGAGCTTCTCTTCTAACCCGCAACGAACGCAGGCGTTCGGTGATCCGATAGATTCTCTATCGTCACGGGATTCCTCCAATTTTCTTTCTTCTAGCGCGATATGTTCATCCAGCGCCGTGAGTTTGGAGAGGTTAAGGACCAGTTCGCCCCGGACTGTTTGCATAACCTTAAATAGTCCCCGGAGTTCGTGAAGGCTCAACGATGGGTCATCCATCGTGCTGAGTATTTCTTCTATCGTTTTCGCTGATCTCCATTGTGCGAATAGCGTCGGTGGCTACACGAGGGACCTCGCTGAGCTCGACCGTTTCTATCGCGGCGGCCGTCTTCGCCATCGTTTCATCGGTAGACTGTAGGGTATTTACAGCGCGGGCGGGCATAATTGTGTTACCCCTCTTCCAATTTACGAATCCTATTTCGTCCCTTATGATTTGACCACCGCCCGTCTTCCGGCAATGGTGCTCAACGCTAGGGGTTTCCCGGTTGCCATGCTGATGATCGGAACATTTGAGGCTTTTAGTCGCAACCTGCCGGAAGGACGTTCGAACTTGGAGTAGTCGCGGCCGATAGATGGGACCGTACCTTTTTCTGCCCAATAGTTGTAGTAGTCACTTACGGCTGACTCGAGTAATTCCTGATTTAGAGCAACGGTGTGGGTAGCGCCACCTATTTCCTCGCCGGATGAAGTTCCTGGCGTCTCCATGAAGGGTGTTTCGTCGTCATCGATGTTTTAATCATCGATGTGATCGTCACGATCGAATTCGTCCATGCCAATATCACGACCAGCCATCGTTCCGATCAATTGACCAAAAATCCATACGGGTTTAATAGTATTGTTCAGTTTCATCGAAACTATGTCTTCGAGTCAATACGGGCGCAAACTCAATCCATACCGGAGTATGCGGGAGCCCCTCGGGGCAAAAGGAGTGAGACAGATCGTGGTCATTACGAACAACCCCTCGACGATCGACCAGAACCAGCAGCTCTTGGCCCGCTTCCCCAACCTCGGAGCTAACGACGTCATTGTGCCGGAGACTGTCCGCCTCGCTTTCAATATTTCGCTGACCGAACCGTCGTTCAGAACCTGGGTCGCGCAATCGTCAAGAAGACAAATTCTGGTAATGAGGGATGTCGATCGACGACAGCGACGTCTACCATTGCTACCAAGACCTGTTGAGCGCAATAGCTCGAAAACGCAGTCTATCAGGGTATTGACATCAGCCGAAATAAGAACGTAACCAGACTTAGAATCGGGGCTGGTGACAAGGTAGATAACGTCTCGAGCGACAACGCGATCGAGGCCGCTTACGGCAACCGCTTCTACATCCCGCTCGACTTTGAGTTGCTGGAGGGCCATATGCCATACTATCAGAGAGCTTTGGCGGACCGCCTCGAATACGAACTAACGTTCAACGACTACGGCCGAGTTCTCATAGCCACTGGCATAGCATCGACGTATTCGATCGACAATGTGTCGCTGGAGTATGACATGGTCACGATGACCGAACTCGCGCGATTGATCAGAACCCAGTACGCCAGGCGCGTTGCCATACTTTACGAAAGCGACACATTGTGGAACATTAATATAAACCTCCCCGCCCGCTCGATGAAAGGTATACTGATGCTGTTTGAGGAGGCCCGGTTCGCGCTCGGGGCTAGAAAAGGCGACACATTTTATAACCCCAAGATCACAAAGGTCGAGGTGACGATCGAGGGAGTCCCCAATCAGCTATACAGCCAGGGCCTTCGCGCGCACCAGCAGTGGGACGAAGTCAAAAATCAGTTTCCTGCCGGCTCTAAGCGCACCCCGGAGGTTGCAGCGGTTGCCAAAGACCTGCAGCTCTCGGACGTCTCTATCGCGGAGTTCCTGACTTCTAAGTCAGCTAGACACGCTAACCAGCGACGACGACCAACTGCACGGTCGTGGACGCCGAGTTAAGAACGCGAGCGAGGGTGTGACGATCCAGATAGCCAAAGAGGCGGACGGAGCTGGCGCATTGAACGTGTACCTATATATAATAATAGATGCCCAACTCAACATAGAAGATGGCCGATACGTCTCAGCACTCTACTAAAAATAAAAAACCTCTGTTTTTTACGAAGGATGCCCACTCTGCCATAATATGTGGGCAGACAGGATGCGGAAAAACGGTTTTCATCCTGGACTTGCTCGAGGGCTCCTACCGCGATGTCTTTCAACACATTGTGATCATGTGTCCCACTGTGCGGCACAACAAGACTTATCAGCGGCGCCCGTGTATCTGGGCCGACGCTGAGGTCTACGTCGTTGACCCCGGCGACAGGCTTCACGATTGGCTGCGGGTCTTCTACCAAATATGTCAGGGCGAGCCCAACCTATACGTGATTGACGACTGCTCGGCCAAGGCAGCGATGACCACAAAGAAGAACATGCTCTTCGAGCTCGCATTTTCGGATCTCCACTCAGGTGTACAACGCCGTCCTCAAGGATCTGCGCGAGCAAACGAAATTGCAAATGCTGAACAAATGATTAAGAATGCTTAATAATTGTTAACAAATGCTGAACAAATGCTGAACAAAGTTTAACAAATGGTTAACAAATGCTGAACAAATGATTAACAATGCTTAATAATTGTTAACAAATGCTGAACAAATGCTGAACAATTGCTTAACAATGCTTAACAATTGCTGAACAATGTGGGAATCAATTTGTTGCTGCGCTGCGAGCATAACAGTGATAATTATTATCGGGTGGTGCGCTTGGCAATATGTTAGACTTATGAGGCGAGTCAGAATAGCACTCAAAATGAACTGCGACGAACTTCTCGATCAGCTAATGGAAGAGACAGTCGTGCCGACTGTCGGTACGACTGCCGACACGGCTGAAACTGTAGGAACGACTGCCGACACAGCTTGAACTGTAGGAACGCCTGTCGGCACGACTGCCGACACGGCTGTCGGCACGTCAGAAACTGCGACTTCGCAGCGGCGCCAACGTCTCGCTGCACTGGTTGCAGAGGGGTAGGCCGAGCAGTATCTGGGCCGACGTCTCACAGTCGACAAGGTTGATAAGATGTCAGACGCAGAGATTGAGAAATGGTATGCCCGATACGAATCGAGGCTAGGCGCGGTGATGACGAAACCCCTAGGGGCGGCCGCCATTCAGCTCTACGCAGCAGCGGTGAGTATGTTTCTGCCAATCCCGAATCAATCGGGAGTGGTCGACGACCCCGAAACTGACCCCTTTGTCGGACACGCACTAAGAACAGCTTGCTGCGTAATTTAACACAAGTTTGGCATGTTCTTAGCACCGCTGACAACTGCGTTGACTACAGCTAAGCAGTGTCAATTTGGACACATATGCCCAGAACTATAAGCTCAGAAAATGATGGCACAAGACGCACCCGCGAGTGTGACGCAACCGCAACAACAGCAGCAGCAGCAGCAGCAGCAGCAGCAGCAGCTGCAGCAGCAGCAGCAGCAGCAGCAGCAGCAGCAGCAGCAGCTGGTCGGGCAGCGGCTGCTGCCCGAAAAGCTAAAACAAGATAAAATACTCGCCGAGCTTCGAGAGACCTAACAGTCGTTGTGCCAGTTGCTGTTGAAACAGCAAAACACCCGAAGACAGTTCCAGCGGAACATCCGAATGCAGCTGCGGTTCGATCAGAGATAGTTCCTGCGGTGCAATCTCCGATTGTGGCTCCGACCTGGATCATCCCGTGGGTTGTTGGTGGTGGTCTGGCAGTTGCAGGCACCTTGTGTGTGTTCTCGCTGCGGAACTACCTTTCGAGACAACCAGCTGTGGTTACGAAGGAAGTTCCGAAACCGATTGCGCCCCATTTAAACACTGCTCGCAATCCCTTTTATATGCAATAACTATATAGTTATCACTATATGTAATGGCTGAATACGATGGTAAAATTATAGTGAATGCGGTTTATCACGCCGTGGTGATATTGAGCCTCAGTATCGGGTTTGCTCGACTATCAAAGATGGTCTTCGGAGGGCATGACAAGTTGGCATGACAAGTTGGACATGACTGCGAGAGACGTACCTCTCGTGACCTTAGATGTAGCGGCCGCAGTTGGGACCCGAGATTATGTAGTTAAAGCTGGAATTATACCAGCTGATATATGGAAATAATGGCTTCGATCGCAATGCTCGTAGGTGGTGCGATGGTGAACGCATTGACGTTCAACGGTAGCAACTTTCTATTCTCGAAACTGAGAAGCTCGGACGTAGATGAGGAGCTCAAGCGTCACGATTTAGCTGTAGAACAACTCCAGAGCGCACACACAGCATGGTCACGAAAACGAACCGCCCGTCTGGACTGGATCTACGAAGATCTTCGTCGCGAGAATCACGCCATGCAAACTTTCCGGAGCGTTGACGCCGCCATCCGCGCGTGCGCGCGGACATATCGGCAGAAAAGTATCGGGCCGCTGGATCCCGAGCCCCAGCTTTCAGACTTCCATGTGCCGTCAGAGGCCCAAAAAGACCGCGAGATCGCGTTCGTCGTCGTGGGAATGGTTGCGACAGGCCTCGTCAGCTACTATATTGCAAAGCAATAATTGCATAGCAATAAGAATTTGAACTTTTTTTAATATATATATACATGTATATATAAGTACGCCCTGACACTCGTTGACGTAGCGATTCGCTATAAGGGGGCTGAGCAACTGGCCACGAAGGAGTCCAAGAAGGTGGCCGAGGCTCTTTCCCTCTCAAATGGCCGAATCTTCTCCAAGTCGATCCTGGCCGCGAGTTAATGGGCGCGGTCTCTCAGCTGTTGGCTAAACACCTCGTTTCTGTCAGACTCGGCCGCGTCGATGTCCAACGGAACCAGGGGATTGTGGAGCGGTTCAATTGTAGTCTGGCTGAGAGGCTGTTCTGACATAAATATGCCAACGAGCTCGTAGACCCTCATACGCAATCGACCGAGTGAGTGACCAGGCTGCCCGTATATCATCTGGATCGATCTATTACCAAACCCGATGAGCCCGTGCTCTACTACCTCGACAGTGGTCCATCGCACGTGTTTGTTCGCGAAGAACTTCTTGCGGTGCCTTCTGACACCCAGCTACCGCCGGACTAAAACTACGGTTCGGAGTGGATCCCGGCGTCAGAGTCATAGTCGGTTGGTCAGGCTCTCGTCAGAGCCTTTCCGTCAGTCAGACTCTCATCAGAGACTTTCGGTCAGTCCATAGTATTCTCCCGTTTTTCAGAGTCCTTTTTTTTTACCTATCTATAGGCTCGGTAGGTGTGTATCCCGTCTTCCATCACTCTCCTCTTGTCATCGTACGCCGATAACCCCAACTTATCCTGCTTGTACATCTTCATCACACCGTTAACCATTCGGAATCCACTGTTGTCCGCCATGTCCCTACCACCTTCGAGAGCTCTCTTGTACCTCCCCCAAGTCAGATCGTTAGATCTCCTCGACACATCCCCTTGGACGAGAGCTTAGAGCTTCCGTCACCACCCACGTATTAGCACTTGCTGCACAGAGCGATGGCTCAATCCCCCTGAAATTCCAGCTTGAACAGTCCCGTAGTTCTGTTGTTCCACGCGTCCCACGCCAACCACTCGGCCTTCTCCTTATTGAACCTTCTCTTCATCTTATTTTTCACCACCGCCGCCAGCGTCTTCTCTGACACTGCGAAGTACATGCTGACAGTGTCCATCTGTATAAGTTCGAAATCTCCGCGATCCACGTACTTGTCCAATAAATCGTAGTAGAACTCCAGCATCCGGAACTTGGCCAACTCGTAGACCGCTATGCCACAATTAAACGGTCTGTTGATCACCACTCGAGTCTTCCTGCTGGATAGCTCGTAATCCTCCACAATCTCCTCCAACTCGTCGAACCACGCCGACCTAAGTGCCCGGTCGACAGTCTTCTCATCCTTCGTATATGTAATGTTCAGGTGTCTCTATTGTGCTTCTATCAGCTTGCCACAACACGCGTTACCAACCAGTTTGAATATCTCCGCCAACACCGCCTTGCTCTTGTCGACGTCTCCCGTCCGTCTGGCGGCGCAGACCTCTTTAACAAACCATTGGAACGGTTTGCCGGGCGTGTAATATATCAACCTATGCACAGCCTTGACGGCCAGACCCGCTCCAGATACCATTTTAGCAGCGGGGAGTATATGATCATCTTCTTCTTGGCGGACAATGCCCCCACGAGCTTCTCTGACCTTCGACCCTAGTCCTACCGGTCCTGGTCAGGTAGTCCTTCATGTGCTGCGGAAACTCTGTCTCGTCGACTTGCCGAATAATGAACAGCGGCGACATTTCCGAGAACTTATCTCGCAACGTTTCCGGGACCTCTATATCCAACTCTGCAAATCCGAACCACTCGTCGTACCTGAACCTCCTCACGAAACGGGCTATATGCGACTGTCTTTCCGGGTCGTCCCACGTCCATATCTTATACTCCCCGCACGGCATGTCCTTCGACAGGGTAGACAGGTACAGCGCATTGTCGTCGTACCCCAGCACCGCCTTGCACATCTTATCCTCCCGACTCCCTACCTGACCCCTGATCGTCGACATTCCAGCCTCGGCATATCTGGAAAACACTATGGATGGACCGCCAACCAACCCCTCCTTAATCATCGCGTAAGTCTCACCCTTCGGTGACCACAGCTCAGTCGTGTCCGCCTTCCCATCGATCGACCCGCGGAGCAGGTACTGAAGGGAAACCCCAGGCAGAGATACCGCATCCTTGAATATGTCCAACCCCCTCCATCATTTTAGTCAGTGCCTCCAGGAACGGTCCGACGTCCAAGTCGTTGTAGTGTGGCAACCATTCCTGAAACGTCTTTATCCCCTTTTCTCGGAAGACCTTATTGCACTATTTCCACTCCGACATCGACAGTAGGTACTCACCCTTCAACTTCGAGTACCACTCAGGATAGTTCGGCAGCCCCAGATGGTCGAGCTTATCCGCGCTATCGAACCACTCATACGGGAAGTGGGACTTTAACGTTTTACAGTCGTACGCCTTAACCCACCGGTCGTACGTAGTACTGGGTCCCATATACTGGATGATGTCGAGAAATCTAAACTCCGGTGTAAACAGAAACATCGTCGTGCTGGCCCTCTTTCCGACCATCACCTTATTCACTGTGGCCGCCAACGTCTCGACAAGGTACTGCTTGATGATGTTCACGTCGTACTTGCTGCAGTTGAACCCCACCACCGGGACTTGGTCGATCCACGAGACGATCTTCTCTTGCTGAGCCGTCGACAGCATCTATATGTCGGTCGGCAGATATTTATTCCTAACCCCCTCCCTGATGGCATTGCCTCTCCTCTGCAGCTCGGTCACGAACTTCTCGACCAGAATATCGGGGTCTCGTTCGCAGATGTGGGTGATACCCTCGTGCATCGTATCCCCCAACGACACCGATATAGGGACGTGCTCGGCCTCGAAGGTCAGGTCTTTGGTGGGTCGCGTGGTTTTCGACTTGTCGAAATACGCCTCGAAATCTGGTGAGGGTACAGGGTCGTCTCCTCCTCACGCGGTAGTGAATAGTGGGGATTCCCCTCACTCAACCACGCGCACTCCCATTTCACCACCAACTCGTAACCCGCCTTCCTTAGCTTGTCGTCTTGTATGTACAGCGCTCCCGCGTTACCTCTCCTGCAATGCGTCGGACACCAGTGCCAGTAGCATCCGTGAAACTGAAATACGGTCTTGGTCTCGTGACAGTAGCCGTCGACCGGATAACCGGCCACCCACCTCTCGCACCCGTAACCGCATCTCGCGTGGTGTATGTGCTTTCCCACCCTCTTCTCCTCTCTGCTCAACCATTGAATCGACACGCGCTCGCTGAACCCTTGGGGTAGAACGCCTTCTCGTATGCCGACTGTGGTCTCTCTATCTTCTTACCGGGACATATCACCACGGTCTTCCCACCCATGCAGGAGATCGCGTGCCTGTGCATGTTACACGACTTTGTGAACGGTTGTTGATATCCGGTGCACCCGTACTCGTTCGTCATCTTGCGGAGGTTCTTGATGAGGAACGAGTGACCTCCAAACATTCCTATCGTCATGATCTTCTCCCCAACCGTGTCGTAGTTTGTCGGATACTCATGAGGTACCACACTCCGTCGTCGGTGGGCTCGTAGACACGAATGCCTAGCTTGAAGTGCTCTTCGACCTTCTTAAGATCGTCCAGAGGGATTCCCTTACTATCACGTCCGTTATCCTGACCGAGGTATTTGTGAGCCAGAGATCGTGCCTCCTCACAACAGCGGTGGGTCTCCCTCCACGGTGGATGGCTAGGCACCTAAACAGACACAAGTAGTGTCGACGGAATACATTCCCTTTGTCTATCTTAACCAATCGGGGAGTTTTCCCGCTCCCATGAGAAGTTGTTGCGAATCGATGATCATCTTCACCTCGACCGATATCCAACGAACGAATGTCCATTTTGTGTTTGGTCTATCGACTTTGTCGATCTCCATTCGACCTTTCTCTCTATCAGTTATCCAACTCTCAGCTTTGGCGATCTCGTTTATCCACGATACGAGCACGAATACCTCAGATAACATGCCGTGGTCATCTCTGGACGAATTTATTCATTATGTGATTAGCGATCTCCCCATCGACCCCCCTCTCGAAGGTCCAGACTATCTTCCTCCTACCCCTATCAACTATTTCCCTAGCTTCGGCTTCTTCGGTGAGAATCCTGGGACCCTCCTCCACCAAAGCTCTGGCGATATTTCTCCTCATCCTAGGAGGTCTCCCCATCAAACTTTGATGAATCCTATTGTATTCCACCTTGATGAGTGCTTCTCTGCGAGCGCTGGGATCGTCTTTTACACGCTGCGCGTAAGCAGTGGCACGCAGACTGGCCGTAGTCTCGTTCGCCAATTTTTTGGATTGTTTTTTGGGGTCTGCAGGCAGTCGTCCGATCGAAACCGCACGCCGCAGCGTCTCCTCGTGAACGACAGCTCGTCACTTATCCTATCTGCCATAGTTTTCTTGAGTTTCAAACCTCTTAGAGAAATTCCCTAAATCTTATCTTGCTCTCTCATTTGCTTTATGGTATGCATTATGCTGAGTATAACCAATGGATTCTTATCTCTAATAGGGTGTAAATTGTTGCTATGTATCACAGGTTTTGCTATGTATGACAGATTGCTGTTTTATACTGAGTATAACTTATGGATAACTTATCTCTAACAGTGCGTCAGAGGTGGTGACTTGATATGTATGACAGGTTTTGCTATGGATTGCTGTATTATACTGAGTATAACATATGGATGACTTATCTCTAACAATATATGTATGGCAGATTGCTGTATATACTGAGTAAAACATAGGGATGGCTTATCTCTAACATGGTGTCACAGGTGGTGACGTCCCCATCTCATCTCATTGATAACTTCTCATCCAGTCGAGGAAGTATGTGGTCTCGTGGTTGCTGAAAAAGATGTTCCACTCTTCTCATCCATACCGTGCGAACAGTGAGGGAAAACCCAAGTAGTACATGGGAGTCATCAAAGATACCACCTTCCTGATGGGAGCCACCGCGCGTAGCGGGGGGCTTCCAGAGGGAGGTAATTTTGACTCCCATATACTACTATTCCAAACAACATGGAAAAATACATTTCATTTTCATTGGGAAGTCTTAGGTTCTTAGACTCTCAGTTGCTTTTGAATGCTTCATTGGACACGTTGGTGACAAATTTGCGACAAGAGGATGATGTTTCGAAATGTGGAAATCTTTCCAAACATTTCCCAAACAAACGTGAATTTGATCTCCTGTTACGCAAGCGGGTGTATTACATTACTTGCCCTGACAAGTTTGAGGAAACGTGTCTGCCACCAAGAGACAAATTGTACATCAAATTGAAAGACACAGAGTTATCAGACGACGATTATGATCACGCACAGGTTATTTGGAAGACATTTGCCATTAACAATCTGGGTGATCTGCACGATTTGTATGTCAAGACGGATACAATTTTGTTGTCTGAGAAGTTCGAAAACTTTCGCTCGATTTGTTTGAAGTACTACAAATTAGATCCAGCCCACTACTACACCCTTCCAGGATACAGTTGGGACGCCATACTAAAAATGACGGGCGTATATCTACAACTGTTGGATGACATAGACATGGTTAATTTAATCGAAAAGGGGGTCCGCGGTGGAATATTAATGATTTCAAAGAAGTTTGCATAAGTTAACAATCCGGAAGCTTCCAATTATGATAACACTAAGCCGAACATCTGGTTGACTTATTTGGACATGAACAATCTTTATGTCACGGCAATGTGCGATCCCCTCCCAGAGGAAGACCTTTATTGGCTTGACATTGAACAGTTGGATGTAGTATATAGGGAGTTAAAATGATACCACCAACCTATACACCACCCCTACGCTCCATCTACAGTCACACACCCCTCGAATTTGTGTATAAACTGAATAGACAAAAAGTGTGGACCACCTATATAATACAGAGCCAAGTTAGACAACTTCGTACTTCTAAAACGGGTCGTCCTTGTCAGAGTTGTCTCTCTTATACCATACATTTAAAACTGAACACCCCTATTATTATATAGAAAATATAATAATTAAATAATTAATTAATTAAAACTGACCACCCCCTATTATATAGAAAACATATTAATTAATTAATATAATAATTTATTAATTAATACAATAACAAAAAAAAAAATATTTCCACCAACAAAAGTTAGGTTTATATACGAGAAATAAACACATTTATACATTGCTGGGACGCCAGCAATTCTCTCAGCGCTGAGACAGGTTTCGCCACATGTATTTCAGTCTGGCTGCTCTACGCATTCTAGCGGATGGAGGTAATGAGGAGGAGGGGTCCGTGGTAACAGTCCAATGATGGGGTGGAGGAGATATGAGCGCAACACACCTCGCTAAGCCTAAAAAAGAGAAGAGAAGAGATTTAAAGCGAATGCTTAGCGAGTGGGCCCAGAAGGATTTTGCTGGCGCGAGTTCGAGCCTCGGCGGGACCTAAAACTTGTTTTTGTTTTGGTTTGGCTTAGCGCGTTATTACTGATAATTTAAATTGTTTACTGATTTAAATTGTTTACTGCACCAATGTAATTAATTTTTTTTGTAAAAATTAATTATAAAATTTCCGGGATGGTGGTGCTGTAACATTTCCTCCGACTTTATCTCCAAGTTTTACCGTAAATTTATCCCAATCAGTACTCTCAATCTTGGGAATGGTGGCGGGCGCTTTGATTCTAATATCATTTTTTAATTCTTCATTACTCTCCATTTCTTTCACAACGGATTCAAACTCTAAATTTGATATTTCATTATCGGCCAACGCTTTGGACACTATAACGTCGATGCTATTTTTCTTAGACCTAGCGAGAACGGATATTCTATCATGTTTTCTACATTTTTTCTCGAGTTTTCGACCAGCCACCCTAATTAACATACAAAGTATTCCAGATACAACTGTAATTCCACTCAAAACCCCAGCAATTGGAACTGTTGCAATTGTAGATAGCGTTGCGGCAGTCCCCGCACCACTCATTACAGATAAACTTGCCAGAAACGTACTAGATGCCTCTGCTAAATTTGCAATGCGCTTTTATTTTTTAGCGCTTCTTTTTCTAGTTTTACGTTCTCTAACTAAAATATCCTGCATAGCGACGATATTATCCAACCTAAAATCTAAACATCTTTCGCGAATTGGATACAGTGTTGATGGATTGGTATTGACAATTGGATGTGTTGATGGATTGGTATTGACAATTGGATATAGTGTTGATGGATTGGTATTGACAATTGGAAGCGGTGATTCGTTCATGATTAGAAATCAAGTTCAATTAACAATGTAACAATAGTGGAAGAACTCACCGGGTCAGTGATTTTCGTAACAAAGTTAATAACACTACCTTCGGAAAGCCTAATTGGATCGTCACCGGCGAACAAAATCACCGCGGAACTATCTCCAGCGGGTTTAGTGACTCCAACCGGTTGTTCTTTTCCATCCAGTATGAGATTTACGACGACCACGCCAACATATTTACCAGTAGATTTAACCGAGCAGACCGCCATTCAGTCAAGCGTACCTGGAGCTGTCATGGTGTATCCCCCATATTTATTGATCCCTTTGGCACCGAACCAATATTCATAGAGCCCCTCATTCAATGGGCCGCGCTTCTCAGCCCAAACTGTGATGACACGTTTTTGTTTTTTCAATAACTTAAACTGCTCTACAGATGTGGTCAGCAATCCGGCAAGCCCCCCGATAGAGGTATGGGTCTCAGCACGACTCTTTTCAGAGGTCTCCTCAAGTGCTTTACGAACACGTTTCAGTTTATCGGAAACTTCCATAAACTCTGTATGGGCCTCTTCCCGAAATTATGTTTCCGCCTAGTTCTGTAAGTGCTGCTTCTCTGATGAGAGAGTCCTCTTCCCCAACTTGGATTATTTTTTCGCCGAGATCCTTAAGTCCTGTATGTGCCTCTTCGCGAACTTGTGCATCGCCGTCAGGACGTCTACTCTAAGCTGTGCTATACTCCTATGAATCGCGTGTGTGGCCTCCGATATAGTCGTATTGATCAAGGCCTTTGTTTTTTCGGTAGCTAAAAAGTCGCTCTCTGTCGGTACGAATCCCCCTTTTGCCGGTTCCAAATTCTATATATCTGTCACCCAATCGCGTTCAAGGGAAGAACTACATGGTCCGTATATACTCATGTTCAATAATATTGATGATTCTATTACGAACATTATAAAATTAATGAATTTGAAATTTCTAGGACGACCGAAATCGGGTAATAGTTCTTTAACTCTCTCGCTTGATTATCAAGAATAGAGACCGTAAATTCGTGGATATGTCCCGATTGTAAAACTTTCATCTTGGGGCATGGGAAGTCTAAGGTCACAGTCTCCCCAAAGAAACAATCACTGGCTTGCACGGTTTTCAGTAATGTGCTACCGTGTTGTACGATGTGTTCACCCGATCCAGGTGCACCCTGAGAGTTTTCGTGAAGGCGAAGTCCAACGGGTTATCACCGACGTACTTACCCGGGGCAAACAATCCTTTATTTGCGGCGTATGTCTCTCTAAAACCGAGTCGAATACCCAACGCCGGGAAGATCCTTACCCAGCTGTCTGGGCCGATGGTCATTGTTGCAGCCCGGTAGCCTTCCATACTGTGAGGTTGGCTTTACCATCAAGCTCTGAGGTGACAAAATCTTTGACCTGTCTAAAACTCCACAGTCCGGGAGGCAGCTTTACACCTACTGAGCGTCCATCCTTCACATACCCAAACCCTTCACTATTCCCCACATTCTCCCACCCAACTGTGAAGGTGATTGATCTGAGGCCTACACTGCGTTTTCCGCAGCAGTTGTCGATTGACTTCTGAAGTTCACTACTCTCTTTTTGAACATTAGTGATAGTAGCAAACATAATAACAATATCTTTCAATGGATACAAAGGTATGTAGCTTTAATTATAATGCGAAGTACGCGGTCGGAGGTAAATACACGCAAAAAGCCATTGTTAACCCCCTTGTACACTCAACTGTAACAGTTAGATCGGACAGTGCCGTTGCCACCAATTTCCCTAACATGTTTGAACAATATAGGCTGCCCAAGATTACTACCATAGAGGTTGTGAACGGGTGGAAAGCAACACCGATGCAGTTTTGGCAGAATCAGCTAAATTTCGCAGTATGGTGCGCAAAACCGGATGTGGAGTTTCACATCAAGACCATCTGACATCCAAGAATGTCATGCTCCGAAGTGTCTACAACTTTCATGTGTATTACACCATTTGAAAAACTTTTAAAGGAACTAGGTACCCCACTACTTCAAGACGGCGGGTGGAATCCCATTTCCAACACATACGACTATAGGGCGTTCGAAATACTGTGTAACGAATTTAACGTTTCAAAAGATTCGGATTGGAGACAGAAAACATTTCCTAACAGCACTTGACTCGGGGACGTTCTCATTCGGGGCCAGTCCGGGAATTGGATGCAGACTGATTTTAGACACGATGATTCCGGCGACCACATTCTCAGTCGGAACGCCGGGAATTTTGACCCTGCGACGATGACCTTGGGGCCGGAAGTGTCTGGAGGTCGGCAATGCGGCGTCTCATCCTGCAAGTGGTTACCTCCGAAACGAGCTCACGTCGATTACATACATCAGGCTGCTGCGGTCAAGGACGCTTGGGGCACATTTATGTTAGATACAATTCTGGGGTTTACGCAGGGTGGGGTTACCCGCCTCAACGACTCCATTCGCACATACGTCTGGGCCGTCCTCGGCGCACAAGCGCAAGCGCGCAGTTCTATAATAGGAGACGGGAAGGCGTTTGACGCACAAAAACAGTTCTTCGCAAATGTTGAGGACTCCATCTCATCTCCGGTGGACCTCCTGGATGCGATCAGGCGGTATCAAGACGTTTTGTAGAATGCCAGCACCCCGGTAGACTATGTATTTGGAATAGGTCTTTATATGGCGCCGAGCAATATGATACTACGAGACGACCGGGTTGACGGTTACAATAATCAGATCGTAATCGCCACCGCTAAACAAAAGATCGGCCATAACGGTAACGTGAACACGGATATCATCAAGCACACCCCAAGACGGTCGGGTTCATCCAATTTCGATTGGGTGTTGAGGTTGTAAGTGGAACCGATTTCATAAAACCGCAACCACCCACACCAGTACCCCCAATTCTTCCAATCGCAATTGGAGAAATTGGAACAGGAGCGGGAACTACAACCTATGAGGAGGAGAAATTAGGGCTCGTCGTCGCCCTCGTGGTGATCGGACTACTCGCGCTTTGGTTTTAGGAACTCTCGGGCGGAGAATAGTAGGAGACCGGCGATCGCCTCGATTAAAGCGGAAGTGTTTTTGGCGAGCCATCCGGCCGTTTTTGATAATATAGATAACACGTAGGAGACGACACCCTCGATCAGCCCAGGCAGCGCGGCAGCCGCCTTTCCGGCTAATTTAGCCAGGAGATTGGCGAGGGATTTTATATGCTTTTTTTACCCACTCCTTGGCTCCGCCGGATGACGCGGGTGCTGGCGCGGGTGCTGGCGCGGGTGCAGCCGCCGCACCGCCAGTGAAACTAGAACTATGGTTGATACAGTCATGCCGAGAGCTGCGAGGATGCTTGCTATCGTGACACCCTGCTCTCTGAACAGAGTGCGAAGACGCTCACCGAGTGTCGTCTCCTCGTGCAGAAACCTCGAGATTGTTTCGCGGATCCGACTTATTTGGGTGCGGAGAGCCTCACGGCTAGCCGATGCAGCCTCCGAGCTAGCTGCTCTTTCACCCCGCAACGACTGCAGGCGCTCGGTGATTCGCTCGGTAGATTCTCTATCGCCACCGGCTTCCTCCAGTTTCCTTTCTTCTAGCGAGATATGTTCATCCAGTGCCGTGAGTTTGGCGAGGTTAAGGACCAGTTCACCCCGGACAGTTTGCAGAGCTTTATCGAGTCCCCGGGGTTCGCGAAGAGATAACGGCGGGTCATCCATCGTGCTGAGTATTCCATCTATCTCGCTTTCGCTGAGCTCCATTGTGCGAATAGCGTCGGTGGCTACACGAGGGACCTCGTTGAGCTCAACAGTTTCTATCGCGGCGGCCGTCTTCGCCATCGTTTCGTCGGAAGACTGTAGGGCCTCTACTGCGCGGGCGGGTATAATTGTTTTATCACGCGCCCAATCTACGAATCCTAGTTCGTTCTTTATGATACGCCACCGCCCCGGGTTCCAGCAATGGTGTTCAGCGAAAGGGGTTTTCCGGTCCTCATCTTGACGACTTCGATATTTGATGCTTTTAGTCGCAACCTACCACGCAGATCCAATTCGAACTTGGAGTAGTCGCGGCCGACAGAAGGGAGTACACCTTTTTCTGCCAAATTGTTGTAGTAGCCGTCTACAGCTTACTCGAGTAATTCTCGACTTAGACTAATGGTGTTGGTAGCGCCACCTATTTCCTCCAATCGCGATTGGATTGGAACTGGAGTCTCCATGAAGGGCGTTTCGTTATCATCATCCATGTCGTCATCATCGAGGTCATCATTTCGGACATCGTCTCTGCCGAATTCGTCCATGTCAAAATCATCCATCTTTAACGATGTATTAAAGAAAAAACCATACGGGTTTATTAGAGTATTTAGTTTCACTGAAAATGTCTTCGAGTCAATACGGTCGCAAGCTCAATCCATACCGCAGACTGCGGGAGCCCCTTGGGGCAAAAGGTGTGAGACAGAGTGTCGTTATTACGAACAACCCATCGACGATCGACCAGAACCAGCAGCTGTTAGTCCGCTTCCTCAACCTCGGAGCTAGCGACGTGCCGGGCTCGGAGCTTGTGACGGCGACTGTTCGCCTCGCTTTCACTATTTCGCTGACGTCGACGGACGTGGACCGAACCGTCGTTCAGAACCTGGGTCGCGCCATCGTCAAGAAGACCATGATAAAGATTTCTGGTAATGAGGTGATGTCGATCGATGACAGCGACGTCTACCATTGTTACCAAGACCTGTGGAAGACGGCGCAAGAGCGCCAAAACGCGGTCTATCAGGGTATTGACACCAGCAAAAATAAGAACGTAACCAAACTTAGAATCGGGGCTGGTAACAAGGCAGATAACGTCGCGAGTCACAACGCAGTTGCGGGCAGTTATGGCAACCGCTTCTACATCCCGCTCGACTTTGAGTTGCTGAAGAGTCACATGCCCTACTATCAGAGTGCTTTGGCTGACCGCCTCGAATACGGACTAACGTTCAACGACTACGGCCGAGTTCTTATAGCCACCGACATGGCATCGACGTATACGATCGATAATGTTTCGCTGGAGTACGACATGGTCACGATGCCCGAACTCGCGCGATTGATCAGATCCCAGTACGCCGGGCGCGTTGCTATACTTTACGACCGAGTTCTTCGCCACCGCAAGATGACGAAAGACAAAAGCGACACATTGTGGAATATTAACGTCAACGTACCCGCCCGCTCGATGAAAGGTATACTGATGTTGTTCGAGGAGCGTCGGTTCGCGCTCGGGGCTCGAAAAACCGACAAATACTATAACCCCAATATCACGAAGGTAGAGGTGACGATCGAGGGAGTCCCCAATCAACTCTACAGCGCGGGTCTTCGCGCACACCAGCAGTGGGACGAAGTCAGAAAGCAGTTTGCTGCCGGCTCTAAACGTTCCCCGGAGGTTGCCGTTGTTGCCAAAGACCTGCAGCTCTCTGCCGTCTCCCTCGTGGAGTTCCTGACTACCAAATACGCGTTATGGCTAGACATCATGCGAGCCAGTGACGACGACCAAATGCACGGTAGCGGACGCCAAGTTGAGAACGCTAGCGAGGGTGTGACGATCCAGATAACCAAAGAGGCGAATGGAGCTGGACAAATGAACGTGTACTTATATATAATCACAGACGCACAACTCAACATCGAAGATGGCCGATACGTCTCAGCACTCTACTGATTTAATAAAAGATCATTCTAAAGATTTAAAACCTTCAAACAAGGTTTGTGATGCCCACTCTGCCATAATATGTGGGCAGACAGGATGCGGAAAAACTGTTTTCATCCTGGACTTGCTCGAGGACTCCTACCGCGATGCCTTTCGACACATTGTGATCATGTGTCCCACTGAGCGGCACAACGAGACTTATCAGCGGCACCCTGAGGTATACGTCATTGACCCCGGCAACAGGCATCATGATTGGCTGTGTGGTTTATACCAAAGATTCCAGGGAGAGCCCACCCTATACGTGATTGACGACTGCTTGGCCAAGGTGGCGATGACCAAAAAGAAGGACATGCTCTCCGAGCTCGCATTTTCTGGCCGCCATGCGGGGCAAAGTGTATGGATCTCCACTCAAAAGTACAACGCCGTCCTCAAGGATCTGCGCAAGCAAACGAAATGGGTCGCCCTCTTTCACTGCAAAGACCGAGACTCATTCGATGACTGTCTTCGAGAGAACGACGTTATCCCAACGCATGTGGAGCGCCTGGTGGTTCGACAGATGCTTTCGGAAACTAAGAACGCCAAGCTTCTGTTAAAGACTGATCAACCCACAAATTATGAAGTTATCAATTAATTACTGAATATTTACTAATATCTACTAATGTTTACTGATATCTACTAATATCTACTACTATCTACTACATATTACTGAATTATTACTGAATTATTACTGAATTACTGAATTATTTACTAAATAATCTATTAAATATTGCTGAATTATTCGCAACTTCAATTCTTCCAATCGTGATTGGATTGATGCTGTTACTCATAATTAATTTTATAATTTTCTTAAAATTAATTACAAACAGTTTGATGTTAGACTTATGAGACTAGTCAGAATAGTACTAATTATTGAAAATAAAATAATAAACTGCGACGTACTTCTCGATCAGCTAATGGAAGAAACAGTCTCGCCGACTGCCGGCACAACTACCGACACGGTATCTTTCCTGAAAGAGCAATCGGGGATTGCAACGACTGCCGACAAGGGCCTGAAAGATTGCCCGGCTGCCGATACGGTATCTTTCCTGAAAGAAAATGAAAACACGACGCGACGCGAGCGGCTAGCTGCCCTGGTTGCTGGGGGGCAATCGGAGCAGTATTTCGGTAGGCGTCTCTCAGTTTGTCAGGTGGATAAAATGTCAGATGTCGAGGTTGATAAAATGTATGCACGATACGAATCTAAATTAGGGGTAGAGATGACGAAAACTTTTGGGGCGGCGGCTATCATTTGTACGCTACCGCTGTCAGTGCAATTCTCCCTATATCTGACATCGCGGGGTTAATTAGTGATTTAGAGACTGATCCTTTTGTAGGACACACTCTTAGAACAGCATGCTGCTCAATTTATCACAAGTTTGGAATGTACTTAGCTCTGCTGACAACCGCGTTGACCACGGCTAAACACTGTCAATTTGGACATATATGCCCACGAACTATAAGCTCAGAAAATGATGACACAAGACGCACCTGCGAGAGTGACGGAACAGCCCTCAACACTGTTGAACCAGAGTGCACTTCCAACTCCGATTGATCCTCCAACCTCAACACTGTTGAACCCGAGCACGTTGGGGGAACCCTCAACTCCCAATCGAGATTGGATGAAACCAATTGCACGACACAAAAACCCAAAAGACAGGCAGCTGGGCGGGCAGCGGCTACCACCCGAAAAGCTAAACAAGATAAAATACTCGCCGAGCTTCGAGAGGCCAAACAGTCGTTATCTGTTCCGGCCGCTCCTGAGCTGGAGCCCCAATCACAATTTGGGTCGGGGGCAGAAACAGCAAAACACCCGAAGACAGCTGCGGTTCAATCTCCGCAGGAATCCCCGATTGCTGTAGCTCCTACCCCCTATTACCTCAACATTGTTGAACCTGATTGGAAAATCATCCCGTGGGTTGTTGGTGGGGGTCTGGCAGTTGTGGGCACCATGTGTGTGTGGAAATATATTTCGTGACAACCCCCAACACTGTTGGAGGCGTTTCCGAAGAAAGTTACGAAAACGATTGCACCCCATTTAAACATTAATCGCGATCCCTTTTATATGCAATAATTATATTTATCAATAATGGCTGAAAAAGATGCTAAAATGATAGTGAATGCGCTTTATCACGCCGTGGTGATATCGGGTTTCAGCATCGGGTATGCTCGATTAGGAAAGATGGTTTTAGGAGGGCCCTCTCCCAAATTGGACTTTACCGTGAGAGACGTAGGGCTCGTGACCTTGGATGTAGCAGTCGCAGTTTGGACCCGAGATTATCTAATTAAAGCGGGAATTCTACCCGTTAATATATGGAAATAAAATGGCTAGTGCAATCGCAATGATGATAGATGGTGCGGTGGCGAACGCATTGTTGTTCAGCGGTAGCAACTATTTATTCTCGAGCCTGAGAAACTCGGACGTGGATGAGGAACGTAAGCGTCACGATTTAGCTGTAGAACAACTCAATAGCGCAAAGGAAGCACGGTCGCAAAAACGAACTGCCCGTCTGGACTGGATCAACGAAGATCTTCGACGCGAGAATCACGCCATGCAAACTTTCCGGAACGTTGACGAAGCCATGCGCGAATAGGCGCTGGCATATCCGCATAAAAATTCTCGCGCCGCTGGATTCCGAGCCCAAACTTTCAGATTTCTATGTACCGCCAGAGGCCCAAAAAGACCGCGAGTTCGCGTTCATCCGTCGTGGGGATGGCTGCGACGGTCTCTTCAGCTACTATATTGGAAAAGCAATAAGCAATAATAATTAATTTAATTTTTTTTTTTAATAATATATATATTATATATATATAATACCGTTTAGCTGGTGCAAAGGGTCTGATCTGTCCTGCCCAAGACTCTCTACAGACGTGGCGTGAGGAGGAAAAAGCGGCCACCCTTTTCGCAAAGCGGATGTTAGATTCCCCCGAGTCCCCGCTCCTGTTCCAATCCAATCGCGACTGGACTTCCAACAACGGTTTAGTATCGATGACGCCTTTACCGGACGATCTGGCGAGGGCATGTTGGAGACTGTTCGACCTACTAGAATATCGCGATACGATGGACACGCCCAAGCTTGATACCAAACTATCGGTTCGCCTAACGCCCAAGCTAGCGAACACAACAACAGCCCCCGCCCGCGGCTACTGGAAGGGACTCGCGGCCATCAAGAACCTCGCGGCGGCGACCAAGGTTTTCCGAAAAAACAGCTAAGGAATGGCTCGAGAAGCAGGCCATCTGGCAGATCATTTATATCCGCGCCTCACAATATTCCGCGCCCAAAATTCGACGTGCCGGTGCCGAACGAAGTCCACCAAGCAGACCTCCTATTTCTCCGTCACGATCGCGTCGGTCGCAAGACATACAAGTACGCACTGACAATCGTTGACGTAGCCAGTCGGTATAATGGGGGCTGAGCCGTTGGCCACTAAAGATTATAAGGAGGTGGCCGAGGCTCTTTCCCGAATATATAAGAGGAGTCCTCTCAAATGGCCGAATCTTCTCCAGGTCGATCTCGGCCGCGAGTTCATGGGCGCGGTCTCTCATCTATTGTCTAAACACAAAAGTTTCTGTCAGACGCGGCCCGCGTCAACATCCACCGGGACCAGGGGATCGTGGAGGGGTTCAATCGAACCATGGCTGAGAGGCTGTTCGGGCACCAATATGCCAAAGAGCTTGTAGACCCTCATTCGCGATCGACCGAGTGGGTGACCCGGCTGCCCGCTTTGGTCTCGGCACTGAACGGTGAGGTGTCCAGATTGATCGGTAAAAAGCCCGTAGATGCCATTAAGGCGAAAATTGTGTCGCACAAACCATCCGCCATCTCGCGCGGGCGACCCATTGGTTTAGCGGAGAAACGGCTTCCATCGGATGTTACCGCCCGGTACATCTAACAACTCTTTAACAACCCTGTTTGTGAACAGCGGCGACATCTCCGAAAAGTGTTTCGTAAATTTTTTCGGCACCTCGATATCCACCTCCGCAAATCCGAACCACTCGGACTTCAAAATTCTTTGCGAGAATCTGTCCACAACCATCTGATGTGTAGGTTCTCCAACGTGTCGGATGATCTCTTTACCGCAATGCATCACTTTCTTCGACAGGTACAGTGCGTTAGCGTCGTAACCGAGCACCGCTCCGCATTTCTTTTTTTTGTTCGTGCGAATGTTAGATACTCCGGCTTCCGCGTATCTCGAAAACACTATAGACGGTCCTCCGACAAGGGCTCCCTGCAGCATGTCGTAAGTTTCCTTTTCGGGTGCGTACAGTGGTGGACATTTTGCGTATGCGGCGGCGTTTTCCTTTGTTCTGTAGCTTTTCACATCCTCCTTGATGGTTCCTCGCAACAAATATTGCAGAGCCACACCGGGTAGCGTTACTGCGTCTTTAAGAATATCCACTCCTCTGTCTTTGTAAAAGTTACACATTTTTCCCACCGCTTCCAAGAACGGTGCGACGTCCAGGTCGTTGTAGTATCGCAGCCATTCCGCGAAAGTTTTCATGTTTTTCTCTTTGTAGATCGCGTTGCACGCTTCTAGCTCACTCTCGGGAATTTGTCCATATCAGTCGGCATGTACTTGCGGTGCACATCGTTTTTGATCTTTTTACCTCTGCTTTTCAACTCCCTCAAGAACTTTGATACCACAACTTCAGGATCTCTCTCGCAAATGTGTGTTCGTCTTTCCTAAGAGACTGTCGACTACTGAAACACTTATCGGAACGTGGGCAACCTCGTACACGAGGTCTCCGTTGACGTCTAGGTAAGCTTCAAAGTCGTACACTATTTGGTGCGGGTACAACACTGTCTCCGGGCCGTCTGTTCTACTTGTGGATGATTTCGTGAATTATAGTCGCACTCCCAAATAACCACGAGTGTGTATCCGGCTGAGATTATTTCTGCGTCCATATCGAGAGTTTTTTTATACTATTTTTACCCATGCGCCTTGTGTGGAGTGGACATCCGTGCCAGTGACAGCCGTGGAATTGGTACACGGTAATTGTCTCCCTGCAGTATCCGTCGACCGGAGCTCCTGCAACCCACCTTTCTCCTCCGTGTCCACACCTGGCGGTGTGTATGTGATTGCCTTCTAAAGATTTTATCCAGTCTATCGACATTTTGCTGGCGTGCGATCTTGGGTAGAAGGCTTTTTCAAACGCGGACATTGGTCTTTCTATCATCTTATATTTGCACACGACTAAGGTCTCTCCTGTTGCTGGCGTTGGTGAATCTCTGTCTGCAGTCGTAGCAACAGTAGATTTGTGTTAGATTCTTTATGTTTGTCACGAGGAACGCGTGGTTTTTTAACAGTCCTATCGTCATCTTCTTCTCTCCTACCTCCTCGTAGTGTGCCGGTGTCTTTCTCAAATACAACATTCCTTCTTCCGTTGGTTCGTACACTTCTATGCATACACTGAAACATTCCTCCACTTTCTTCATGCCCTCAAAAGGAACCGGTCCTCTCGCGGTTTTCTTGTTGTTCGCGAAATACTCGTTAGCCCCGCTTCGTGCCTTATCACAACACCTGTCTGCTCGAACATCTTCCAAATGAATAGCTAGACATCTGAAAAGACACAAATCGTCGTTGTATTTATCTAACGCGTACATACCCTTCGTGTTTCTCAACCAATCCGGAAGAGGTCCTCCTGATGCTACTGTTGAGGCTAACCCTGTGTCTTCCCTCCTATCACCTAAAACTAGTTTTACGAATACGTCTACCCACCGGACAAACGTCCATTTCGTGTTTGGTCTGTCTAACTTATCCAGGTTCATACGAGTTTCTTCTTGTCTCTACACCCATGTACGTACCTCCTCGTAAGAACTCATTCATTTTCTACCTCCGAGGTTTTTGTAAAATATTATAGTTTTCGCTCTACCACGACTGGCTTTCTCTTCTATATGTGCTAGTTTGTACACGGCTAAACACTGTCAATTTGGACATATATGCCCACGAACTATAAGCTCAGAAAATGATGACACAAGACGCACCTGCGAGAGTGACGGAACAGCCCTCAACACTGTTGAACCAGAGTGCACTTCCAACTCCGATTGATCCTCCAACCTCAACACTGTTGAACCCGAGCACGTTGGGGGAACCCTCAACTCCCAATCGAAATTGGATGAAACCAATTGCACGACACAAAAACCCAAAAGACAGGCAGCTGGGCGGGCAGCGGCTACCACCCGAAAAGCTAAACAAGATAAAATACTCGCCGAGCTTCGAGAGGCCAAACAGTCGTTATCTGTTCCGGCCGCTCCTGAGCTGGAGCCCCAATCACAATTTGGGTTCGGTGGCAGAAACAGCAAAACACCCGAAGACAGCTGCGGTTCAATCTCCGCAGGAATCCCCGATTGCTGTAGCTCCTACCCCCTATTACCTCAACATTGTTGAACCTGATTGGAAAATCATCCCGTGGGTTGTTGGTGGGGGTCTGGCAGTTGTGGGCACCAGTGTGTGTGGAAATATATTTCGTGACAACCCCCAACACTGTTGGAGGCGTTTCCGAAGAAAGTTACGAAAACGATTGCACCCCATTTAAACATTAATCGCGATCCCTTTTATATGCAATAATTATATTTATCAATAATGGCTGAAAAAGATGCTAAAATGATAGTGAATGCGCTTTATCACGCCGTGGTGATATCGGGTTTCAGCATCGGGTATGCTCGATTAGGAAAGATGGTTTTAGGAGGGCCCTCTCCCAAATTGGACTTTACCGTGAGAGACGTAGGGCTCGTGACCTTGGATGTAGCAGTCGCAGTTTGGACCCGAGATTATCTAATTAAAGCGGGAATTCTACCCGTTAATATATGGAAATAAAATGGCTAGTGCAATCGCAATGATGATAGATGGTGCGGTGGCGAACGCATTGTTGTTCAGCGGTAGCAATATTTATTCTCGAGCCTGAGAAACTCGGACGTGGATGAGGAACGTAAGCGTCACGATTTAGCTGTAGAACAACTCAATAGCGCAAAGGAAGCACGGTCGCAAAAACGAACTGCCCGTCTGGACTGGATCAACGAAGATCTTCGACGCGAGAATCACGCCATGCAAACTTTCCGGAACGTTGACGAAGCCATGCGCGAATAGGCGCTGGCATATCCGCATAAAATTCTCGCGCCGCTGGATTCCGAGCCCAAACTTTCAGATTTCTATGTACCGCCAGAGGCCCAAAAAGACCGCGAGTTCGCGTTCATCGTCGTGGGGATGGCTGCGACGGGTCTCTTCAGCTACTATATTGGAAAAGCAATAAGCAATAATTAATTTAATTTTTTTTTTAATAATATATATATATATATATATATATAATACCGTTTAGCTGGTGCAAAGGGTCTGATCTGTCCTGCCCAAGACTCTCTACAGACGTGGCGTGAGGAGGAAAAAGCGGCCACCCTTTTCGCAAAGCGGATGTTAGATTCCCCCGAGTCCCCGCTCCTGTTCCAATCCAATCGCGACTGGACTTCCAACAACGGTTTAGTATCGATGACGCCTTTACCGGACGATCTGGCGAGGGCATGTTGGAGACTGTTCGACCTACTAGAATATCTCGCATACGATGGACACGCCCAAGCTTGATACCAAACTATCGGTTCGCCTAACGCCCAAGCTAGCGAACACAACAACAGCCCCCGCCCGCGGCTACTGGAAGGGACTCGCGGCCATCAAGAACCTCGCGGCGGCGACCAAGGTTTCCGAAAAAACAGCTAAGGAATGGCTCGAGAAGCAGGCCATCTGGCAGATCTATTTATCCGCGCCTCACAATATTCCGCGCCCAAAATTCGACGTGCCGGTGCCGAACGAAGTCCACCAAGCAGACCTCCTATTTCTCCGGCACGATCGCGTCGGTCGCAAGACGTACAAGTACGCACTGACAATCGTTGACGTAGCCAGTCGGTATAAGGGGGCTGAGCCGTTGGCCACTAAAGATTATAAGGAGGTGGCCGAGGCTCTTTCCCGAATATATAAGAGGAGTCCTCTCAAATGGCCGAATCTTCTCCAGGTCGATCTCGGCCGCGAGTTCATGGGCGCGGTCTCTCATCTATTGTCTAAACACAAAAGTTTCTGTCAGACGCGGCCGCGTCAACATCCACCGGGACCAGGGGATCGTGGAGGGGTTCAATCGAACCATGGCTGAGAGGCTGTTCGGGCACCAATATGCCAAAGAGCTTGTAGACCCTCATTCGCGATCGACCGAGTGGGTGACCCGGCTGCCCGCTTTGGTCTCGGCACTGAACGGTGAGGTGACCAGATTGATCGGTAAAAAGCCCGTAGATGCCATTAAGGCGAAAATTGTGTCGCACAAACCATCCGCCATCTCGCGCGGGCGACCCATTGGTTTAGCGGAGAAACGGCTTCCATCGGATGTTACCGCCCGGTACATCTAACAACTCTTTAACAACCTTGTTTGTGAACAGCGGCGACATCTCCGAAAAGTGTTTTCGTAACTTTTTCGGCACCTCGATATCCACCTCCGCAAATCCGAACCACTCGGACTTCAAAATTCTTTGCGAGAATCTGTCCACAACCATCTGATGTGTAGGTTCTCCAACGTGTCGGATGATCTCTTTACCGCAATGCATCACTTTCTTCGACAGGTACAGTGCGTTAGCGTCGTAACCGAGCACCGCTCCGCATTTCTTTTTTTTGTTCGTGCGAATGTTAGATACTCCGGCTTCCGCGTATCTCGAAAACACTATAGACGGTCCTCCGACAAGGGCTCCCTGCAGCATGTCGTAAGTTTCCTTTTCGGGTGCGTACAGTGGTGGACATTTTGCGTATGCGGCGGCGTTTTCCTTTGTTCTGTAGCTTTTCACATCCTCCTTGATGGTTCCTCGCAACAAATATTGCAGAGCCACACCGGGTAGCGTTACTGCGTCTTTAAGAATATCCACTCCTCTGTCTTTGTAAAAGTTACACATTTTTCCCACCGCTTCCAAGAACGGTGCGACGTCCAGGTCGTTGTAGTATCGCAGCCATTCCGCGAAAGTTTTCATGTTTTTCTCTTTGTAGATCGCGTTGCACGCTTCTAGCTCACTCTCGGGAATTTGTCCATATCAGTCGGCATGTACTTGCGGTGCACATCGTTTTTGATCTTTTTACCTCTGCTTTTCAACTCCCTCAAGAACTTTGATACCACAACTTCAGGATCTCTCTCGCAAATGTGTGTTGTCTTTCCTAAGAGACTGTCGACTACTGAAACACTTATCGGAACGTGGGCAACCTCGTACACCAGGTCTCCGTTGACGTCTAGGTAAGCTTCAAAGTCGTACACTATTTGGTGCGGGTACAACACTGTCTCCGGGGCCGTCTGTTCTACTTGTGGATGATTTCGTGAATTATAGTCGCACTCCCAAATAACCACGAGTGTGTATCCGGCTGAGATTATTGCTGCGTCCATATCGAGAGTTTTTTTTATACTTTTTACCCATGCGCCTTGTGTGGAGTGGACATCCGTGCCAGTGACAGCCGTGGAATTGGTACACGGTAATTGTCTCCCTGCAGTATCCGTCGACCGGAGCTCCTGCAACCCACCTTTCTCCTCCGTGTCCACACCTGGCGGTGTGTATGTGATTGCCTTCTAAAGATTTTATCCAGTCTATCGACATTTTGCTGGCGTGCGATCTTGGGTAGAAGGCTTTTTCAAACGCGGACATTGGTCTTTCTATCATCTTATATTTGCACACGACTAAGGTCTCTCCTGTTGCTGGCGTTGGTGAATCTCTGTCTGCAGTCGTAGCAACAGTAGATTTGTGTTAGATTCTTTATGTTTGTCACGAGGAACGCGTGGTTTTCTAACAGTCCTATCGTCATCTTCTTCTCTCCTACCTCCTCGTAGTGTGCCGGTGTCTTTCTCAAATACCACATTCCTTCTTCCGTTGGTTCGTACACCTCTATGCATACACTGAAACATTCCTCCACTTTCTTCATGCCCTCAAAAGGAACCGGTCCTCTCGCGGTTTTCTTGTTGTTCGCGAAATACTCGTTAGCCCCGCTTCGTGCCTTATCACAACACCTGTCTGCTCGAACATCTTCCAAATGAATAGCTAGACATCTGAAAAGACACAAATCGTCGTTGTATTTATCTAACGCGTACATACCCTTCGTGTTCCTCTACCAATCCGGAAGAGGTCCTCCTGATGCTACTGTTGAGGCTAACCCTGTGTCTTCCCTCCTATCACCTAAAACTAGTTTTACGAATACGTCTACCCACCGGACAAACGTCCATTTCGTGTTTGGTCTGTCTAACTTATCCCGGTTCATACGAGTTTCTTCTTGTCTCTACACCCATGTACGTACCTCCTCGTAAGAACTCATCCATTTTCTACCTCCGAGGTTTTTGTAAAATATTATAGTTTTCGCTCTACCACGACTGGCTTTCTCCTCTATATGTGCTAGTTTGTAAGAAAAAGAGATCTCGATAGAGTTGCTCGTCAGCATCGGTGCCAACTTGTCAACTATCCTTTCAGATATTGTCCCGTCTATACCCTTACGAAGAGAAAGCTCTATGTTTCTCCTACCTTTCTCCACCCGTTCCTTACTTTCATCGTGGCTGCCTAATATCTTCTCACCTTCGTCGGCTATTGCGTTCACCAACTTTCGGTTCAGCTTCGACACCACTTTATGTGGGGTCTTTCTCTGCGCGATAGCATTGGCACGCAGACTCATAATACTCTCTTCCGCAAGTATATGCCCAACTTTATCAGCATTGTCTATATTATTGAAGGCACCTCGCTTGTAGGCCCTTGTAAACCTAGTCGTGAAAGCTGTGTTTTTAGCCTCGTTCAAGAGTTTTATCAACCCTGGAACTCTTACGCATTTACTGTATGTCAACCCTAGCGATGAGGCTTCTGCTCTGTGTTTTTCAACTTGTGGCAACATTTTCAAATCTTGTTTTAAGCCTTAGTTTAAACCGTGGTTTAACTCAATGTTTGAATAACTACTAGTTTTCGTTTCTTTAGCTTGAAATGTTATTAGTTTTGTCAACCCAGGAACTCTTAGGCGTTTACTGTATGGAATGTTGAGATCGTCCGCTTGTTTTCGCAGTTGATCTCTAGTTATATGAAGCTTTTCTACACCGCTAATCAGTTGAGGCGGAATAATTTTTTCATCTATAACTTTTCTCATTTTTCTTCGTCCGAAGAAATTTCTCGCAGGCATATTTATTTTTATACTTCCTATATGTTGGCAAATATATATTTTTTTAAATAATTAATTATTATATTTTCTATATAATAATAGGGGGTGTTCAGTTTTAAATAATTAGTTAATTAATTATTATAAGGGGTATAATAATAAGGGTGTTCAGTTTTAAATAATTATTTAATATTTTCATACTTCCTATATGTTAGCAAATATAATAATTAAATAATTAATTAATTAATCTGACCAAATGGAAATGTATGGTATAAGAGAGACAACTCTGACAAGGACGACCCGCTTTAGAAGTTCACAGTTTTCTAACTTGGCTCTGTATTCTATAGGTGGTCCGCACTTTTTGTCTATTCAGTTTATGCACAAATTCGAGGGGTGTGGGACTGTAGATGGAGAGTAGGGGTGGTGTGTAGGTTGGTGGTATCATTTTAACTCCCTATATACTACTGTTGGATGTTTCCGAAATATCAGACGAAGCAGCTACTGGTTACATTATAGAAGCTAGTTTACACGATGAACACAATGACTATCCATTAGCTCCAGAGACACTGACGATCACCGAAGAAATGCTCTCTGTTCATAATAAAGAACTAAAGAAACAGTTAGGCATTAAAGGGAAAGCAACAACAAAGCTTGTACCGACTTTAGAATCCAGACGAAATTATGTAGTATAGAAATTTAAAATATTACCTGTCAAAAGGTCTGATACTCAGACAAGTTCACAGAGCCATCGGTTTTACGCAGTTTTGTTGGTTGAAACCCTACATCGATTTTAACACTGAAAAACGAAAGTTGGCTAAAACAACTTCGAGAAGGACCTGTTTAAATTGGCCAACAATTCAATTTTCGGAAAAACTATTGAAAACATGAGAAAACTCGTTAACGTTGAACTCGTCAACACCCCGAACCGTCTCAGGAAAGTATGTGTAAAGCCCAACTTCCAATCTTTCAAGATTTTCAATGAAGACTTGGTAGCAGTGAATATGAAGAAAACAAACATTGTTTTGAAGAGACCAATTTACGCCGGAGTTTGCATTCTTGACATTTCTAAATGTATCAGCTCCACTACGACATCATGAAGCCACAATATGGCGAAAACGCATGGTCCTATTTACAGACACATATTCTCTATGTTATGAAATAGAAACAGAAAAATGGTACATAGATATGCTTGACAAGCATGATATGTTTGATACAAGTAATTATGAAAAGGACCATCCGTTGTATAGCAATGTAAACTGTAAAGTTCTAGGGAAAATGAAAGATGAATGTGGTGGTAAAATAGTCGAGCAATTCGTTGGCTTAAGACTCAAAATGTACAGCCTTCAATATAGTCACACGGAGACTGTAAGTGATGAATACGGGGTTGGCGCGTGGAAAAGAATCAATGTGCAATTAAGAGAGCAAAGGGAGTGAAGAAATGTGTTGTCAATAATTAGCTGAAGCATGACATGTATATTGATTGTTTGGAAAAACAATGCTTATTACGCCACTCTATAAATTTGAGTCGTAGCTTTGACCACCATCTATACAGTATTACTGTTCAGAAAACTAGCCTCTCCCCGTATGACGACAAACGTTACTTTACTGGGATAGAGAGCCGCGCGTATGGACGTTACACAATTCCTCAGTGATGAACCGTTTCATATCTTCAGTTTATGTATTACTATATAGTATGATGTATGTACATGTATATTTTTGTTTGAGTTTCATGCGCTATATAATAATAAATATATCTGAATGTACATGTGTTTGTCATTATTTGACTTTCCAGCAAACGTATTCATACAGTAAATGCTTGACAGTGTGCTCTGCATATTGATGAGTTCACAATACTCTGGTCTCGAGTACATGGATACATAACATTTACGACAAGTGATTATCACCAGCACTACGCGATATATATATATAATATTGTTCAACAACTGGAATTCACGAATAAAAATACAATTATTTGTTTCCTATATATATGTATTGACCCCGTACAAATGATCAAGTATGGGTCCGGGCTCCTCATCCACATACAGATCTTACAAACACACGTATAATACAACATGTTCAGTATTAGAGCCCTATTCATCATAATATACAAAATGTGCAGTATTAGACACATACACATATTGTCCTTACAACCACATGTATATACAAGTATCCAAAATTAGTGTCATGCACATATTGATCTTACATCCACCACATGTATAATGCAAATATGCAGTATTATAGTCATACACATATTGATCTTACATCCACATGATGTCGTGTATTACAATCATTCGTATCTTCTTCCTCCGTGTATTCTTCGTCATCATCTGTGTCTTCTTCCATGCTTTCTTCATCTTCGTTTTCATTATCCATGCATTCTTCAAACTGATGTTTATATTTCTTCAATGCCATTCGAATAGCGTTTTCACGATTAATGTCACTGTTCATATATTGTTCTATAGTATCCTTAATTTCACCATGAAAATGTCCATTTCTCAGCTACAAAATGTATTGAATTATCTGTGCGTATCTGTTCATGAAGTCTCGTCTTCACGTAGCTTTTTATCGTCCTTCTCTTCAGCTTCAGCATCCGATAGTCCTTTCTTTTCATATTTCTCTACTTTATTCTGCCACTCTTCTTTGTTATTTTCCTTTGCCATCGATGCCAAGGCCATGACTACTTCATTATTAATTAATTTCTATGGTGGCTTCCTTCTGTGAACAAATCGTTAATTCGAGGATCCTTACTAGAAGATGACATTAGATCATCCAGTATAATCATATTTCTAACCCTCGGGTCGGAGAAAGCGTCTAGTTCCAGATATAATGGTATTCCTTTGCACATTTGGGTGCGACGTTAATTTGTATGACGTCATACAATGGCTGCCACCTTTTGTACAGAAATACTATTCTGTTTATGTAGTAAGTCCCTCACGAAAACAGTTTTTCCGATTCCTGAAATTGAAATAAATAGTAACTATACGGTGAAATGATGAAATATCCACGAGTCTTCTATATATATATACTTTGAAATACGCTGTATGTCATCTTCTTTGATCCAACTGTTGAATTTCTTGGGGTATTCAAGCCATTTTACGTACACCTCCTTGACGCTATTTCTTCTTCGTCTCTTTAACACTTGTTGAACCTTGTATAGGTCGTCTAGCCCTTTATCCACATTTTGCAGTTCACTAGCATAGAAAGCGCCTTCTATCGGATCCCCGTCATAGTCCACAATCTTGTATACTGGCATTCCATGACGGATGTAACGCGTCGTTATTGCAAATACTTCCTCAGTCCATTTTTGTTCATAATATCGTTGAAACGTACGTCTGTTTTGCGAGATCCATACAAAATCCCCAACGTTAAAGAATTCTCTCTTCTTCACCGCTTTCGCTTTCAACGTATCAACGTACATGTGTTTCCATGTCATAGCTTCATTTACATTGTTAATTTCTCCTGGTGATTTCCTATTCAGTGCACTATGTGACCTAAAATTGTAATTTTTAACTATCTTCGGTAGTACATCCAGATAATGGTATGTATGCGCATGCGTAAAGTGACGGTACATTGCCACTTTCAGTGTTCGGATTACACGTTCAGCATAATTGGCGTGTGTGACATCATGGGTAACATAATGGTCAATTCCTTGCCTGGCTAGAAAGGCTTTCACCCATCTGTTTTTCCATTCGCTGCCCGGATCCGATCTGACTTCTTTGGGCTTTCGTCCACTTTTAAATATCTCCTTAAATCCATCAATTATCGATCCATGAAGCTTGTTCTTTAATGGCACCACCCACATATAACACGAAAATACATCGATGGCCACAAACAAATACAGCATTCCATCGTTTTCCTTCGAGATGTTGGAAACATACGCTAAATCAACGTCCCACAGAGCGTCGAGACCTCTGATGCAGAACCCCCATTTCCTATTTATCACCTATATATGATAATAATATAATATATAAGCAATACCAGTTGCATTGTATTTTGTTCAATACATCTATCTATTCTTGTGTTTTTAGAACTTCAAAATGTCATGGAATTTACATTATAACACAAACTCATAATATTATATCCTAAAATTACCACGAGTCACTTGCCAATATGTATTGACAGACAATTGTTACTTTTTTTTTCAAGTAAACATTGATGACATGGTCTTTAAAATGTCATATGTTCGTGTACTTAAGGCTTGCAATATAATAAACCAGTGGAAAAAGTCAGATATAAAGTCAAATATATCACTGCATATTGTTATTTACTGTGCATGGTGCATGTCAGGAGTGCAACACATTAGTCAAAATGTATGTATGTAGCTTTTATCCACATATGACCATAATCACGCATATAAGCAGTAAGGGTCATATTCAATGTTGTTAAATATATCATACCGTGTTAAAATAACTTCAAAAGACCATGTTATCTGCAGCAGAATGAACAAATGTATGACTTCACATTAAAATTTGTATCAATACATACACACAAAAATACAGTTCCAAACGTCTGAAAAATAAATTTGTTTTGTGTATATATTGTCATAATGACCTTTACAACGTCTTCTGACGTTCAATGTATGAAACAACCTATCATGTAATTGTAATCTACCTGCCATTACCTCCCTTGGTTAGGGCGACAGTAATGACTAAGTAGATGCCATGTTCGATACTTTTAATAACATGATTGTGTGAACATAGAGTCAAAACAGGTGTCGGAGTGGAGATCAGTCTGTGGTTACCACACGCTGTAATAAACAATATGACACTCCCGTAATAACAATCAGCATAACATGTACAAATATAAAATAGCATAGCAAATTATTAGATTCTAGTGTAACTGTCTGACAGGCGGATCGCACGATTGATATGGGCGATTCCATTTAAACTAAACCTACATACATGTAGTTACATAACATGTACAGAACTAATCTTCCCCTGCCAAGAAATGAACGTCTCGTCATTTTCTTATTCGGCACGTGCTCCAAAACTGTTGCTTCAGCATCCGGAGATTGGATACACTGATCTGGTATGGTCTGTTATTTTGTCTTTTACTCCTTTATTTTCTATAAAAACATTAAAACTTCTTTACTTCTCCATAATAACCCTGAGCATCTTATGTGCTACGTCCGGATCCAACTGACTCAGTATCCCCGAGGTGATCAAGGTTTCCACCGCTTGTAATTTGTTGTCATATGGTCTAGCTATCATCTGATTTATCTGGTAGTCTCGGTATCGGGCTGGCTTCTTCTTGGTTCTCTCCGACCGTCTCATTGTTGTATCTGCTATAGGTCGTTTGGTCACATTCGGTACTTTCTCCGACTTCTTCCTAGCTCCTTCCTGCGATTGCTTTTCCTTTTCACTTGTTGCTATGGTAATGCGAGGGGTTTCTAGCACTTCCTGTCCCCTATCTACTTCTTTTACTGTGTCTTCATCACCGTGTCCTGGTTCATCTATTGGTGTACCGGGTTCTACATTCTCGAACGCTATCTCGACCTCTGCAACAGAATCATCGTTTACATCTGTTCCCTCATCTGGAACCTCTACTTCTTCTGTTCCTCCACTTGGAACCTCTACGTCAGGTGTTCCTCCACTATATACTTCAACTTCCATTGTTCCTACACTTGAAACTTCAACTTCCATTATTCCTCCACTTGGAACCTCTAATTCTTTCACAGGTTCATGGGCGTCCTCATGGATATATGCAGTTTCTGCATATTCAAAACCTTCCTCTTCAGACTCTGTATCCATATACTGATTCTCAAAAGGTAGTGGGTCGAATCTACCTTTCTCTTCGGATGCATCCTTTGCCGCTTCCGTTTGTTGTACAACTGACTTTTTCAAAGTTTTTCGGGGCTTTGGTGTTGGTCGTTGTTTAACGTCGCTTTCCCCGTTATTTGCAGTCCCATCTCCGGTATCTTTGGTATCTACCAGCAGCAGATGATTCCTGTGCAGAGTCCTTGTCGCTCCTTGCGGAGACCTGATCTTGAATACTGGTATCTCATTCCGCGGTTGGTCTATAACCGTGTATATCTCTTCTTCAAATTTGTCCGCTATTTTGTGTTTGCCGTCATATGCTAGAATCTTCACTAGGACCTTATCTCCCACTGAGATCTTGGAAGCCTTAGCTTTCCTGTCAAAATGATCCTTCTGCTTCTTCTGAGACTCTTCTGTATATTTCTTGACCAACTTCTGTGTAGTCTCCATCCTATCTTTCAATCATTCTATGTATTCTCTGGTACTTTTTGGCGATGATGTGCCTACATATACGGCATCGAATACGGTATCTATCGGTAGTTTTGGCTTCCGTCCGAACATAAATTCAAATGGCGACATCTTTGTTGTTAAATGGCGACATCTGTGTTGTCTTGTGCCGCGGCGTGCAGTTATATGCATATACAAGTGATGGTAAATATTTCTTCCAGTCTGATTTCTTAGATTGTTCCAAAGTTCCTAACATATTCAGGAGAGTTCTGTTGTATCTTTCTGTCTGGCCATTGTTCATAGGATGGTAAGCTGTAGTTCGCGTTTTTCTAATGCCAGTACGATGACAGAGTTCCTTGATAGTTTCCGATTCAAAATGTGCGCCCTGATCGCTGTGAAGTTGGTTGGAATTCCGTAATTCAATATAAAGTTGTTATAAATAGCTTCGGTGGTTGTTTTCGCAGTCTGATTCTTTGTTGGTATGGCTAGTGTGAACTTCGTAAAGTGGTCGGTGATTACAAGAATGTTACCAAATCCGCCCTTTGATGGTTCTAGTGTCAGGTAGTCCATACATACTAATTCAAGTGGATAAGTAGTCTCTATACTGATCATCTCTGTCCGTTTATTTGTTTATGTTTTTCGGCGTATGTATCTGTTGCACGTTGAAATCCAATGATCTACATCTTTGGTCATGCCTGGCCAGAAGAAGCGTTTTCTCAATAATGATAATGTCCGATCGCGTCCATGATAACATATATCATTATGAAGTCCTTGAAGTACCGTGCGTCTGTTACATTCTGGCAATACTATCTGGTTCACCGTGTCGTCTTTGTCTGTTATCACTCTGTATAATATTCCTCGGATCATCTTCAGGCTTGTGAAATTCTTTGCTCATATTGTGGTCCTCTCTGTTATTAAATATTTATGTTGGGAATTTACCATATATTACATCTTTTATCATATATTCCTAGATACTGGGCGGGGTCTCTCGTTGGTTCTTTCTTATCTCCCTCACCTCGATTTGTGCCATGGTCTGTCCTGGACTTTCAGTTGCTTCTACTATGTTAATTCCTAAACAGGGCAGTACTTCGATATATGGGGGTCCAGATATTGAACTACATATCGCTTTCACGATCTGGTTCTCTATCTTAACTTTCTCCTCGGGTAGCCTTTCATATGGATATCTTGACATGGCATCTGCGTCAGTGTTGTTAATTCCCGGTCGATAAATGATTTCAAAATTGTATTGGCCTAAGGCTGAAGCCCATCGCTGACCTGTCGCATCAAGTTTCGCGGAGGTAAGTATATGTGTCAGTGGATTATTATCGGTCAACACTGTGAAATGTGTTCCGGTGAGGTAATCCGAAAACTTTTCAGTAACGGCCCACTTCAATGCTAGGTACTCTAATTTGTAGGCGGAATATTTTTTCTCCGACTTCGACAAGCTTCTTGATGCGAAAGCAATAACTATTTTCTTGCTATCTTGGATGTTGTAGAGTACTGCACCAAGTCCCTTTTCAGTCGCATCTATGTGTAATTCGAATGGTTGCTCAAAATATGGGTATCCTAAGATGGGTGGTGTGGTCAGATGCTCTTTTAGGTTCTCGAATGCGCTCTGTTCTATTTCTGTCAATTTCCAATCTTTCTGCTCTCGTTTCTTGTTTCTCTTGCTTTTTGTTGGCGGTAGAAAGTCGGTCAATGGTCTTGACATTTTCGAAAAATCCTTTACAAAACGACGATAATATCCGGCAAATGCAACAAAAGATCTCACTTCGTCTGGATTTGTTGGCATTGGCCAGTTCTTCACCTTCTCAATCTTTTCAGGGTCGGTCTGTACTCCAGACTCGCTCACCACATGGCCTAAAAATTTCACCTTATTCTGCATGAAACAGCACTTATCTGCCGACAACTTCGGATTGCACTCCTGTAACCGAGTTAACACAATGTCGAGTCGTTCCAAGTGCTCTTGGTGGTCCTTGCTGAAAATAATCAGATCGTCAAGGTAGATAATACAGATCTTCATATTATAGTCACCCAGACACTCTTCCATTAGTCGCTGATATGTTGCTGGGCTGTTCGCAAGTCCGAAAGGCATCTTGCAGTACTCAAAGAAACCCAATGGTCCGACTGTAAAAGCGCTTCTCTCCTTGTAATCTTCTTCAAGTTCGACTTGATGATAACCACTCTTCATGTCGATGACGGTGAACAACGACGCTCCTTTGAGGACATCAAAAACCTCCTCTACTCTTGGGAGTGCGTATACGTCTTTTACGGACCGTTGGTTCAACTGGCGAAAATCTACACACATACGTAGTTTGGCATTTTTCTTGCGTACTAACACCACATTGGAACTCCACGGGCTCTTTGACTTCTGGATCACACCGCTGGCTAACATTTGTTCCAAGTGTTGGCGAACTTCATCGATCATGTGTGGCGGGATTCTACGGTGTTTCTGTTTGAATGGCATCTCATTTATTAAGCCGATTCTATGTCTGATCAAGTCGCATTGACCTATGTCTGTGTCATCTTTCAAGAATATGTCCTTATGTTTGATGAGAAGTTCCTTAAGTCTTGTTGTTTGTTCCTCTGATAAATCTGGATTGATGTGGATCTCTTGCAATACCTTGTCCGTTGGTTGGGATTCGTGGATTTTGTCGAATACAGAGTCATCCACGGTCACTGGTTGCATCTCGCATAATATCGATTTCGGAGTTATAGTGACGGTGCTGGTGGTCAAATTTGTCACGTTCACTAGTACTTTGGTGTTCTTCTTGTTCTTGTAGTGTATGACTGATGGCGTTATTTCGACGAATGATGGTAATATAGATTCAGCCGTTTCTTGGAGTATCGCGCAGGTAGGTTGGTAATCCAGTTCTCTATCTGTATATCCATGTATGTTAACACTCTCGTTGGGTCCAACCGTAATCCTGGCTGATTCTGCGCTCCTTACAATCGCAATTCTGTCTTTATTTCGTAGTCTCTCTCTTACTGTAATGGCGCGGAACGTCAAATACCATGGTGTAGTAAGTCGAGCGATTTGTAAATATCTATCTCCATGTTGCTTCTTACAATCTGTAATCAACTCGTTGAGTATATTGTTGCCTAAAAGCACTGGCGTCCTTGCTGTGTACTCAGTATCTGGAGTCACTAAGAACATACATGTAGTTGGCTTGGTCTGTGGCATCCCTTCTATTGTGGTTATGTCTAACTCCACATATCCAAGATACGGTAAGCTATTGCCATCAGCACATTCAATATGTAATATGTGATCGAGTGGCTGGATTTCCAAGTTGGCTAAGTTATTGTCGTAAAATCCGGATCGGCCATTCGAGCACTTACGCGTTTGGGTAGTACGAGTTTGGACAGTCTCGGGCTATATGTCCCTTATTCTGGCAGTTGTAGCCTGTTGGTTGCATGGCTCTACTTCCTGTCGGGCGTGATGGTCTGTATCCTCCTCTACCCCTGTTGTCACCTCTATCCTGACTTGTACCTCGTCCTCTATCATATCCGCGATATCTTGCACCTCTTCCGCCTCGACCTCTATAATCATGATAATACTGGTTGCCATCAAACCTGTTGTTTCTAATCTCATCCTTTTCTTTTTCTAGTCGGTCAATACGAGTGTTCAATTTCTCCAATAGCTCTGACAGAATTTACTTCTGACAACTCCGACTTCTCCTTCTTATCTACATTCACTGCGACATTGCACTTCTGTTTCTTCTTTATAGTCAGATCAGCTTCTATCTTTCGCACTTCAATCTTGAAATGGTCATAATCGTCTATGGTATCGCATTTGTTGAATGTCAATTGCTTTATGTTTGGCAACAGTCCCTGATAAAATACTCTTTTTAAAATCAGATCTTGATCTGATTTCATATTAGCTAAAGCGACTGCTTGCGCCGAAATTTCTTCTAACCGTGATGCGTAATGTATAACTGATTCTGTTGGTTCCTGTTGACAGGCGTAGAATTTTCTCAATATCATTTCTTCCGATTCAATACTTCCAAATGTGCTCTCTAGTTTTTCCAACACATCATGAACACCAACTCCCGTACCTAATCGACGAAGTATGTCGCTTGCATTACCCTTCACTGCTCTTCTCACACCGAGAAGTATTTGTTCTTCGGAGAACAGACCCTCAACAAGTAATGCTTCCACTTCAAACTTGAAAGTTGCCCAACATACTTTTCCCCTTTGGAGTCTTCGCCATAAAATGTTGATATGCGAGGGTAATGTCCAGCTGACGTAGGTTTGGTCATCTTTGCAGCTGGCATTGAAGCATCATGTGCTAACTCTTCACCAACATGTTTCATGAATGACACTAGGTCATCAGGTGATTCTATCTTAGTAGTTGGCTGCATTGTCAATGCATGAAATGCATCCAGCAACTTCCGGTCATCTTCTGAAACTGCCATCCTGTGATTCTATTCCTCTCTGTCACGAAACAACAATGACACAACAATTCTCAACCAATCACAGGTGTTCACTTATTATATGTCACTATATCTATTTCACTACTACTGTTCACTGATTAGCTTCAATGTCTAAATCACACTGTATGTAGTGTCTAATTTGCACAGTTTAAGTCACATGTAGTGTCTAATTCACACATCACAAGTCACACATAGTGTCTAATTCACAATGTATAGCCACACAGTACAGTTCATATTTAGTGTCTAATTTGCACTGTATAATTCACATGTAGTGTCTAATTGACGTGACATTATAAATTGTCTAATTATCACCATCTAATTCAAATGTAACTCAATGTATGTATAATTATATATGTCTAATTCACACTAGTTATCTCGAGTTATGTCTTATTGACACAATGTGTTCAACACAATGTCTAACTCAATATGTAGCAGTGTCTAATTCACAAACTCAAATCAAACAGGTGTAATTCACAATGTCTAACTAGGTATGTGTTAAATGATCACCGTCTAATTCATGAAGTAAAGTCACCACTACACAGTGTCTAATGGTTCACATCGGTATAGTCCAAGATTCTCACGACGAACGCGTCAAAATTCCACTGATTTCAGCAATCAGAATCACAACATAATCTAGTGTCTCTTTCACTGATGCCAATAATCAAATCTCACTTTATATTTCCAGTTCACTAACACCTTGTCACTTTCAGAGTGATCATGCACATGCACGCGATTAAATTATAAGTGGAATGATAAAGTACAATATTTCAGGCATAAAAACACAATATATCACATTAAGTACAGTGTATGCTCATTAGTAACCAAATTGTTCAACTAATTATTCATGCACGACTATTGCACAATATCTCAGATTACGGTGCATGATAATCAGAAAACAAAATGTTCAACTAATGATTCATCCACAATCATCTCGTTAATCATGCAATCAAATTGTCTATAGTATTGCAAAACGAAGTCGCATCAGAAACACACAAAGTCAAATAGTCCTCACCATGTCACATGAGAACAGTTATCTCCGATCATGTACAGTAAATATCTGGGTTTCATACAACAAAATTATCAAGTCCTAAAATGTTATGAAATTACGGTAATTCAGAAAAAATAATATTCAATGTTTTGTAAACAATACTAGATACCAGTCTGTAATAAGCAATAATTTATAAATTGCAATGAAAAAAATAAACGAAGCTTCCCTAATGTAACGCAAGTGATATTTAAATGTGTAAACCAAACAATGAACTGCACTAATTGTCAGACACGATCATGAAATGTCGAATAAAGTCAAAAGTCGAATCTAACGGTCATGTCAATCTGTTAAAAGCTGAACAAGAAAATAAATTACGATCGAGAAGATCGAGGTCAAATATCACTCAGTGAAGGTCAAGGTCGAATACCATTACGTGAAGGTTAATGTCGAATACCAGTGACGGTCAAGGTCGAATAACAGTCAGTGAAGGTCAAACAATAATATGTGAAAGTCAAACATCTGTCAATGTCAACAGAAAACATGAAAGCTAAGGTCAAGGTCGCTGTCAAATGAATGTCAACACCAAATTCTATCAACATCAATAAAAAATTTATGAAGGTCATGGGGCAGTCAGAGAAATCAAGTACAATAATTCACCCGATAAATAATCGATACGCCTTTAGAATGAATTGCAAATCAAATATCGTAACCGCCTAACTGGAAAAATGAAAATCAAATCACATACAGAATTGTCACTTAAATTAAATATTGGTCCCAAAGAAATGTTTCCGACACAAATATAGATTTTACCACCAATTGCGAAATCATGCTCTGCATTGGTTGTAATGACATGATACATACATTTTGATTCCAAAATGGCAGGAGTATAGTTAGCTATTAATGTGCAAGTTAAACAGGTCTATCTGTTAGAAGGGGTTGCTACGGGGCAATGTGAAGTTCTTGCATACAACTTACAATGTCTCTCCATGTACAAATGGTACCACAAATAAATTACAGTTACATATTCTGGTATATCTGCCAAATGATATACTAGCAATCCTAATATGGATTAACTGTAATTATTTTGCAACACAAAGAACACAATTCCTTACGCACCACCCAGGCGATAGACAGATCTGTATGAAGTTTCTGGAGCTTTTTTACGTCTGAATGTATGTAATGTACCGTCACAGTTTCGAATTGTATAATAGTTCGTTCATCTCTCCCCGACACGATGTAATAGCTGGCCTTAGCTGGTAGTGGTGGAAACGCGCACAAAATTGTGTAATAGTTCGTTCATTTCTCCCCGACGCGATGTAGTAGCTTGCCTCAGCTGGTATTGGTGGAAATGCGCACAAAATTGTGTAATAGTTAGTTCATCTCTCCCCGACGCGATGTAGTAGCTGGCCTCAGCTGGTATTGGTGGAAATGCGCACAAAATTGTGTAATCATTCGTTCATCTCTCCCCGACGCGATGTAGTAGCTGGCCTCAGCTGGTAGTGGTGTACGATAGTGGTGATCTGGTAGGTGTAAGTGACATCTCACTTACGTGGGCTCTGAATAGGCGATCTGAGCCAATCTCAAATGATATGCCGACGTGTCAGCAGAAATGACGTATATGACACATGTAGATAAGTTCTAGTCCACTCTCGAGTAGTTCAGACGTGTACCATCACAGCAACAGATGTTCCATCTCCATGGCAACGCACGTATGTGACGCGGTATCAGCTGTAGCACTGATCACGTAATATATGCAGCGTCCGACACTTAACTGGAGCTCTGGATGTTCATTGCCGAAATGTACTCCTATGTTCACACATCTATGTTCCTCACTGGGGGCTCCAATGTAATCTACCTGCCATTACCTCCCTTGGTTAGGGCGACAGTAATGACTAAGTGGATGCCATGTTCGATACTTTTAATAACATGATTGTGTGAGCATAGAGTCAAAACAGGTGTCGGAGTGGAGATCAGTATGTGATTACCACACGCTGTAATAAACAATATGACACTCCCGTAATAACAATCAGCATAACATGTACAAATATAAAATAACATAGCAAATGATTAGATTCTAGTGTAACTGTCGGACAGGCGGATCGCACGATTGATATGAGCGATTCCATTTAAACTAAACCTACATACATGTAGTTACATAACATGTACAGAACTAATCTGTACACTGGTTACATAATCATTTGAGTTTGCGTCAATAAAATATATCTCCATTTTTCACTAAATACCAATTATGTCAGGAGTGCAATACAATTTTGATCTGTTGTTCAGTGATTGACTGAAATGCAACCGGCAGTCCGTTTGCTCTGAAATAGTCGGTGGATGTTTAATTACAATGTATGTTTCGGAAACAATCATTTCCATGCATCATGCTGCAGTTTGGAGAAAGTAGTATAACAACATTTAGAAGAATTATGGGAGAAAACAGCATTATAAAACTTGTAAAAATCTCGTTATTTGAATAATTTTAAAGTTACAGTATCAAATGCGAATTGAAACTGAAGCTTTTTCAATGTGGCGTGACATAAAACCCAACACATATGTTTATTTACACTTCATACTTGTCTAAATATCTAGAGAAATATTGTAATTATTTTGATTTGTTTGTGACTTTTGTTCTATAAATATACAAAATGTCAGCTTTCATGTCCTCCATTAAACCCATGTATTTGTGTGAACATGAATGTATAAATATGTTCATCTGAGATTAAACATTAGCTGCTTAGATAAGGTTTAACTTTGACCACCACATTTTGGAACCATTTTTTTAAGTTACCCATATAGGAAAATATCTGAACAATATTTAACTTAACGTGAAATTAAAACATCTTTAATTAACGGACATTAAGCATGTTGAAAGGTACGAATATGTCCGCACAAACGAAAATGTCCGCGGACATATTCGGGAGGGTCTAAGGTACGAATATGTCCGCAGGAAACGAGTATGTCCGCAGTGATGTGGGGGTCGTCTCAAAGTTTTCTGTAATTTTTTAATATACATGTAGCAAAATCGTTTATGAATTCTGACTTCATCTAAACGATGTTTAAACAATGTAATACCATCTCTGTTGCTACAAGGTCGATTAAAACGTATGCTAAGAATAAAAGCTGCAAACATAGATAAGTGTTTAGTATTGGTATATATCCATTAGTAGACCAAATGAGCTGGCAGCGTAGGCACTGACCAGACTGCGCGAAACTTGGGCTTTGCTATCAGCTTTTAGTATCGCATAATAAGTCATATATCCGCCAATATATCTAAATCACGAACCAACACGGAACAACTTGTGGATTTACGCAGTCTGAGAGTGGCATATAGCAGTCCGTATTGAATGCAGACAGACCTTGTTAATGCCCTTAATCAAACATATTGAGTCAATTTCAAATCTAGCCGATAAATCGATACTCCATTTGATAATAAACAATCATATAGCAGAAAGAAGACAGAACTGTATGTATAAAAAAATGAAATTAACAAGATGCTATTAGCGCAATATATGTGACTGTGCAGGTTACAAGTGTTTTAAATATAGCTTTTGCTGGAAGATTTATTGCAATGAGGCCTCAACACCAATAGCTAGCATGACCGGTTCTATGCTGGTAGCACTTGCCATTGTACAGTTTGTGGGGGCTGGGATAGTTACTTGGAAACTGATTTTGCGGTGGTCAATTCCATGATTACGTGGTTTATGGCGTGGTTTATGTAATCGCGACGGATTAAGAAAATGGTGATCGATAAACTTTACATTTATCGCGTCAGTATATGGAAATTAATGGAACCACAGTTACGAAACGGCAGCCTTGATGCGTCATTACCTTCTCACATAACCATAATAACTGAGTTTTACATAATAATTTGGAAATTAGATTTTGTACATTATAAGCCAGTAGTAATAGCAGATGCTATCGATTTCTTTACAATATCCTGATCGCTTATATGCTGGTAGCACGAGTGTTGCACATGCTGTGATAAGGAGCTCGCGGTCAAGTCGACCGTCCACAATTAAGTGATTTATGTCACCACGACGGCGTGACTGACACCGATTGGGTGGATGGATGGATGTTGTAATACCATATGCTCTGTTGCTACAAGGTTGATTAAAACGTATCCTCAGAATAGTAGCTGCAAACATAGATAATTCTTTAGTATTGGTATATATACATTTGTAAAACAATAAGCTGGAATTGTAGGCCCTGATCGGACAGCGCGAATCTTGGGTAAAATTGCTACCCGCTAAGCTATCTCGCCACCAGATAACCATATCGTAGGCAACTCTTGTAGCTATTATTTATCAAATAACAAATCATAAACTCGCCAATATATCTAAATCACGAACAAACACGGAACAGTTAGTTAGTTATGACATATTTAAGGGTGGGAATTGGTTCACAGAACCTTCTATACATGGCCCAGAATGTTTTTTCAAGCCAATGGCTGTTGGTCCGTTATTTATTGCTCGAATTTATTATCAGTTGCAATGCAGTCGAAATATGTGCTATAAATTAAGTAGGTTATGTATGAGACGCTTATTTTAACCGAGCCAGTCCAGTCTCCTTTCGCACTGTGCAAGTATGTCAAACCGATATATTCGTACCTTAGACCCTCCCGAATATGTCCGCGGATATATTGGTTCGTGCGGACATATTCATACCTTCACATGTTTCTAAGATTAAAGGCACAGTACGGCTCAGTATTCCAATTTTCAGATTTTTTCAAACACAAAAACATGTTTGGCAACTGATTTAGTACACCAAAACTACATATACTGCCTAATATAAAATCCCAAGTCTTGAGATTTATATCATAATCGCAATGTGAAGACAACAAAAAGTAAACACCATAATGTCAATATTGTCACTTTTCATTTTCGGAATCCCGAGCGTTTCCGCGCTAGCGTACTCGCTACTACTCGGGGACATGTCGGAAAACTGCTTACACACAAAACCATGACGTCACAAGCACGTGCGCGAAATTGAAGGGGAACAACGACAACAAGAAAGTAAACATTTGTTTCTAGAGATTCAGACTCGCGAAGACGATATTATTTAACTACAATTTGCATCAATGACATTGACATTATACACAATCGAACAAGAACAGCCGAGCGACTCTCACGATCTCATGACACCAGTTACAGTACTGTACCCGAGTACGTATTCGTGAATCACAGTCAACATAATCATTGAATATTACCCCACCCACTTGTAACACACAGTAATGATGTTACAATGAGTATTGACTTGCATTACAGTGGACTTATTTTAGATAGCCCTGTGTCATGACCGAGTCAGTGGAATTTGGAAGAAAGGGGCAAAAGTGTGGCCGGATTATATTCTTGGGCTTCTTATCCTTTTAATGCAGTATTTAATGTAGCTTAGAAAGTCTCAGCTCTATACGGATGGCTTTTACTATTTCATCTGTCTTTTATATTTCCTGTATCCGTGAGAGCTGAGACCATTATAGTGTACACTTTTGTCACAAGACCAGCCCAATTTGTCCTGGCGTTTTGCTACACAGTCTGACGAGTGAGAAGTTTTAACACTTCACAGTCATCATGGTCATGTTAAAAACATTCATAGACTAATAATACACATGTAGGTATACATAGTTTGACATTTGTTATCCTCTTATTCCCATTTGTGTAGCAAAACACCAGGACAAATTGGGCTGTTATTGTGACAAAATTTTACACTATAAGTATTTATAATGGTCTCAGCTCTCACGGATACAGAAAATATAAAAGACAGATGAAATAGTAAAACATATCCGTAGAGCTGAGATTTTCTAAGCTATATTTAAGGACGTGCAGATGAGATGGTAATAATAGCATTTCAACTCGCTGCACACTTTTAACTCAACTTGACAGCACGATCTATAGACACGTTCTCCTTTCACCATCCGATAAGCCATTGTTGGACCGAACTGTCATTGATTAACTCATCCTTTTCCACTTAGAATTTTGCCTTGTAACTTGTAATTGTTTTAAACCGTAATAGCTAAAGACCTGAAACTTGGTATGTATCTTCCTTATGATAAGTAGATACACAAAGTTTATTTCAATGTTTTATTTGATGCCGGGGTCCTGGATTATCTCACCCTTTTCGACTTTTCCAATTTTGGCTTGCAAGTCGCAAATCCTTTAAACTGTACTAACTACACACCTGAAACTTGGTATGTAGCTTGCTTATGATGATGCGATGCGCAACATTTATTTCTATTTTTTATTTGACCCCGGGGTCATGGATTATCTCCCCCTTTTCCACTTAGAATTTTCCAAAGTTGGCTTGCAAGTCGTAAAACTTTTAAACCGTACTATATACATACCTAAAACTTGGTATGTAGCTTCCTTATGACGAGTCGATGCGCAACATTTATTTTGATATTTTATTTGACCCCGGGGTCATGGATTATCTTCCCCTTTTCAAATTAAAATTTTCCAATTTTGGCTTGTAAGTCATAATTTTTTTAAATTGTACTAGCTACACACCTGAAACTTGGTATGTATCTTGCTTTTGATGAGTCGATGCGCAACATTTATTTCGATTTTTTATTTGACCCCGGGGTCATGGATTATCTCCCCCTTTTGGTATGTATCTTCCTTCAAATGAGTAGATGCACAAAGTTTATTTTGATGTTTTATTTGACCCCGGTGTCATGGATTATCTCCCCCTTTTCGACTTAGAATTTTCCAATTTTGGTTTGCAAGTCGTAAAACGTTTAAACCGTACTAACTACACACCTGACCTGAAATTTGGTATGTAGCTTCCTTATGATTAATTGATGCGGAACAGTTATTTAGATTTTCGACAAAGTTCATGATAATATTTTTTTCTCATATTGTACATTTGTCTCTCAATAACTATATAGCTATGAATGTCAATGCCCTGCAGATTATTGCTATATTTTAGTGAAACGTTATTCCGCATAATTTATACCGTTGACTGGTGTTGCGATATAGTGTAACCTATTGCCTATAAAGCGAAAAATGTGCAGCTATAGCAAAGGGTATAACCAGGTATTGTGAACTCTTTCAGTCTTTGTGAAGTTGTGTGCAGTGACATTCCCACTCCATGACAATCAGTTTGTTCGTAACTCGGTCTGGGATGTAGCAGTCATTGAAGTTCTTGGAAGGGTAAGTTGATTATACTAACAAATGCCCCCACCCCCATCCTGTTTGTTTCAATTTACCAATGTAGACAGCAGAATAATATCGTTGATTTCAATGCAATTTCTTACCATAAAACCACTTTTAGTCTCGCCCACGAAAGTTGAAAATAAGACATAGCAGTCGCAATTCCGTCGTCCAGAAAAACAACATTTTGGACGTAAGTAAAAAAAATGTGCATATCTCTCGATCCGTTAGTCGGATCATTAATTTGCAAACTTCATCACTAACTTTCTCACAGGTGACCTTCACCTTTGTGTCAATAATTTTAGACGTACGTCCAAATATTGAATACCCCCTCATCAGTAGATTCTTAACGTTGATGGATCATTACCAAATTGTATCAATAGCTTCCTCACATTGATGGCTATTCACACAGTGTCATTGTGAGACCTTGAATATCAATAATTTTGGAATTCCTCATCTTGACCGACCTTGACCTTTGTGGTGATCGCCTTGTTTAGTGGGAGAGACACTTCCTGGCGTTCGCCTTGTTTTTGAAACGTCATCAGGTGATTTGTTTCTCGCCAGCGATCAACTTGTATTATCAAAGCTGCCTGCCATGGGATTAGCTTAGTGATAGCAATGCACTTATGGCATATGTGGGCAGTCTGACGCTTGTAGCTGATTTGATCAAAATCTCTAACTTCATTTATCTTGCTAAGTGTACTTTGAGGGAGCAATTTTCAAATTATGCATAAATTAATTTTTTTATTTAATGATAATGGAATAAATACAGTATAATACATATACTTCTGCATAATTTTAATAATCAAGTCCAAAGTTAGTTGTTATATATGAAATAATGCATTTCAGTACAAATAATAATTACTCCCACAAAATGCTAAGTATAGATAAGTTTACTTAGCAATGTTGGTGAAATCGGCTACCAATCTTGATATGTGGGTGGAGGATTGAAGCTTAGGGTATGTCATTTGTGTGACTGGAAGATTGACAGTCTGACTCCTGATCTTTATATGTGGCTGGAAGATTGAATCTGATCTCTACATGTGGTTGGAGGATTGGGATTTCCGGCAATTGTGGCCAGTCTGACTATATATGGCTGTGATAATGTAATAAATTCAGTATAATAATTCTGCATATTTGTAATCATCAAATATATGCAGTCGTTAGTTCTATATGAAATAATGCATTTCGGGAAAAATAAATGATTACTCCCTCAAAGTATACATTGCTAGAAAAGTATACTTTGCAATTTTGATGAAATCGGCTACAGATCTCTGTACATGTATGTGGCCTTTGTGAATGTGGGCTTATATGAATTGTGGCCTATCTGGCTCCGGCTGGTCTCTATATGTGGCTGAGGATTGGGGCTTATGGCATTTGTAGCCAGTTTTGCCCCCCCCCCCGCCCCCCCCCCCACCCCCGAGGTTCTCAGTGACCGTAACTTTGTGTCTTAATTCATACGTGTGGTGCTTGCAAAACCAAGTACTATACCTAGACACACGTTATGGCCAAATATTATTAAAATCGATAAAGTGGATCAGAAGTTATTTAAGAAAATGAAAGGTGTTGCTAACATGTATTACCGCTACATGCCTTTCGACAATGTCAAGGTCACTGAGGGCACATGTTATTATTGTCAAGGCTGCCAGTCAGGGATCTTGAAAATGTGCTTGTTGTAATCATAATGGTTACTCCTAGCAAAGAAATATAAAATGTTGTTCTTGTGTATTTGCAGGAGTATTTGGTGCCATTGAGGTGTCAACAAAGTGTCATCGACCTAATGATGTCTAAAGTCAAGTTTTAACTCGTGTTGAGTTTCTTCACAAGCCATAACCGTCAACTCCGCAGAAGACTTTGATGTCCTTGGGACGTGTGAAATAGGACGGGACTAATTGCCTGTTTAATTAATGGAGTTTAGTGGGAAATGGGACAGGAATACTTGCCAGTTTAATTAATGGAGTTTAACGGCCTGTTAACAGCTATGGGCATTTTAGGCCAGGTTAACGGTCAAATCCCATATTTCAATTTCATCGATGGGGACAAAGTCACTGAAATATATATATTCAGGTGTGAAATAAGAAAATAACCTGATCGGGTGCCAGGTTCTCGCCACACCAGTCACTTAGCCCCAGCTCCTAAAAGTAATGGGATTAGTATTAATCCTACTACTTTTATGATGGGTATAACCTGATTCAACTCTCAAGTAACAAGAAAGCCAATCATGCACCTGAGGGGCAAACCAGGGATATTGGGATTCCAGTAAGGATGATTTGATCGAATGGTGTTTAATGGCCTGGCAACAGCTAAGGTCATTTTAGGCCAGGTTAAAGACTTGTTGTGATGGGGGTAAATCCCAAAACCCCACCAGATGAGATTTGAAACCGATCTACCATTCCTACATGACCTTGGCTGTTGCTGGGACATAAAATCCACTTTCTTTCACCACCCATGTGGCTTAAATGGCCAATGTCAACGCCAAGTTTTGGCAAAATTTGCATTAAAGGTTCTATCGCCCGCCCATTATTCACCTGTGTTCAAGGTCAAATGAGGGATGGGTTGTGGTATAGGGGTTAGAACACCTGACTCCAATCCGGAGGTTGTGGGTTCAAACCTTGCCTAGGGCATCCAAAAATACTTTCATAGTATTTCCTTGCCACTGGTCTGTATGATGAGACTTTAAACTGTTGTCCTGTCTCACAATGACCTTAGCTATTGCTGGGACGTTAACCCTTTCACGTTCACTGTTGTTTTTTGAAGGTCAAAAGACTAAGGAAAGTTGACATTCTTGACTTTCGCGTCAGAATTCTTCAGTTTCCAGTTGAAAGCTTCAAGTTAATATTTTCGAGTTTCAAGTTGAGAACATGGAGTTTCGAGTTGCAAGACACTAATGTCATGATGAGGACATAATTATGGGACCCCTGATCATCATATGATTCAAACAATTGCTTCGTAAATAAAAGTGATGGAATATATGTTTAACATATATATGAACACTGTCTCGTTACTATATCATATACGGCACATGGAGTGGCCAAGTCGGCCATCTTTGTGTGTGTGCCAGCCATCAGCTAGTTTCACGTCTTCCGGCATTTGACAAAGAACTGACAATGAGAAGTAGAACATATGATATAATGTGGCCAATCATACATGGAAAAGCCAGGACAACGGACTCCTATAAGTTATACTACACCAAGATGTACTTCAAGTGAGATATTGGTGTACTTTTGCGAACAGTCTCAATATGTACATAAACTAACGTGTACACTTTTCCTACACACTGTACTGTGATATATGTAAATACACATGGGCCAGATATACTCTCACAATATGAAGCTCCACTGCACTATTGTCATAGTCTCTAATCACAAAGAGTAAATGTAAATGTACTTACGAAGCAATTATCTTTGAATCGAACATGATCAGGTATAGAACGGTTCCTCAACATACTTATAGAAGTAAGTTTTTTATGTACATCATATACAATTGCATGTCCCCTCACCCCAGCGGTGAAAATTCACCTAACAAGTTTAGTGACCAGCATCCCCCCCCCCCCCCGGCTATTGTCGCTATTCTGACAGTTGAGCATATGCTTATTACTGCTGTGCATAATGATTAGGTCTGCACTTGCCACAAAATGTCACAAGGCCGTTTGATCAGGGCAGTTCTCATTAGTTGTGTTCTCGAATTGAATATGTACAAATATATATCCTCAGCTCACCAGAATAATTTAACTCCACTTCCTAAAAGTAAAAGGATTAGTACTAATCTTCTTACTTTTATAATGGGTATCACCGGACTCCACAATCAAGTATCAAGAAATGTCAAAATAAAATGTACTCTATTTTTCGTGAAAATTATTGGTTTATTACATTGTAAAGAAAATCTACTGTAAAAACGACATCACACATTATCTAGGGTCGTTCTGAAATCACGTGACCCCATACCCTGAAAGGGCAAATGGTTCTGTCATGGCTTGTGTAAGCTTATACAGAACAAACGAGTAAAAGCTATCGTTACGAAGAAATAATGTAACATTCACACAGATCACATATGTGGCTGTGACTGGAGAAATAGGGCTTATGGGTTTTGCGACCACTATAGCTGCAGATCAGACTGCAGTCTGATCAGGATCTGCACTGTTCGCCATTCCGTGAATGATACACATGTCATGCTTCTACCAAGCTATATAGACCACCAGGCTATCAGAGTGTGCTATTGGATCAGGAGCTACACTGGTCACAAATCCCATAAGCCCCATTTCTCCAGTCATAGCCACATATAGCCCCCAGCCGAGAAAATGGACCTGACAACATGTCCAACAATTGTAGATAGAGGTCCACTTCACAGTATAAAATATAATTGTTTTGCTGATGACAGTAATTCAAACAATGTAGATCATGATCAGATCTATGCACTCACCATGCTGATTGCACATGTTCTAGGGTTCCTTTTCTCAGCCGGTAGCTCATAATATTCCCAATAACCCACCCACACTTTTCAATATCTGTATCATCGACGGCATTTATTGATCAAATTGTGAAGTTGTGAACAATTAGTAGCCTGGTCAGATACAAGTAGTGTTATCTGATATCGTAATGGTTATCTGCATAATTATAAAAAAAACAGCACATGTAGATTTCAGATGAATCATGAAATCAGTCCGATTTTCGTGTTTTTTACGGATAATTTCTGAACTGTTCACAAAATATCTGTAACGGGTGCATTAAAGGCACTGGGTCTCTGATATGCCTAGAATGTGATGAAACAGATTAGGACAAAATAGGTTTATTTAGATCGTATTTCTGGAACCAAATTATATGTCCAAGTCGTCTGTAAAACGAGGCAAAATTCTAAGTCGAAAATGGGGGAGATAATCCATGACCCGGGGGTTGAAAGAATGAAAATAAACTTTGTGCATCTACTCATAAGAAAGCTACATACCAGGTTTCAGGTCTGTAGCTATTATTGTTTAAAAGTTTTACAAGTTACAAGGTTTGGGACGGACGGACAAGGGCATACACTAAATGTGCCCTCCACTGAATCTATCAGGAGACACAGTACCTTTAATGTAAGAGTTATCATATGTGCTACAGTGTGTAGGCTCAACATTACATGTACACTCATTTAAATGAGGAAAATAAAATCAGCAGCAACTGTTATAGTTTGTGTCTCATTATATTCATGTACATGTATCTACATGTATTTAAGTATACTGGTTGTCATCAGTATAATGCTGAAAAATGTATAGTTTTTGAGATGACATGTACTGACAAAATGGATCTTCTGACCGTGTGATAGATGTAGTAGACTCGGATCACCAGTCACAGTCGAGCAGGCTGATCCGGGTCTACACTGTTTGTTATAACTCTAGGTTAGTGCAAGGATTATGAAATTTAAATAGTCAAAATTAAAGGTTACCTTGAACAAAATTTTACAATACCAGTAGCTCCAATATTTACAAAACTACTTTTTCCAATCATAACCTTTCAGTAGCCAAATTCTGAAATATTAGTAGCCAAATCACTGTTACAGTAACACAATGGTTTCTGCAGCTACCAGTAGCACCCACCTATGTTATTTAACAATGGAATAGGAATGTCTAGCATACTTTTACACGGTGTGTATAGTACGTCACATGCACCTGCTATTTGGATGGGATGCACTGAATCAGGTAAGAACATTTTAACGCAATTATGCGCAGATAACCCGGAAAATTGATCAGCAACACCTGTCGATGTGCTAGTCCCCGTAGATTCAGCCATTTACGAGTTATTTAGAGAAAATCTACATATACATTTGGCTGGAATTAAGAAAAGATGGGGTTCACTAGGGTATAAAATTCAAGTTTTCCCGACTGGTGAATGTGCAATATTATTACATGTGTGTTCGTGCATCTCTTTTCGTGGCTATAAACTGCATTTTCGAACGATTTTGGGGCATATCGGCATATTCACATCTATACTGGTAGCCAAATTAACTGCATAAAGTCTGTAAACACTGGTCATAAAATAAGTGTCCGTCGGCTGTTCTCTATCTGGCCAGGGGTATTGTGTACATGGTGTCTTCTCTTCTTCACCCTCCCTGCTGATTGTTGATATCGATCGATCCAGATGCACAGTGGACAATCCGGTGTTCACATGGCCCAGTTCGAGTCCAAGCTTGATGCATTGCTGTTTTCCTGAAGAAGAAAAAACAACATATTTTTTATGTCGAAAGTTGTTGATACAGTGACCATGGTCACAGTCAGTCGATATACACTGCTATTAATGAAATTATGGTCATGATTAAGGTTCTGACACCGGATGGATAGCTATCAATGTGAGAAGCTATTGATGAAGTTTGGTAATTATCCGCCTAACAGATCAAGAGATATGCGAAATTTGGACTTTGTCCAAAATTGTTGATGAAGACGACACCAGAATTGTGACCGCTGTCTCACTTTCCAGTATCATGAGCTAGGATGGTCGCAATTTGGCTACTCAAATGGCCATTTGGCTACCAATATTTCAGAAATCATTCAGATATGGCCATTTTTTGCTACTGATATGTCAGAAATTATACTCTATATGTAATATAAAATAGTACATTGTATTGTTTATTTTAGTATTTTACTGTGACAGTTAATTTCGGCTACTAATTTTAAATTTTACCGCCAATCTAGCATGAGTGAGACAAAAGATATTGATGAAGTTTGGCATATATCCAACAAACGTATCCGGATATATGCGAAATAGGGACGTACGTCCAAGTTTTTACCTATATTTTGAAAAAAGTAGGTCAGTGTCACCCAAAGGACCCAGAATATAAGGAAGCTACTGATGAAGTTTGGCGAACATCCAACTATTTGGACCTACAATGGACCTATGTCCAAAATTTTAGGACGACGACAACTGATATGCGATTTCTATGTTCACTTGAATGACCCAGGGTGGTTAGGTATCAATGTAAGGAAGCAACTGATAAAGGTTGGCGAACATCCAACACATCAGGAGATGTACAATGTATACAACTTGACGGATGTGACTTGTATTTCGTGAAAGTAGGTCAATGTCACCTAAATTACACGGAGCGGTTATATATCAATCAGGGCTCCAGATAAGCTGCGTATTTGTTTAAATACCCAATAAAAATTTCCCAAAACCCAATTGAAATCAGAAGTAGCGAGTATCAAAAAGCAATTACAATTCGGTGGTACATGTAGCATGCTGCAGAAAACAATAAACAGACCACAAATATAACATATTTTTCTTATTCTTGCTGCCTGTTGATGTGTAAACAGTAGTGTGATTTTATTTTACCCAATTCAAATTTTGAAACACCCAATTGCTTCAGAAATAATGGAATGAAAATACTCTATTACTAATTCCTTATCTGGAGCCCTGATCAATGTAAGGAAGCTATTGATGACGGCTGGCGATTAGGTGGCCCATACATGTACATTGTATATAAATCCTATGAAACTGGTGGGTCCTGTTCCATCACCCGGGAAACGCTATTTCGTACCTCTGGTTAATTGCAAATTAATTAACAACACAAAATATAATAAAATGACATCAACAGATATGCATCGAAATATCTGATTACAAAATACAAGTAATTAACCCCAAAGACCTTTTAGTGTCAAACATATATATGTGACTGGAGAAATGGGGCTTATGGGTTTTGCGACCAGTGTATATCCAGATAAGCATGTGCATCCGCAGTCTGATCAGGAAATGGACTGTTTGTCATTCCATTAATGAAACGCCCGTCGTGCGTCTAACAAGCAATATGTAGAGTTTATTCAACTACCATTTTGAAATACATGTACCGGATTTATATCACGAGACATCTGGAAGTCTTATAAAGAAACGAGCGAGTACGGAGCACAAGTTTCTTTGTCTGATTTACAAATATCAAGGGTAATAAAGCTGGTATTTAAAAATGGTAGTGTATATTACATGCTTTTCGAAAAATGTGAAATTTGCTCTTAGACCAGCTTATAATATCAAAATTGACAATTTTGACGTTCGCGTATGAATTGTTTCTTCTCCGGAAATGACGTTTCGCTATATATAATGTCCAGAAGGAAATCTTTCCTTCAAGGAAATAAATGCTACCAGAAATATGGTAAATCACTGGGTAGCATGTAATATAGATCGCTATCAGGCTACACGAGTGTTCTATTTGATCAGGGGTACACTGGCCACAAATGGACTAAGCCCCATTTCTCCAGTCTCAGCTACATATGTACATCACGATATGAGTAGATTGCTAATTCTCTGTTAGCTGGCCAACTAACATCTATTTAACCGTTTCAACACTACCTGTATAGTGGTATTGCCAAATGGTGTAGATCCAAATGAGCCGGCTCGTGATGAGCCGTCTCATCAGGATCTGCACTTTTTGCAAATAATTTTCTTATTTTTTACAACAAAAATATCTCCTTTTCATAAATGGAATAGTCTGAAAACCATTTTGTGGCGATTGGATTGGTCCGGAAATCAACATATAAAAATCCATCACGAGCCGGCTCATCAGGATCTGCACTTTTTTCCAAAAACATCTTATTTTGACAACAAAAATATCCCCTTTTCATAAATGGACTAGTCTGAAAACCATTTTGTGGCGATTGAATTGGTCCGGAAATCAACATATAAAAATCCATCACAAGCCGGCTCATCAGGATCGGCACTTTTTGCAAATAATTTTCTTATTTTTTGCAACAAAAATATCCCATTTTCATAAATGGACTAGTCTGAAAAACATATTGTGCATGGCGATATAAAAATCCATCACGAGCCGGCTCATCAGGATCTGCACTTTTCTTTTTGCAAATAATTGTTTTCTTATTTTTTACAACAAAAATATCTCCAATTTCAATCAATGGACTAGTCTGAAAACCATTTTGAGGCGATTGGATTGGTCCCGAAATCAACATATAAAAATCCATCACGAGCCGGCTCATCAGGATCTGCACTTTTTGCCAAAAAAATCTTATTTTGATAACAAAAATATCCCCTTTTCATAAATGGACTAGTCTGAAAACCATTTTGTGGCGATTGGATTGATCCGGAAATCAACATATACAAATCCATCACGAGCCGGCTCATCAGGATCTGCACTTTTTGCAAATAATTTTCTTATTTTTTACAACAAAAATATCCCCTTTTCATAAATGGACTAGTCTGAAAACCATTTTGAGGCGATTGGATTGGTCCGGAAATCAACATATAAAAATCCATCACGAGCCGGCTCATCAGGATCTGCACTTTTTGCAAATAATTTTCTTATTTTTTACAACAAAAATATCCCCATTTTATAAATGGACTAGTCTGAAAACCATTTTGTGGCGATTGGATTGGTCCGGAAATCAACATATAAAAATCCATCACGAGCCGGCTCATCAGGATCTGCACTTTTTGCCAAAAACATCTTATTTTGACAACAAAAATATCGCCTTTTCATAAATGGACTAGTCTGAAAACCATTTTGTGGCGATTGAATTGGTCCGGAAATCAACATATAAAAATCCATCACAAGCCGGCTCATCAGGAGCTGCACTTTTTGCAAATAATTTTCTTATTTTTTGCAACAAAAATATCCCATTTTCATAAATGGACTAGTCTGAAAAACATTTTGTGCATGGCGATATAAAAATCCATCACGAGCCGGCTCATCAGGATCTGCACTTTTTGCAAATAATTTTTTTATTTTTTACAACAAAAACATCCCCTTTTCATAAATGGACTAGTCGGAAAACCATTTTGTGGCGATTGGATTGGTCCGCAAATCAACATATGAAAATCCATCACGAGCCGGCTCATCAGGATCTGCACTTTTTGCAAATAATTTTCTTATTTTTTACAACAAAAATATCCCCTTTTTATAAATTGACTAGTCTGAAAACCATTTTGTGGCGATTGGATTGGTCCGGAAATCAACATATAAAAAATCCCATCACGAGCCGGCTCATCAGGATCTGCACTTTTTGCCAAAAACCAACTCTTATTTTGACAACAAAAATATCCCCTTTTCATAAATGGACTAGTCTGAAAACCATTTTGTGGCGATTGAATTGGTCCGGAAATCAACATATAAAAATCCATCACAAGCCGGCTCATCAGGATCGGCACTTTTTGCAAATAATTTTCTTATTTTTTGCAACAAAAATATCCCATTTTCATAAATGGACTAGTCTGAAAACCATTTTGTGCATGGCGATATAAAACCATCACGAGCCGGCTCATCAGGATCTGCACTTTTTGCAATAATTTTTCTTATTTTTTACAACAAAAATATCCCCTTTTCATAAATGGACTAGTCTGAAAACCATTTTGAGGCGATTGGATTGGTCACGAAATCAACATATAAAAATCCATCACGAGCCGGCTCATCTGGATCTGCACTTTTTGCAAATAATTTTCTTATTTTTTACAACAAAAATATCCCCATTTTATAAATGGACTAGTCTGAAAACCATTTTGTGGCGATTGGATTGGTCCGGAAATCAACATATAAAAATCCATCCCGAGCCGGCTCATCAGGATCTGCACTTTTTGCCAAAAACATCTTATTTTGACAACAAAAATATCCCCTTTTCATAAATGGACTAGTCTGAAAACAAAATTTTGTGGCGATTGAATTGGTCCGGAAATCAACATATAAAAATCCATCACAAAGCCGGCTCATCAGGATCTGCACTTTTTGCAAATAATTTTCTTATTTTTTGCAACAAAAGTATCCCATTTTCATAAATGGACTAGTCTGAAAACAATTTTGTGGCGATTGAATTGGTCCGGAAATCAACATATAAAAATCCATCACAAGCCGGCTCATCAGGATCTGCACTTTTTGCAAATAATTTTCTTATTTTTTGCAACAAAAATATCCCATTTTCATAAATGGACTAGTCTGAAAACCATTTTGTGCATGGCGATATAAAAATCCATCACGAGCCGGCTCATCAGGATCTGCACTTTTTGCAAATAATTTTCTTATTTTTTACAACAAAAACATCTCCTTTTCATAAATGGACTAGTCGGAAAACCATTTTGTGGCGATTGGATTGGTCCGCAAATCAACATATAAAAATTCATCACGAGCCGGCTCATCAGGATCTGCACTTTTTGCCAAAAACATCTTATTTTGACAACAAAAATATCCCCTTTTCATAAATGGACTAGTCTGAAAACCATTTTGTGGCAATTGAATTGGTCCGGAAATCAACATATAAAAATCCATCACAAGCCGGCTCATCAGGATCGGCACTTTTTGCAAATAATTTTCTTATTTTTTGCAACAAAAATATCCCATTTTCATAAATGGACTAGTCTGAAAACCATTTTGTGCATGGCGATATAAAAATCCATCACGAGCCGGCTCATCAGGATCTGCACTTTTTGCAAATAATTTTCTTATTTTTTACAACAAAAATATCCTCTTTTCATAAATGGACTAGTCTGAAAACCATTTTGAGGCGATTGGATTGGTCCCGAAATCAACATATAAAAATCCATCACGAGCCGGCTCATCAGGATCTGCACTTTTTGCAAATAATTTTCTTATTTTTTACAACAAAAACATCTCCTTTTCATAAATGGACTAGTCGGAAAACCATTTTGTGGCGATTGGATTGGTCCGCAAATCAACATGTAAAAATCCATCACGAGCCGGCTCATCAGGATCTGCACTTTTTGCAAAGAATTTTCTTATTTTTTACAACAAAAATATCCCCTTTTTATAAATGGACTAGTCTGAAAACCATTTTGTGGCGATTGAATTGGTCCGGAAATCAACATATAAAAATCCATCACAAGCCGGCTCATCAGGATCTGCACTTTTTGCAAATAATTTTCTTATTTTTTGCAACAAAATATCCCATTTTCATAAATGGACTAGTCTGAAAACCATTTTGTGCATGGCGATATAAAAATCCATCACGAGCCGGCTTATCAGGATCTGCACTTTTTGCAAATAATTTTCTTATTTTACAAAAAAATATCCCCTTTTCATAAATGGACTAGTCTGAAAACCATTTTGTGGCGATTGGATTGGTCCACAAATCAACATATAAAAATCAATCACGAGCCGGCTCATCAGGATCTGCACTTTTTGAAAATAATTTGTTATTTTTGGCAACACAAATATCCCCTTTTCATAAATGGACTAAGGTAGTCTGAACATAATTTGATGGCAATTGGATTGGTCAAAAAATACATTCCAATTTCCAGTTACTTATGGGTTAAAGGATTAAATTATACCTAACATTCATTTTATTTTTTTCTCAGGTTATGACCCAGCTTTTTCATCAAAACAAATTTAAAATATGCAAATATATGCCCAAATATATATGTGAATATATAAAAAATTATACAAGAATGCGTACGAAATGACCAAACATTATGGTCGATTCGTACCTACATGTATATTTACGAAATTACCGGAAAACATGCACCTTATGGGTACGAATTGACCAAACACGGAACGAAATGGTATGGGTACGAAATGACCCTGACACCATAAAACAGTAGTTTTATGTGAAATAAACGAATAAACTTTCGTATGTGTCCGAGATGTGAAGTGGAACATAAAATTACCTGATTACACAGTAATGCCGGTCGTCGTTAGGTGATCCGAGGAGATATCCAATATTTATTTTATTTAAAAAATGTCAAAATGCTTCCGGAATGCGCTATGTGTAATACGTCATCAAGTTGTGCATATATAGGGGGTTACAAACAGTACTACAGAGAAATTACCGGAGCGATCGGGATTGGTCACGGATTTATCCAGCGGCTTTCGGAAAATAGCTCGGGGTACTGAAACACGCACCTGCTGTTTGTTGATCAACAAACATTGATATTTTTATCGGCTACAAAGTCTTTTTTGTACAAAAATGACTGCACACAGTTTGGAAGAGTGTCTAAATGGAAAAGTGTTTGATTTATTCATGGGAAAACCCAATAGGAGGTCAAATTCGGTAACTTGAGCCGTACTGTGCCTTTAACTATTTCACTCTTTTAATTTCTCTGCTATTTTAAGACCACTGTTTGATATTATCTTGACCAGCAGCGGTGTCGGTTTGTAGGCTACAAAGAAGTTTCAGAGCAGCATTTGCATTCAATGTAATAGTAATATTGGGCAATTTGGGTACTTGCTTGGAGTAACGTGGTGTTGAGTGTCTGCCAATACCAATGCATCTAATGGAACTGATGCATGTCTGACCAAGAGATACGGGCAAGAGAGGGAAAAAGAAATATTGCAATTGACGGGTTAACAGGTTTGCCTTGCCTGCATAAGAGACGTAGTACCTTAAATCCCTGTCTACGTTAACAGAAAGAATACTAACGGTTTTCCGATCTGGAAGGCTATGCATTGTGCATCTAATTTCGTATTTTTGGTATTAAACTTGGTTGAATATGGCACTTTATTTATGTCAATGAGAGGCACTTTAAGTAACTGTCAGCTGTTTAATTGGGTTTTATTTTAGTTTTCAATTATGTGAAGTTTTTCTTAATTTGTAAGTTCATATTGCTATATGTTAATTTTTGTTTTACTTCGAAGTTTTATTATCTATCTTATATTTAATGGTGAGTATTGACTCTAAGAACCTCCCACACGCGTGAAAGATGCCTCATTTAGAACATAAGTTTGAATTAATTTAAGGTGGCATAAAACATCCAAAAGTATAATTAGTAAGTGCACGTTGTGAAGTAGGCCCATCTGTTCGCCATACATCGTGAACATGGGTTTGTTATCAACTTGAATCATTTCTGTGTGCGGTAGAGTCTGGTCTGATGGAGCGCCATTTTCACAAAAAAAGGTGCTGGCTTCCATGTTCGTCTGTGACGGTTATGTCATCGTGGATCATCCTTTCCCAGTGGACGTCCGGATAATATAATGTCCATCATAATTCCACAGCCGAGGGCAGGTTCTTCCAGATCAGTTCAGCTGCCTTGGCCATTAGGCAGCCGTCAGTTAGGTCCCCGTCGGTCCATCTTTAGAGCACCGACTACATCTGTAACATCTCCGCATATGGCCAAGGCGAGATTGGTGTTGTCGTCACTAAGTGGATGGATGTTGTATGTGTTGCTGATCTGTTCTCCTGGTGACTTCACCAGCCTGTTATGAGACGAGAGTGGCGTTGGTCTTTATTTCCCGCCACCGCTGATTCACCGTTGCTTTTCTTTTGTTCTGGGAGTCGCTTATGCGGGTCTACGACATTTTGCTGAATGGACGTGATAAATCAACATACTACACTGCACATTGCCATTACACAGCACGCTGTCTACTTGCAGTTTTAATAACTTGTTTAGTGATATGATAGAGAAATCCGCAATGCGGGAAGTCAACTAATTCTAGCCACAAACTTGCATCAGTGTTCACTCGCAGTTCCTTGTCGGTATGGTCATGACTGTCAGCAATACTAATTACATTGAATACAACTATTACAATTATATTTTGTCATACTACGGAAGCCGTAACATGACACGAATGAGTGTTGTATAGATAGACAATCTATGTTGTTATTTCGACACATAAAACAGTTCTAGGTGACATGTATCAACTTCCGTATCATACTAATCTATACAAAATTTAATTACAGTCTGGTGGCGTTTTCTGAAATGATTCACTTAAATCACCTTACGATGTTTCTCCTTCTTGGAAATCTACGCCACGAACAAACACCGTTAATCTTTAACTGCAAACGCTACATTTGAATAGTGAACATTGACCTCGTCACCTCGTGTGCATTATGTTTCATTTTTAGAAAATTGATTTTAAACCAGTGTTTATTAACATTCTCAATATTCGCCCCCCCCCCCCCCCTAACAATTTACGTAAATTCAGGAATGTCGCAGGTTTATCATTTATACACAATCATATATATCTAGATTTTCGATGATCTTGACTTGAATTTGATTTTATCAAAAATAATAACAAGAAATGTGGCCTGTCGGAGCACGAATTCCACCGGTGGCAGATTGGAGAACTCTGACAAAGTTAATTAACCAGTGATTCAAAAGCACATTTATAAAGGTAAAAAGGTCAATATCATATTAAGAGCATCATGGATTGTTAGAGCCCGGATGCGATACATACACTCGGTGTTTGTGGACTGCAATCGGAATTATGCTATTTGTAGTCAAACAGTAAATTTGTACACATAATTCTTCACGACCTTCATATAACAGAATGACGAAGACTATACATAATTTCATGAATGAGTTGCGAAGGGAAATAAGTAGTATAGAATTACGAAACCATATAACACCTTCTTCTACATTGTCTGAATTCAATTGGATTTAGGATATTGAGCCAATGGTTTTCTTCTTCATGTATTTATGTACAATTATGTTATTTACAGCATGTCTTACATAATACAGAATACACACACACATACATACCATTCATACATATCATACATCAATATCACAGATAGAATACAATTTAGTCTGTTTATGCTTCACTATTGTCACAAGTAATGATCATTGAAATTGGTATTTCCACATGGTAACACTATATATCAAAATGCATGTAATTTAATCACGCACAAGTCACAGTTCCTTTGAATGTTTGATATACGTTAAATTGTACCCAAAGTGACCCGCTTACTACTATCACCACCTATCACCACCGTTAAATGTCCCACATACGTCCAAGTCAACGTCCGAAGTAAATGTTTTACATAAATGTGCTTCAATGACTGAAGTATAAGTATACCCCAGCAGTCACCAATATTTAGTTCACTGCTGTCTATTTATATCACCGCTGACGTCCCTATAATGCCGTTCTTCGCGAGAGTCACGTCAGGAAACCTTAATAAATATATCCAACTGTAGATAGGCGATGCATCTGCGTGCATCGTAGACCGCTATCTCTAATATCCGCCACCTCCCCGACTCTTCTATCGACTACATCTATGGATCCCGCTCTAACTACTCAAATGCCCTCTTGATCGTCCATCCGCTGAAATTAAAGAACGAGCCCGATATCCATCTGTCTCTCTACTAAACTCCATGCGACGCACAATATTTCACGCGTATGCAATACAGAGTACCTATTTACTATCTAATTAAACATACCTGATCATCTTCCATCAGCATGAAATAATCCAATGAGATGTTATGTATTTCTCCTTCTCTCTCTGACCAAGCTGCCAGATATGCCTATTCACACAACCATCTCTCACAAACATCCAACACACACTGTTCTACAAGATTTAAACTCACTTGCGAACTACCCACAAGTACTAAAATAGCTCACTCTGACCCACGGATTATCCTTGACCAGTAACAAAAGATTTCTCTTCAATCAAAATTGGTCATTTACCCCCAGGCCCCTGTTGTACCTTGTAAGCTAATCCTACAGCACCTATCTCCCATGCTCATTACATATATACTATTGCTAAATTATGATCCTCACCAGCCTAGATCGCTATATACATTTGTATTTCTCTGTGACATAACTCCCCTCCAATGGACAAAAGTGTACCACACTTTTGTTTCACTCACAGAGAATCTACAATACCTTTGTCTCGTATTACACTCTAAAAACACAGTTTCCCTAGCTATTTCTGTGCTAGCTCTTGTCAACTTCGATACGACTGAGATAGACTGCCCCCACATTGCTTTTACCCGCGATTGCTTATATGGTGAACCTTGTCATTCCACACAATCTTATTTGCATTACCTTTCTCCACATCTGTACTTACCATTTCAACTGCTCCTGCTATCACTGGATCTTGGTCTTCGACTGGCCTCTCGTTGAATATCTTCAACATGTTTGCATGAAATATTTTCTCCTTTCCTTTCCATCATGTTTACAATGTAATCCATCTCATTCCTTACCTGTTTCACTGGGAACAGTCCTTTCCACTTCATCAGTAATTTGTTGTTGTTAGTAGGTAACAATATCAAGACCCACTGCCCAACTTTGAACTTTCTATCTTTGGCCTTACTGTCAAAATACCTTTTGTAGTACTTAGCAGCATCTCGTAGGTTGTTCTGAGCTAATTGGCAAGTGTCTTCCAACCTTTGTTTCAAGTATATCACGTACTGGTAAGTTGTCTGAACCTCACTATCATCTGATCGTTTTGACCACAACTCTCTTAACACCGGCAATGGTCCACGAACAGTCCGACCATATAGCAACTCAAATGGTGAGAACACAATACTCTCCTGTGGCACCTCTCTGTACGCGAACAACACTGCCCCTATATACTTATCCCAATCCTTTGGCCTCTCTGCGCTCATCTTACGCAGCATGCTTTTCAGTGTTCCGTTAAATTTCTCTACTTGACCGTTGCACTGCGGGTGATAAGGGGTTGTTGTTACCGATTTAATGCATAATAACCTATTTCATCATACCTCCCGTGAACTGTGAACCTCTGTCAGATAGAACCTCATGGGGAACACCTACCCGACAAATCATATCCACCATGGCCTCTGCGACCCTCTGTGTTTCTATAGTAGGTAGTGCTACCGCCTCTGGATATCTTGTTGCATAATCGACCATAGTCAAAATGAAACGGTTACCTTTCTCTGATGCTGGGAAGATGTGTCCTATGATATATACTGCCACTCGCTTGAAGGGAGTGTCCATGAGTGGCATCCTGCCTAGCTTTACCTTAGCAATTCTTCCCTTCGGTACTGTTAACTGACACGGCTTACATGACTGACAGAATCTTCTAATGTCAGTTTTACACCCTGGCCAATAAAACTCCGAAATGATCCTATTGGTGGTCTTACGTGTTCCCAAGTGACCCACCATCATTGTTTCGTGACCCAACTTCATTACCCCAGTCCTAAGTGTCTTTGGCACTACAAGCTGATAGTGTTTCTGCCCATCTCTACATTGGAACCGCCGATACAATGTGCCTTTTGTATATGTACAGCTGGTTTCACCTGATCTTGTTTGTTTCACAATTTTATTTTTTCCATTTTCTCTACATTTGTCTAACGTTTCATCCTTACCTTGTAACTCTCTGATCTCTTCTGGACTTTTGTTCAGACCTACACTCTCTGGTACTTTCAACTGAGGATATTCCTTCTGCGCCTTATCGTACTGTCCTCTAGTAACTACAGCCTGTGTTACTGCTTTCAATTCCTGTATATCTACCTTCTCACCTATTTCTGGAACTCTACTTGCTTTTGTCTCTACTGCAGTAGGGACGTTACCAACTATCAAGTCGCAAAGAGGACTATCCATGACCCAAGCCTCCACCGTGCCCTGTAAGTATGGAGTATCAATGTGAATTCTAGCAACTGGAACCACAATGCTTTGCCCATTTATCATTCTACATTCCACCTTCTTGTCCAACATCTGATCGTCGTAGACTAGTTCCTGTTTCACTACAATGCCATTACAACCCGAATCTGACAAAACATTCACTAATCTCCCATTGACCAATCCAGGCTTAATCACTAGACCTCCCATGGTATGGCCACTAGCTATCCCTCCTAAGATACCTCGAGCTAAGATACCTGCGCCCGTTACACCACCTCGACCTCATCTTCGACTATTGTCCCGATACTGACCTCTGCCTCGCTGTGATCCATTTTCCCATCCACGACCTCGTGACATTGGCCCACTACCTCTTCCCCGACATCTGTCCGCTGGTTCAAAACCATTCCAACGACCTCTTGATGGCGTTTCGAAATTATCGAATGACTGGTAATACTCACCTACTTCCTGACCCATGACTGATGCACCCCTGTGTCGTCCTGGACAATCTCGTGCAATGTGACCGTTACGTCCACAGACAAAGCATAATATGTCACCTGGTCTACCTGTATTCCGGTTCGTCTGTGATGTCTGACTATCTCTATTTGCACTTACTCTTTGGTTATCGTGACCCGTTGATCCTCTTGACACAACGTTGAAAGCCCCACCTCTGTTATCAGCATATTGGTCCGCCTGTCTCGTCAAGTCACCAAAACTTTGTATATCACGTTCTTTCAGAAAAGTTGCTAAGTCCTTACCACATGTTTGTAGGAACTGATCACGTAACAAGAAATCCTGTAATTTGTCAAAACTGTGCTCTACTTTACCCAAGTCTAACCATTTTGTATGGTAGCTCTTCAACCTCTCCCCAAACTGCTCAAAAGTCTCCCCTCTCTCTGGTTTACTTTCTTTTACCTTCTTCCGTAATGCTTCCTCGGTCACCTCAAACCTTTTCAGTAGGGCTGCTGTTAAACTGTCATAACTTAGAGACTGTTCTGAGGGAAGCCTGGCGTACACCTCAAGTGCCTTACCTTTTAGTAATGAACTCAGTTGTATTCCCCTTATATCTCTGTTCCACTTCTCCAACTCTGCATATTTTTCAAACCGATACAGATAAGCATCGATACTATCTTTGGTTTCCTCAAAATATGGAAGCTTGGGACCCTTAATTCTGCATTTTGCTATCGACATTTGGTTCCCACCCTCAGGTAATCCCATTTCGGCTTTGGCTAATTCTATATCCCTCTTATTGTGTAACTCCTGCATTCTACAGTCATATTGAAACTTTTCTATAGACAACTGCAACTCTATCTTTTCTTTTTCTAATACTCGATCACGTTCTTCCTTTTCTGCTGTTCTAGATAATTTTTCTAACTCTAGTTTCTCCTTGGCTGATTGCATGTGTGCCTCTCTGTTAGCTTTATCCTGTTCTAGTTTACATAATCTCTCTAACCGTTCTACTTCTCTACACTCTGTATCTATCTCGAACTGAGCTAGCTTCACAACCCGTTCAGCGTCTACTGCAGCTAATCGTACCCTCTCGTCTGCTTCTAACCTTAACTTTTCCTCGTCTAACTTAGCTACTCTCTCCTCCTTCTCTGCCTGTAACTGAGCTAACCTTAACCTTTCTTCTACTTCGCATTGCCTCTTTATTTGCTTCTCTCGTCTCCAATCTAATCTGCCTCTCTCTAGCATGTTCCTCTTTAATAAATGTCAGTAGTGCTTCACCTTCCATACCTAATCCTTTACCCACTGCAGACAACTCCTGGATAGACGACATGGTCGCAGGCAACTATTTATATACTAGATTAGATGTCACTTTCAAAAATTGATCGCACACTATGGTCACGATGACAGAGTTGTGGTGTGAAGAAAAAGCCGTGGTATGCTGTTTCACCGTGACGTGTGATCAGTGACACTGGATATCAGTCCAGCTGTGTGTGTTTGCTTTAGCTACGTGACTAGTCAACCTAACTATCTACCCTCAGATTTGACTGGATACCAAACACACCCGAAAGCCCACATGTAACCCGCTACTTATAATAGCCTTGATATACGTCTCTAACCGAGAACCATCCCACTTCTGACACCAATGTTAGAGCCCGGATGCGATACATACACTCGGTGTTTGTGGACTGCAATCGGAATTATGCTATTTGTAGTCAAACAGTAAATGTGTACACATAATTCTTGACGAACTTCATATAACAGAATGACGAAGACTATACATATTTCATGAATGAGTTGCGAAGGGAAATAAGTAGTACAGAATTACGAAACCATATAACACCTTCTTCTACATTGTCTGAATTCAATTGGATTTAGGATATTGAGCCAATGGTTTTCTTCTTCATGTATTTATGTACAATTATGTTATTTACAGCATGTATTACATACTACAGAATTCACACACACATACACACCATTCATACATATCATACATCAATATCACAGATAGAATACAATTTAGTCTGTTTATGCTTCACTATTGTCACAAGTAATGATCATTGAAATTGGTATTTCCACATGGTAACACTATATATCAAAATACATGTAATTTAATCACGCACAAGTCACAGTTCCTTTGAATGTTTGATATACGTTAAATTGTACCCAAAGTGACCCCCTTACTACTATCACCACCTATCACCACAGTTAAATGTCCCACATACGTCCAAGTCCACGTCCGAAGTAAATGTTTTACATACATGTGCTTCAATGACTGAAGTATAAGTATACCCCAGCAGTCACCAATATTTAGTACTGTCTATTTATATCACCGCTGACGTCCCTATAATGCCGTTCTTCGCGAGAGTCACGTCAGGAAACCTCAATAAATATATCCAACTGTAGATAGGCGATGCATCTCCGTGCGTCGTAGACCGCTATCTCTAATATCCGCCACCTCTAATATCCAACTGTAGATAGGCGATGCATCTGCGTGCATCGTAGACCGCTATCTCTAATATCCGCCACCTCCCCGACACTTCTATCGACAACATCTATGGATCCCGCTCTAACTACTCAAATGCCCTCTTGATCGTCCATCCGCTGAAATTAAAGAACGAGCCCGATATCCATTTGCCTCTCTACTAAACTCCATGCGACGCACAATATTCCACGCGTATACAATACAGAGTTCCTATTTACTATCTAATTAAACATACCTGATCATCTTCCATCAGCAATAATGCAATGAGATTTTATGTATTTCTCCCTCTCTCTCTGACCAAGCTGCCAGATATGCCTATTCACACAACCATCTCTCACAAACATCCAACACACACTGTTCTACACGATTTAAACTCACTTGCGAACTACCCACAAGTACTATAATAGCTCACTGACCACGGATTATCCTTGACCAGTAACACAAGATTTCTCTTCAATCAAAATTTGTCATTTACCCCCAGGCCCCTGTTGTACGTTGTAAGCTAATCCTACAGCACCTATCTCCCATTCTCATTACATATATACTATTGCTAAATTATGATCCTCACCAGCCTAGATCGCTATATACATTTGTATTTCTCTGTGACATGGATATGTGACATTTGTCCACAAGTATGCTGTGTTGAAATATTTAAGTAATCCGAGGGGGGGGGGGGGCATACAAAGATACCGAGACAAGACCAGTGTAACACTGTATGCATACTTATAGCAGCATAACACCAGCACGTATTTTCTATCATCGGTCGAATTGTATTCTTAATTACTTCCGAATATACATTTATTAGCATCAAATTGATAACGGCGATACCGCAACAAAGTATGGATAGTATCATTTCCGACAACCTTGACGTTAACGGTCGTCTTTTAATCAACCATACTGTCACACATGGTCAGTAATTGATCATAGTCGCATAATGCTCAAGACAGATCCACGCCTGCTAATTATAGTTGTTTGCTGATATATACAATACCACTTTGATTTAATGTGACTACATTTATGTGATCTAAGCTACATTGTACATGTTGGTACACATATTTGTATGGATTAAGTTCACAAAATCCGGCACCTGGACGGGGACCCAAGCCTGTTTCAAACCATTTTTAATTATACATATATTTATAATATATGAACTATAAATATATATATTAGGTATAAGTATATGTGAAACAATTCATTAACAAAAATTGAGTACTCTTTATTACGTTTGAGAATACTTGAAAGCAAATTTAGTAACAAATCTTCTGAATAATGTCTAAGATTAAACATACAATTGGTCCGATCATAACTATATTGTCATTAGAAGTGATTTGAAAGTGCCATGAAAATAAAAATAAAGTACTACTGAGAAAAAACTACTAACCCGCCTTTCATCATAATTATTTAAAGTGAAATATCTGATACTGTAATTGATTGATTATTGATTTTTAACGGCCTACCAACAGATAAGATCACCTAAAGCCGGACCAATGGGTTGGGATATTCCATATTCAACCTGTCCATAATGAGAGAAATTCCAAGAAGAGTTGTCAGAAGACAACGATGCTCGCCTGTTGGCAGCCTTCAATCATACTTGGCACAGTTGCATAAAAACATGAATATTAATATTATATAACTTGACATTGGGTTAAGGAGCATGCGGTGGACCTGACATTGGGGTCAGTGGTGCAAGGTGGGTCGCGGGTTTGCTGTAGCATAATATAGCATATTAAGATGAATGCATGTATGAAATATCAATACTCTCAAATAAAACAGAAGTAAAACAAAATTAAGCCCAACGTTAAGTTTATGAACGCACTCAGTTTATACAGCATGATAGCTATTCACATGAGGAATGCAAGTATGAATGTGTTAAGTTTGTGACCTTGACCTTGGGGAAAGGGATGGGTCATGGATTTGCTGTAGCACAATAGAGGATCATCAGATGAATGCATGTATGAAATATCAAAGCGTTCACTGTAACAAAACAGAAGTTACACAACATATACCCGAACGTTAAGTTTATGAACATGATAAGTTTGTGACATTGACCTTCGGGTAAGGGTTGGGTGGTGGGTTGTTGATTTGCTACAGCATGCTAGAGGGTCATCTGAGGAATGCATATATGAAATATCGAGGCCTTCCAAGAAAGGAAATAGATGTTATAAGACGTTTACCCCAACGTTAAGTTTATGAATGTGCTAAGATTGTGACATTGACCCTGGGGTAAGGGGCGTGTGGTGGGTCATGGATTTGCTATAGCACGATAGATTATCATCAGATGAATGCATGTATGAAATATCAAGGTGTTCCATGAAAGAAAAAAGATGTTATAAGACATTTACCCCAACGTTAAGTTTATGAAAGTGCTATGTTTGTGACCTTGACCTTGGGGTAAGAGGTTGGGGTGGGTCATGGATTTGCTATAGCACGACAGAGTATCATCAGTTGAATGCATGTATGAAATATCAAGGTGTTCCCTGTAAAGAAACAGAAGTTATAAAAATACATTTACTCCAATATTAAGTTTATGATGTTGATCTTGGTGAAAGGGGTGGAGGGGTCATGGATTTGCAGTAGCACAATAGAGGATCATCAGATGAATGCATGTATGAAATATCAAAGCGTTCCCTGTAAAGAAACAGAAGTTACACAACATTTACCCCAACGCTAAGTTTATGAACATGCTAAGTTTGTGACCTTGAACTTTTGGTAAGGGTTTGGTGGTGGGTTGTGTATTTGCTACATCATGCTAGAGGGTCATCTGAGGAATGCATGTATGAAATACCAAGGCGTTCAATGAAAGGAAACAGATGTTATAAGACATTTACCCCAACGTTATGTTTATGAATGTGCTATGTTTGTGACCTTGACCTTGGGGTATGGGTTGGGTGCTTGATCGTGGATTTGCTATGGCACGATAGAGTATCAGCAGATGAATCCATGTATGAAATATGAAGGTGTTCCCTGTAAATAAACAGAAGTTACACAACATTTACCCCAACGTTAAGTTTATGAACATGCTAAGTTTGTGACCTTGACCTTGGGGTATGGGTTGGGTGCTTGATCGTGGATTTGCTATGGCACGATAGAGTATCATCTGAGGAATGCATTTGTGAAATATCAAGGCGTTCCATGAATGGAAACATATGTTACAAGACATTGACCCTGGGGTAAGGGTTGACTGGTGGGTCATTGATTTGCTATGGCACAATAGAGTATCATCGATGAATGCATGTATGAAATATCAAGGCGTTCCATGAAAGGAAACATATGTTGTAAGACATTTACCCCAACGTTATGTTTATAAATGTGCTATGTTTGTGACCTTGACCTTGGAAAAAGGGGTGGGGGTGGGTCATGGATTTGCTATAGCACGATAGAGTATCATCAGATTAATGCATGTATGAAATAGCAAGGCGTTCCCTGTAAAGAAACAGAATTTACAAAAATACATTTCCTCCAACGTTATGTTTATGATGTTGATCTTGGGGAAAGGGGTGGGGGTCATGGATTTGCTGTAGCACAATAGAGGATCATCAGATGAATGCATGTATGAAATATCAAAGCGTTCCCTGTAAGAAACAGAAGTTACACAACATTTACCCCAACGTTAAGTTTATGAACATGCTAAGTTTGTGACCTTGACCTTGGGGTATGGGTTGGGTGCTTGATCGTGGATTTGCTATGGCACGATCGAGTATCATCTGAGGAATGCATTTGTGAAATATCAAGGCGTTCCATGAAAGGAAACAGATGTTACAAAACATTTACCCCAACGTTAAGCTTATGAATATGTTAAGTTTGTGACCTTGGCCCTGGGGTAAGGGTTGACTGTTGGATCATTGATTTGCTATGGCACGATAGAGTATCATCTATGAATGCATGTATGAAATATCAAGGCATTCCATGAAAGGAAACATATGTTGTAAGACATTTACCCCAACGTTATGTTTATAAATGTGCTATGTTTGTGACCTTGACCTTGGAAAAAGGGGTGGGGGTGGGTCATGGATTTTCTGTAGCACGATAGAGTATCATCAGATTAATGCATGTAAGAAATAGCAAGGCGTTCCCTGTAAAGAAACAGAATTTATAAAAATACATTTCCTCCAACGTTATGTTTATGATGTTGATATTGGGGAAAGGGGTGGGGGTCATGGATTTGCAGTAGCACAATAGAGGATCATCAGATGAATGCATGTATGAAATATCAAAGCGTTCCCTGTAAGAAACAGAAGTTACACAACATTTACCCCAACGTTAAGTTTATGAACATGCTAAGTTTGTGACCTTGACCTTGTGGTATGGGTTGGGTGGTGGATCGTATAGAATGCATGTATGAAATATGTTATAAGACATTTACTCTAACGTTAAGTTTATGAATGTGCTAAGATTGTGACGTTTACCTTGGGGACAGGGGTGGAAGGTGGGTCATGGATTTGCTAGTTTACGATAGAGTTTCAGCAGATGAATACATGTTTGAAATATGAAGGTATTCCCTGTAAATAAACAGAAGTTACACAACATTTACCACAACATTAAGTTTATCAATGTGCTAGGATTGTGACCGTGACCTTGGGGTAAGGGTTTGGCGCTGAGTAGTGTCTTTGCTACATCATGATAGAAGGTCATCTCGGGAATGCATGTATGAAATATCAAGGCGTTCCATGAAAGAAAACAGATGTTATAAGACATTTAGCCCAACGTAAAGTTTATGAATGTGCTAAGTTTGTGACATTGACATTTGGGTAAGGGATGGGCGGTGGGTTTTGGATTTGCTATATAGCGATAGAATATCATCAGATGAATCCGTGTATGAAATATGAAAGCGTTCTCTGCAAATAAACAGATGTTACACAACATTTACCTCAAAGTTAAGTTTATAGACATGCTAAGTTTGTGACATTGACCATGGGGTAAGGTTTGGATAGTGGGTCATGGATTTGCTACAGCATGATAGAGGGTCATCTGGGGAATTCATGTATGAAATATGAAGCCGCTCCAAGGGAATAGAAATTGTAAGACATTTACCCCAACGTTAAGTTTGTGAATGTGCTAAGTCTGTGACCTTGACCCTGGGGTACGGGTTGTGTTGTGGGTCATGGTCTGCTACTGCATTATCGAGGGTCATCTGAGGAATGCATGTATGAAATATCAAGGAGTTCCATGAAAGGAAACAGATGTTATAATAAATTTACCCCAACGTTAAGTTTATGAATGTGCTAAGTGTTTGACCTTGACCTTGGGGTAAGGGTTGGGTGGTGGGTCATGAATTTTATATGGCATGATAGAGGGTCATCTGAGGAATGCATGTATGAAATGACAAGGTGTGCCATGAAAGGAAACGGAAATTATAAGACATTTACCCCAACTATATGTATGTGGACGCCGGGGGTATGTCATAAGCTCTTCTGCACTTCGTGCAGGTGAGTTAAAAATCAGAGCACAATATTTACAAATATAATTATATATTTAGAACTGAAATTAGAATATCCTGACCTGTTGCCAGTCCATGCGACACCAGTCACTTAGCTCCACTGCTGTAAATGAAACCTTTACCTGAAACACTTACCTGCGATAAATGTTGAAGATCTGCAATTTTCACTTGTCAAGGACCATATATCAAAGACATTTGGAAAATCCGTGTGACACAACATTGTGATGAAATTTGTGATTGAAAACACTGGTAGCGAATGATGACAGATATCCCTGTAAATGTCATCACACTAATTAAATACTCTTTGAGTAACCGGCGACACAATTTAAAAATCAGCAATCAGGTACACAACTTCACATGCTGACAAGAATTTTTGTAACATTTCACGAGTGTACATGTAACTGAATTAGTTTTGGAGTGTACACCCAGCACAAATTGTGTCACTAAGTCAAGTGTCATAACTCCCTGAATAATGGATGAATCCACATCTAAAACACCAGGTGCGCACCTTCACATGATGACCAGTATTCCTGTAAAGATTCGTGACAAACTGAAATACATTTGAAGATACGCGCGACACAAGTTGAAAATCCCCACTTTTCACTAAGTCAAGGGCCATAACTACGTGAATACTGGATGAATCCGCATCTAAAACCTCAGATGCGCAACTTCACACGATGAACAGTATTTCTGTAAAGTTTCACGACTATAACTGAAATAGATTTGGAGATACACAAGTTGAAAATCCCCAATTTTCGCTAAGTCAAGGGCCATAACTCTGTAAATACAGGATGAATCCGCATCTAAAACACCAGGTGCGCACCTTCACACAATGACCAGTATTTCTGTAAAGTTTCGCGACTAACTGAAATACTTTTGAAGATACACGCGACACAAGTTGAATATCCCCACTTTTCACTTAGCCAAGGGCCATAACTCCGTGAATACTGGACGATTCCGCATCTAAAACACCCGGTGCGCAACTTCACACGATGACCAGTATTCCTGTAAAGTTTCACGACTCTAAACTGAAATACTTTTGGAGATACGCGCGACACAAGTTGAAAATCCCCACTGTTCACTAAGTCAAGAGTCATAACTCCGTGACTACTGTATGAATCCGCATCTAAAACACCAGGTGCGCAGCTTCACGCGATGACCAGTGTCATAAAATTGTGTAACCGAAATCAAACAATTGTGAGACAGGTTATTTTAATATAGATCTGGTGTGGCTGTACATAGGCATAGACAAATAGTCAAAGTCATTTTACACATTTTTAATCAGTCAATGATAACTATGGGACTATTTATCCAGCAAAACACAATTTACAGTATCTTCTAAAAGTTCCACATAGCTATGTTTCCCTGTGAATGCATTAGTCCTAGGTTGTCACTGAATACACAAATGTGCATAGATGCACTACAAATATTCACCCACATGGTATGTGCACGAGACTAAATAATATGAACTGAGAATCCTAACATTCAAAATTGTACACTAAGGTGTCACACTGGTGTCATGGAGGACAGTATACCACATGTACTATGATGTCACAAAGATGTCCACTAAGAATAATATACCAAACAGAGGTTACATGTGTCCACTAAGTATGTCACCAAGATGTCATTAATATACCACTAAGTGTATCGTACCGATGTCCAATAAGGACATAATATCACAAAGATTCCACGAAAATATCCAATATGGATAATATGTCACTAAGATGCCACGAAGAATTCCACTCAGGATTAAATAGCCCCAAGTTGTCGCACAAAGATGTCCACTAAGGACAATATGTCACTAACATTCACACGTGTTCACTCCACCGACAATCTGTCAATTACGTCTTACGAATAATGGTGATAATACCCCAGTAATGTTAGTCTATCTCATCAATGTTCACATCAGTTCACTCCCAAAGGATACAGTATCTCTCATTCACACAAATGTCATCGCCTCATGTCATTCTCGGTTATTTCCATCTATGGAAATGTCAGTCTCGACCCGCCATATGCTGCTCAGGAATGGCAATGCCCGTGCCGTGGAATGGAAAGGAATCCCACAAAGGATGGACACCCAGGAATCGCCCCATCAACATAAGCCACCTGCAATTAAGTGGTCATTACCACTAACTACCAGTGTGGTTTGAAGAGAATTCATCAAATTCCACGCGATTTAAATGGCTAAATTTGCATTACAATTCACAAACTCCACCTTGATTAAATATGGGGTAAAATAACTTACAGTGTCTGGAATCCACAGATCTAGCTCACATATACAGGATTAAAATTGGCCAAAGTTCTCCACACAAAGCACTAATAGGTCTTCCCACAATCAGATCACTCTAAGCAATGACCACACATGCATGCCCAGTGAGCTATTCACATACAAATGCTCAATACTTGTCCAGCATGACTGACCACTGTATGTGATATCCACTACCAGTAAGTGTTAACAATGCAACTCACCTGTAAAATGCACCTGGGTAAAAATTACCTGTGCAATAAATAGTACAGGTATGTATACTGCACCAAATTAGACACAATCTGTACTGAGCAACTGTACAATTTTGTGACATACCTCCGTTTCCAAGATGAAAAACATAGTTGTTCACTCCTAATCACAAATTAAAAATCGGCTTAAAACAAATGAAAATAAAAATCTGTTGATCTCCTCTAGCTCGAGCTTACCTGCCTTGATCTTCAAACACTCTGGCTACGTGAATATTCTCTACGTACACATGACGACTGAGAAAATCTGCTCCTACATTCTCTGATCCTTTGATCGCTACAATGCGAAACCTGTATGGTTGTAATGCCATTGCCCACCTCATTAGTTTTGGGTTTGTTACTTTTGCACGATTCAGGTAGACTAACGGCTGGTGGTCTGTCTCAAGTATGAATTCTCGTCCATACAAGAACGCCTAGACTTTCTGAATTCCCCAAACAAGTGAAAAAAAATCCTTCTCAATCACTGCATAATGAACCTCCCTGTCCAACAATTTCCTACTAGCATATGAAACCGGAAATGTCATACCATCGTGCTCCTGCATCCACACCGCGCCGATTCCCAATTTGAAAGCATCAGTCCTGAAGATAAATATCTGATCGAATACCGGCAAATACAAGACTGGTTCCCTGACCAACACATCGATCAATGTCCTGAATGCCAACTGTGTCTCTGGGGTCCATACAATGTTTGATGGGGCGCCTTTGTTAGTGAGATTTGTCAAAACGGCCGCTGTGGTACAGAAATTTGGGATAAATTTTCTAGCATAGCCTATGAGCCTGAGAAAGGACCGCACCTGTTTCTTAGTCGTGGGGTGTGGGCACTTACTTATACTATCCACCTTCTCTGGATCTGGTCGAACTAAACCCTCACCTACAACATGGCCAAGGAATCCCAAACTAAAATACCCAAGCATACATTTTGACGGTTTCACCGTTAGCCTTGCATTCCGGAGTCTGCGGAATAACTCTTCCAGCGTGTCTAAACGACTTTCCCATGTTTCTGTGTACTCTAACACATCATCTACAAAATTTTCCACATTTTGCATACCTTTCAGCAATGTCCTCTCATTTTGCAGAATGTGGCGCCCGAGTTGACTAAACCAAATGGCATCATCTTAAACGAGAACAAACCTTCAGAAGAAATGAATGCCGTGGCAGGACGCGATGACTCTTTCACTGGAATTTGCCAGTACCCCTTCGTTAGATCGAGCTTCGTGTAATAATTACCTTTGGACAATCGTGCAAATATGTCATCCGGGTTCGCTATGGGTTCAGCGTCAAAACAGTGATACGGTTAAGTTTTCGATAAGCTATTCAAAAGCGATTGCTTCCGTCAGCCTTCATTACTATCACTATAGGTGATGCGTATGGAGAATCTGTAAGCTCAATAATACCCATTCTGAGCATACTGTCAATCTCACCCTTGATAGTGTATTTCATTGCATGTGTAACTGTATATGGTTTAGATCTTACCGCTTCGTCTGTTGTCAACTTGATTTCATGTTCCATCAGGTGTGTTCGGCCTGGTAAATCTGTTAAAACATCTGAATATTTACTTACCACCTGGCGTAACTGTACCTGTTTCTCCTCATCAAGATTCGGGTTCATATTTACATCCTCAATTGTTTCCTTTGTTCGCAGTCCTGGTAAATCTATTGCTAGTTCAGCCTTACCTTTCATGTACTGGTCTGGTTCTTCCTCTTGTGTTATGTCTTCTTCAATCACAGATATGCATACATTATCTATCACCCCTGCACTGACCTCATCTGGAAGCTCATGTCTCTGATTTTCTATCTGTCTATCTACATATTTCCTCAGTAGATTTACATGATAGGTTTTGTCCTTGCCGTTGACTGTTACCTTGTAATCATATTTGTTGATCTTCTGTTTGATTACATACGGGCCTTTCAGTTGCATCAACAGCTTGTGGTCGGTAGGAAGTAAAAACTGTCTCACCTTCGCTCAGGCTTCTATTCCGTCTCTTCCGGTCTGCATATATATTATACATACTTCTGTTCTTGGCCAGCTCCTCCTATGCTAACGTTAGTGTTTCCTCTAAGTGATTTCTCAAATCTAAGACATACTGGTATGTCGTCTTTACCTCTTCTGACTGAATATCACTTGTCCATAACTCCTTCAAAATGGTGAGAGGTCCCCGAACAGTGCGACCATACAACAATTCAAAGGGGGAAAATGCAAGACTTTCCTGGGGCGCTTCGCGATATGCGAATAGAAATGGGGCTATGTAACGATCCCACTGTTTTGGTTGTTCTGCACACATCTTCTTCAACAAGTTTTTCAGAGTACCATTGAAACGTTCAACTAAGCCATTGCATGCTGGATTATATGGTGTTGTGGTCATTTGTTTCATGGACAAGAGTCTACCTACCTCTTTCATTACCTCTGACGTAAATTGTTTTCCCATTTCACTTAATATTTCACTTGGGATACCAACCCTGCTGAACATCTCAAACAATGCCTCAGCACTCGCTCGCTATTAATGTACTTTAATGCAACCGCTTCTGGATAGCGGGTTGCGTAATCAACCATAGTCAGAATAACCTGTTTCCCTTCTCTGTAGGAGGATGTATAGGACCAATCAAATCTACTGCAACTCTGGCAAATGGAGTGTCTATCAGTGGTAACTCACCAACGGGTACTTTCCTGACCTTACCTTAGTACCTACTAATCTCCCCTTGCACACCGGGCCAATAAAACTGTGCCAGAATTTAGCTAGTCATCTTTCGGACCCCTAAATGGCCTGCTAAAATGGAATCATGTGCCAACTTCAAAACATGTTCTCTCAAATGTTTTGGAACCAACAGCTGCCTAAACACCTTTCCGCCATCTACCCTCTTGGATTGGGAACGTCTGTAAATCAAACCATTTTGTTTCTCAAACCAATGAACACCTCCTCCTTTTGATACCTTCTTCTCACCTGTAACAACACGCTCCTTAGCAATGTGCAATGTATCATCAGTCTCCTGACCAGTTCTAACTTCATTCATGTCGATGCTGCCAATTGGACTCGTCACATTAAGTGGCTTAAACTTACCTTCATTAGCAACTTGAGATCTGGTTTGTACTGCACTCACTTCATATTGACCATCATCACTGGTTTGACAAGACGAAAATGTATCTGGATTACCAGGATCTCTGGCATTTGGGATATTACCTAAGATGAGGTCAAACACAGGATTCTCCGCACATAGGGCCTCTACATCACCTGTACAAAATAGTGTGTCTATGTGAATCATTGCAATGGGAAGCTGTCTCTCTGTACCGTCTAATAGCATACAGCCCTTGGAATTCCCAGTCAACTGATTTGCTCGTACTAAATCTCTCCGAACATGGAACAACCTGTATCTCTTAGTACCTTGACCTTCATTCTATTGACGAAACCATAATGTACTGGTAGATTGTCAACCTTCAAATCTTTGGAAGTACTCTTACAAGCCGCCGTCATTACAGGAAACTCATGCCGGTACTGTAATGTAACTCTACATTTGCTCACACAACATTCTTCAAACTGACCCAAGTCCTCCTGAATACCACAACTAACAACTGTCTTCACCTCAGTATCTTCATCAGAACGATGATCTGAGCCCATTGAATTCAACCCTCTTGTGAAACCACCTCTACCTCTATAACCACCTCTATTATGGTCTCGTGTACCGCGACCTCTAACCTGGTCTTGGGCATGATCTATCAAACATGCAGCTTTAAAGTAAGGACCACGCCCGAAATTTCGCTTCTTTGGACGATCTTTAATGAAATGGGTGTTGGATTTGCAATGGTAACAAATTCGTTCTTACATTTGCATCTGAATTGAACGACTTAGACTGTAATGACTGATCAAAACATTTTGAGCCTGGATTTTGACGGATTGTCTCATTTACACCATGTGCCTCCTGATACTGTTCTGCGAGTTCCGCCATTTCTATAACTGAACTAATTTTTCTCTCCTTGAGAAATACCTGCACATTCTTGCTGGATGTCTGCATGAACTGCTCACGGATAATCACATCTCGCAAACCCTCAAAAGACTCGGGTGCCTTAGCCAATTCCATCCAACTTGCCAAGTAATATGTCAACCTAACAATGAAATTTGAGACGGTTTCACCTACCTCTTGTACGCTATTCCTAAATTTCTGTCGAAACCCGTCTTCCGTCAGCTGGAACCTTTTTAACAATGATTCCTTCAATATATCATAGTCCAATGCATCATATGGGGATAAACGTGAATACACGTCTAGGGCCTTTCCTTGGACAAGAGCACTTACATTAGTAGCCCAATCAGTCCTATCCCAACCCGCGTTTTCAGCAAACCTCTCAAACCGTTTCAAATATGCATCCATTTTATCTTGCCGTTCATTAAAAGCAGGTAATTTGGGCGATTTTGCTTTTACGTGACTAACACCTGAACTGAAACTAACATGGGAGCCATCAATCTTCCTCAGCTTCTCCATATCTACTTCCATCTGAAGTATTTTAACTTTTGACTCAGTCTCTTTCTTAGCCAATTCAAACTCATGCTCTCTTTCTCTTTCGCCTCTTTCTCCAACTTCAACTTATGCATTTCTTTTTCGCTAGCCCTTTCCTCTCTATCTAATATCACTGCCTCTTTCTTCTCAACAAATGCTAACAGTGTCTCTCCCTGTAAGCCTAATGCCTTCCCACAGACAATTAATTTCTCATAACTAGCCATGTTCCTAAATGTTCTTTTGTTATTGGTCAGACTAAGACTTTAATGTGCATGCACTATGCAAAGCGATTTCCAGATCCTGCCGGGATCGCCATATGTCACAAAATTGTGTAACCGAAATCACACAATTGTGAGACAGGTTATTTTAATATAGATCTGGTGTGGCTGTACATAGGCATAGACAAATAGTCAAAGTCAATTTACGCATTTTTAATCAGTCAATGATAACTATGGCACTATTTATCCAGCAAAACACAATTTACAGTATCTTCTAAAAGTTCCACATAGCTAAGTTTCCCTGTGAATGCATGAGTCCTAGGTTGTGAATACATCATGAATACACAAATGTTCATAGATGCTCAACAAATATTCACCCACATGGTATGTGCACGAGACTAAATAATATGAACTGAGAATCCTAACATTCAAAATTGTACACTAAGGTGTCACACTGGTGTCATGGAGGACAGTATACCACATGTACTATGATGTCACAAAGATGTCCACTAAGAATAATATACCACAAAGAGGTTACATGTGTCCACTAAGTATGTCACCGAGATGTCATTAATATACCACTAAGTTTATCCTACCGATGTCCAATAAGGACATAATATCACAAAGATTCCACGAAGATATCCAATATGGATAATATGTCACTAAGATGCCACGAAGAATTCCACTCAGGATTACATAGCCCCAAGTTGTCACACAAAGATGTCCACTTAGGACAATATGTCATTAAGATTCACACGTGTTCACTCCACCGAAAATCTGTCAATTACGTCTTACGAATAATGGGGATAATACCCCAGTAATGTTAATCTATTTCATCAATGTTCACATCAGTTCACTCCCAAGGGATACAGTATCTCTCATTCACACAAATGTCATCGCCTCATGTCATTCTCGGTTATTTCTATCTATGGAAATGTCAGTCTCGACCCGCCATATGCTGCTCAGGAATGGCAATGCCCGTGCCGTGGAATGGAAAAGACTCCCCCAGAGGATGGACACCCAGGAATCGCCCCATCAACATAAGCCACCTGCAATTAAGTGGTCATTACCACTAACTACCAGTGTGGTTTGAAGAGAATTCACCAAATTCCACACGATTTAAATGGCTAAAATTGCATTACAATTCACAAACTCCACTTTGGTTAAATATGGGGTAAAATAACTTACAGTGTCTGGAATCCACAGATCTAGCTCACATATACAGGAATAAAATTGGCCAACGTTCTCCACACAAAGCACTAATAGGTCTTCCCACAATCAGATCTCTCTAAGCAATGACCACACATGCATGCCCAGTGAACTATTCACATAAAAATGCTCAATACTTGTCCAACATGACTGACCACTGTATGTGATATCCACTACCATTAATTGTTAACAATGCAACTCACTGTAAAATGCACCTGGGTACAACTTACCTGTGCAATCAATAGTACAGGTATGTATACTGCACCAAATTAGACACAATCTATACTGAGCAACTGCTCAATTTTGTGACAACTAGTATTCCTGTAGTTTCGCGACTCTAACTGAAATACTTTTGGAGATACGTGCGACACAAGTTGAAAATACCCACTTTTCACTAAGTCAAGGGCCATAACTACGTGAATACTGGATGAATCCGCATTTATAACACCAGGTGCGCAACTTCACGCGATGACAAGTATTCCTATAAAGTTTCGCGACACTAACTGAAATAAGATACGCTCGACACAAGTTGAATAGCTCCACTTTTCACTAAGTCAAGGGCCATAACTCCGTGAATAATGGATGAATCCGCATCTAAAACACCGGGTGCGCAACTTCACACGATGACCAGTGTCACAAAATTGTGTAACCGAAATCAAACAATTGTGAGACAGGTTCTTTTAATATAGATCTGGTGTGGCTGTACATAGGCATAGACAAATAGTCAAAGTCATTTTACACATTTTTAATCAGTCAATGATAACTATGGGACTATTTATCCAGCAAAACACAATTTACAGTATCTTCTAAAAGTTCCACATAGCTAAGTATTCCTGTAAAATTTAACGACTCTAACTCAAAAACATTTGGAGATATGCATGACACACATTTTGTAACGGACAGACAGACGGACCGACAGACGAACGGACAGATGGACAACCAAGCCAAAAACCCATTCATGGGGAGACATAATTGACCATCCAAGACACGCTAGAAACACCTGTGGGTTGCTAAGATACATATAATTCGTTTCTGCTGAACGAATACCGCATATATACTTGTCTCCTTATATGGGCAACGTTAGTATTAATTTGCCTTCTTAATATATACCAATTGCCATTACATGTATATTTCTAAATGATGCATGTTTTCATGTTCCAAAAAGTTAACATGAAAGGAGAATTAACAAGAGATTCCTTACGATTATAACCGATTTAAACATTTAATGTCCGAGATGGCGAGATTGAATAATGTCGACAAGGAAGAAGTCAATACAAAATAACCTTAATCATACACATATCTAGACATGCACGTATCACTATATGTAATGGTCATGACTCACTCATGTACTCTCCAGTGAAGCACTTTAACAGAAAGATAAACATGTCAGGTCATTAAAATATAAAAGTAAACACCCGATACAGAGATACGCCCTATAATGATACATGGCAGTATATAATTGTCTAAAACACACAGCCTTAAGTACTAACGTAGCATTTACGGAAAGTGTTTCGATAGTTTACATCGTAATTTGTAACTTTTGGAATTAATCATGGTCTTTGACGTATGAATAAAGGTAGTCGGAAATTCCACGTTTCGGTTTAGAAAAAAAACCCACCGTAGCTGCGTAAGCTTGTATGCACGAATTAGTGTTGGAAAATACGTAAATATGGCGGAAATACTATGATATGTAGAGGGGACAGAGTCTTGACTGTTAACTAGTGTTGACCTATTTTGTTGTGTTAAACATGTTAAATGCTGTTGCTATTTCGGTCATTTACTTGCTGCCAAGTTTTAGTTTCTGTTATCATGTTACACAGTGACATGTAACCGAAACCCTACCACAATGCGCACCCGACTCCCTCTCTATGTAGTAGATCGAATATATACTGAAGTAATCAGCAATATACCTGTTTGCAAATAGTTTAGAAGAAACACCAAGATCATACCCAGAAAAGTTTCAAACAAATTTTATTCATGTAATAAAACGTCGTCTTTGTCGCCGCCGCCGCCGTCATCTCCTCCTCCTAATAATCCTCATCACCGTCATCATATGGTGATGATGATGACAGCGCCTATGAACATAGGGTTAACTGTATTGTAATTTTGAAATTTGCGGCGTACATCAGATAGGTCAGACAATCTGTTTAATGGCGACGATATATGCCGCAAATTTAAAAATTACAATGCGGTCAACCTATTTCTAATGCACTCCTTTACTGTTTTGCAAACTTTATCGAGTCTAGTTGGAAAATCGTACCGGATTGCAAGCTGGTTGAGCAGGTCATACCGGACGGATCACACAAATAATATATACGTTTATGTTGCTGATTTCATTATTGTTAATAATAAAAGCAATTGTCACGTGCCAACACCTAGCTGCTGCTATCTACTGCACGTAACCAATATCCGGGATCGTGTAGGCGACTACAACTACGAGTATGAAAACTCTAAATGCGTTTGTGAACTAATTAGCTCATATAAAAACCAGGACACTGTGGTATTGCTACTACATGTACTGTGCGATAGTGGTTAGTGTGTGCCAGTGGCATACTGAATATACCTTAAATACGACACTGAATTTGGGAATATTTACAGATGATTGTGATCAGACATGTAAAATGAAATGATGGTGAAATGAATTTAGTACTTTGATTACAAACATAAATCAGAAAGGGGGAGTTATAAATGTTACGGAGATTATGATATGAAACTGGGTAATGCACACTTTAAAACAAATGAGATGAAATGGAAACCACCTAGGAGTGTACGATATACCAATGCACTACTTCACCGTAGGTAGCGCAAGGCGAGCTATCGTCTCACCCAGTACTAACGCGACCCAGGATTATCCGCCTGGGGAGCACCGCTATGGAGTGTCTAGCTCACGAGCTGCCACTTCCACCTGATATCAAATCACCCAACTCCGAGGAGGATTCCTATACAGCAGTAGAGCAACGTATACAGTCCGTGGAGCTGTATAGCATTACCTACTCTGCGGTTAACACTGTACACTGTAAGATGTCCGAAGCCCAGGCGGACCTGTCTTATCCGGTCCTACTGAAGATTACCCAGCATATGAAATGATGGTGATTGAAGTTCGTACACGGTAACACCGCGAGCAGATCAAATGTGAATCTTAATCAAGATGAATCAGAGTATATCTACACAAATGATCGTTAATAAGCTCATGGTAGAAAATATAATCAGGGCAAGTTTATACTTTGATTAAAAATGATTGTTGCACATAGAAATATACAATAAAATGTGGTTTCCAAGGAGAGTAACTCCTGTCAGCAAGAATTAGCGTATGCAACAGCCCGCTGAGCCAAGTCCCACGCAGTACTAACGCGACCCAGGATTAGCCGCCCGGGGAGCACCGCTCTCGGAGACTAGCTTAGGAGCTGCATAAGGCAAGCCATTCACTGACAACAAATAATCACTGATAACTCCTACATACCAGTGCAAGGTACAACACACAGCTCCAGGAGACAACGTATTCGCCCAATGCTAACGCGATCCGGTTGCTACGCCCGGGGAGCACCCTGGAATACTTGTCTAACGACGTCTCACTGTACAAACTGTCTGAAGCCCGGCAGATTCGCTTTGTCCAGTCTCCTAGCCTCTACTCAATACTGGCAGAAATCCCCAATGGTACTATACTATATCTCTATCTCTGTCAATATATTCTCTGAAGCTAGCTAGACAACACTGCCATACAATTTACATCTTCAGTTTGCTTGTATGCTACCGAACTGGACTATTTGATAGTTCACTACCAACTGCCGACTGACTCTGTGTCAGTCCTTATTGAGCAGTGACCAGTTAATTTAAAATTATCAATTTCACGCCCTCGGACAGTATGTATTTAATGCAATATTCCAAATAAGTGGGCAGACAGCAATATGCGTTCGACATTTGTGACCTAGAGACACTATACGCTTTTACATAAACACAAATATGCTGCTCTATTAGTGCTCCTTACCAATGCAGGAATGTGAAATATATTGGTGCAGCCTCTTTAAAATGATCCAATTCTGAGGTAAAATATTCACTTTAAAACCATGCCGTGCCCCACTACTTGCGGAACTACAGATGTAATGTTGTATGTGTTCTCAATCATCATCCAGAGGCAAATGTACTATCATGGTGCAAACCAGTTCCCATCCATGAGTTTTCTCTGAAATAATTTTTTGTTTGAAACTCCCAGAAAAATCTGTTGTTTAGATCAGTTTTTGTCACAATATACCATCAATTCGTATTTGCCCATTTCTGATCAATGGGAACAGGTCAGATGGCCCTGGAATGAGCATTCATCAATTAATACAAAATCAACTACAAAATAATAATTAAACAATTAAAATCAATTTTAATCAGTAGAAAGTATAATATTTATAAATTTCACCGAGCCGTTTTACGAAACTGGCGGCTAACTGGTCACTGCTAACTTAAGCACCCCTTTTGTCACTGCAGATTTTCTGTCATTTGCTAGTAGGGTGGTCAATTCCAAACAGAACAAGAAATGTGGCCTGTCGGCACAAGAATGCCCCCGCTGGCAGCCAAAGAAAACGAGGCATATTTGATTATAAGCCATTTACCCGAGTGTTCAGGTTTTGAACGCACAAAGTCTGTGACCTTGATCCTGGGCTTAGTGCGGGCGGGACAAATGTGGATTTGTCACAGGGTGACAGAGGACCATTGGAGCAATACGTGTGTGAAATGTGAAGCAGATCCAAGCAAGGAAACACAAATTACAAGACATTTACCAGAGCGTTTAGGTTTCAAACGCACCAAGTCTGTGACCTTGACCGGAGGCTTAGTGGGAGCGGAACGAATGTTGATTTGTCACAGGGCGGTAGAGGACCATTGGAACAATGCGTGTGTGAAATGTGAAGCAGATCGGAGTAAGGAAACATAAATTATAAGCCATTTACCCAGCGTTAAGGTTTCGAAAGCACAAAGTCTATGACCTTGACCCTGGGCTTAGCGGGGGCGGGACGAATGAGGATTTGTCACAGGGCGGTAGAGGACCATTGGAGCAATGCGTTTGTGAAATGTGAAGCAGATCCGAAACAGTAAACAGAAATTATAAGCCATTTACCCGAGCGTTAAGGTTTCGAACGCACCAAGTCTGTGACCTTGACCCTGGGCTTAGTGCGGGCGGGCCAAATGTGGATTTGTCACAAGGTGACAGAGGACCATTGGAGCAATGCGTGTGTGAAATGTGAAGCAGATCCAAGCAAGGAAATACAAATTACAAGCCATTTACCCGAGCGTTAAGGTTTCAAACGCACCAAGTCTGTGACCTTGACCGGAGGCTTAGTGGGGGCGGGATGCAAATCCGAGCAAGGAAACAGAAATTATAAGCCTTTTACCCGAGCGTTAAGGTTTCGAAAGCACCAAGTCTGTGACCTTGACCCTGGGCTTAGCAGGGACGGGACGAATGTGAATTTGTCACAGGGCGGGAGAGGACCATTGGAGCAATGCGTGTGTGGAAAGTGATGCAGATCCGAGCAAGGAAACAGAAATTATAAGGCATTTACCCAGCGTTAAGGTTTCGAACGCACCAAGTCTGTGACCTTGACCCTGGGGTTATCGGGGGCGGGACGAATGTGGATTTGTCACAGTGCGGTAGAGGACAATTGGAGCAATGCGTGTGTGAAATGTGAAGCAGATCCGAGTAAGGAAACAGAAATTATAAGCCTTTTACCCGAGCGTTAAGGTTTCGAAAGCACCAAGTCTGTGACCTTGACCCTGGGCTTAGCAGGGACGGGACGAATGTGGATTTGTCATAGAGCGGGAGAGGACCATTGGAGCAATGCGTGTGTGAAATGTGATGCAGATCCGAGCAAGGAAACAGAAATTATAAGGCATTTACCCAGCGTTAAGGTTTCGAACGCACCAAGTCTGTGACCTTGACCCTGGGGTTAGCGGGGGCGGGACGAATGTGGATTTGTCACAGGGCGGTAGAGGACCATTGGAGCAATGCGTGTGTGACATGTGAAGCAGATCCGAGCAAGGAAACAGAAATTGTAAGTCATTTACCCAGCGTTAAGGTTTCGAACGCACCAAGTCTGTGACCTTGACCTTGACCATGGGGTTAGCGGGCGCGGGACGAATGTGGATTTGTCACAGGGCGGTAGAGGACCATTGGAGCAATGCGTGTGTGCAATGTGAAGCAGATCCGAGCAAGGAAACAAAATTATAAGCCATTTACCCAGCGTTAAGGTTTCGAACGCACCAAGTCTGTGACCTTGACCATGCGCTTATCGGGGGAGGGACGAATGTACATTTGTCACGGGGCGGTAGAGGACCATTGGAGCAATGCGTGTGTGAAATGTCAAGCAGATCCGAGCAAGGAAACAGAAAGCCATTTACCCAGCGTTAAGGTTTCGGGACGTAACGTAACGTACGTAACGTACGTAACGTACGTAACGTACGTAACGTACGTAACGGATGTAACGTACGTAACGTACGTAACGTACGTAACATATGTGACGTACGTAACGTACGTAACGTACGTAACGTACGTAACCTACGTAACCTACGTAACTAACGTAACGGGCGTAACGTATGTTACGTACGTTACGTACGTTACGTACGTACGGACGCCGGTAACACTATATGCCCCCCTCACCATTCGGTGGCGGGGGCATAATAAGCCTAATATTAAATGTATATTGTGTAGAAGTTTCTGTCACAAATTAATGTTAACGGTGGTGGTACAGCTTCGGAAAGTGGTCAAATTTGGGTCGAAACAGCATTTTGCTACTACAGTGTTACTGCTGATGTGTTGTTATGTAAGGAGGCGCAAACTACAGCTGCTTCACATGTATTAGCAAGATATGTATGTGACCTTCAAATTGTAAAAACTGTGCATATTTTCGAGAAATGATCTGCAGATTTGAACATTTTCATAATGTCACTGACATAAAAGTTCTTTCAAGGGCTCTCAGTATGTTCAAGACCCTACTAAGAGATAAATAATATACCTAGTAGCACAGTACTTGGTGTTTATTGCTCGTCAATAAACTTAAAAACTGTAAAATAATAGCTATCAGACAATAGCAGAGCTCTACCATTTCACACCACTGCTGCGACAAGGTCACATTCACAGTGTGCACATTTAATGTAAAAGGATGGAGTAAATCAGTTCTAGGTCACATGTACATTGGCTTCATATGAGTACCACAAATTGATGAAGTATCACAAGCATGGTCGGCTTAGTTGTTGTATTTGGTGCGAAACGGACCGAAATGCGTAAAATGATTTGTCAAACTAGCAGAAAATGTAGGTCAAGGTCGAATGAAGGTCACCTGAGAGACAATGGTTTAAGGTGGATCACAACAGGGAAATGTAATTCAAGGTTTTCAGAGTTTAATAGGGAGGGTAGCTGGTTAGAAAAATGGAAAAAGTAACTCTGAAACAAGTGTGCAGGCATACATGTCACTGTTTACGACACCGCGGGCCAACTAGTTTCAGCCCAAAGTGAAAATACACTAACCGAGATGCTATTTCTTTTTCTTCTACTAGTCTGGTTATTCTTGCAGGTGCAGGTTAGCAGCAGCTTAATGGAATAAGTGACACATACAGCCGAGTCGGGTAAACTAGAGACCTTCAGTGAAAGATGCGGTCCTAACTGTGCGGACTAAGGCGGTCAATCTATATAAAATAGAAAAATAAGTAGACTAACATTTAACACAAATTTAGAGAAATGAAAGAAAACAGAAATTATAAGATATTTGCCTGAGCATAACAGTTTTTGAAGCACTAAGTTTGCGACCTTGACCCTCGGCTTGGCGGGGGCAGGACATACGTGGATTTGGCACAGGACAATAGGGGACCATTAGAGTAATGCGTATATGAACTATGAAGCAGATCTGTCAAATGATGAAGAAATTATGAAACATTTACCCGAGCATTAAATTTGTGACGGACGGACGGGAACGGACGGACGGGACGGACGGGACGGACAAGGGTAACACTAAATGCCCCCTCCACTATCGTGGTGGTGCATACAAAGACATTTAATCCAACGTTAAGTTTATGATGTTGATCTTGGAGAAAGGGGTGGGGCGGGGGTCATGGATTTGCTGTAGCACAATAGACGATCATCAGATGAATGCATGTATGAAATATCAAAGTGTTCCCTGTAAAGAAACAGAAGTTACACAACATTTACCCCAACGTTAAGTTTATGAACATGCTAAGTTTGTGACCTTGACCTTGGGGTTGTGGATTTGCTACAGCATGACATAATGTCACCCCAACGTTAAGCTTATGAACATGCTAAGTTTGTGACCTTGACCTTGGGGTAAGGGTTGAGTGGTGGGTTGTGAGGATCATCTGAGGAATGCATGTATGAAATAACAAGGTGTCATGAAAGTAAACAGATGTTATAAGACATTTACCCCAACGTTATGTTTATGAATGTGCTAAGTTTGTGACCTTGACCTTGAGAAAGGGGTGGGGTCATGGATTTGCTGTAGCACAATAGAGGATCATCAGATGAATGCGTGTATGCCATATCAAAGCGTTCCCTGTAAAGAAACAGAAGTTACACAACATTTACCCCAACGTTAAGTTTATGAACATGCTAAGTCTGTGACCTTGACCTTGGGGTTGTGGATTTGCTACAGCATGACATAATGTCACCCCAACGTTAAGCTTATGAACATGCTAAGTGTGACCTTGACCTTGGGGTAAGGGTTGAGTGGTGGGTTGTGAGGATCATCTGAGGAATGCATGTAGGAAATAACAAGGTGTCATGAAAGTAAACAGATGTTATAAGACATTTACCCCAACGTTAAGTTTATAAATGTGCTAAGTTTGTGACCTTGACCTTGGCGTAAGGGTTGGATGGTAGGTCATGAATTGCTACAGCATGATAGAGGATAATCATCTCAGGTATGCATGTATGAAATAACAAGGTGTTCCATGAAAGGAAACAGAAGTTATAAGACAGTCACCCCAACATTAAGTTTGTGGACGCCGACGACGCCGATGACACCGACGACGCTGGGGGTATGCCATAAGCTCTTCTGCACTTCGTGCAGGCGAGCTAAAAATCAATCAATTAATTAAAATATCACAATTTCCTTCACAGTACATGTCAATGGGATATTTATATCTTCAAACAAGAGTGCCGCAAGTCACAAAATACGCCCGTCGAATATGGGCCAGACAGCGAAGATGCAGAAATGTGAAGCTATCACCAAGGCAAGAAACATTAATGAGAATTTGAAAGTCTATAGCATTATTTCTTCATCTCATTGTGCTAAACATGTATACTAACTTAGTCAGAGATAGAAACGTAGAGTGTAAAGAGGAAATGATAGGGAATTGGATACAATAATGTAGAAAAAATGGCTAAGTTAAAAAGGTGATATTTTTGTAAAAAAATACGTTTTCGGCCTAAAAACACCAAGGTGCACATCTTCAATATGTGTAGAAGACGTGTGCATAGTTTCAGAACGATTGATAGAACGATTTCGGAGGAGGTGCGTACACAAACTATGTACCCTTTATTGTATAGAAAAATGTAGAAAAAATGGCTAAGCTAAGAAGGTGATATTTTTGTTAAAACCTACTTTTTCGGCATAAAACACCACAGTGTACATCTTCAATAGGTGTAGAAGACGTCTGTAATGTTTCAGAATGATCGACAGAACGGTTTCGGAGGAGTTGTGTAGACAATCTCTGTACCGTATATAGAATTGTATAGAACAATGTAGAAAGAAAAGGCTAAGTTAAAAAGGTGATATTTTTGTTAAAACATACTTTTTCGGCATAAAACACCACAGTGTACATCTTCAATAGGTGTAGAAGACGTCTGTAATGTTTCAGAATGGTCGACAGAACGGTTTCGGAGGAGTTGTATAGACAATCTCTGTACCGTATATAGAATTGTATAGACAAATGTAGAAAAAATGGCTAAGTTAAAAAGGTGATATTTTTGTTAAAAAGTATTTTTTCGGCATAAAAACAACACCGTACACATCTTCAATATGTGTAGAAGACGTGTGTATAGTTTCAGAACGATCGACTGAACGGTTTCGGAGGAGTTGTGTACACAACAAACTCTGTACCGTATATATAATTGTACAGACAAATGTAGAAAACATGTCTACGTTAAAAAGGTGATATTTTTGTTAAAAAATATATTTTCGGCATAAAAACACAAAGGTGCACATGGTCAAAATATGTAGAAGACGTGTGTATAGTTTCAGAACGATCGACTGAAAGTTTTCGGAGGAGTTGTGTACACAATCTCTGTACCCTATATAGAATAGTATAGAAAAATGTAGAACAAATGGCTAAGCTAAAAAGGTGATATTTTTGTTAAAAAATATTTTTTCGGCATAAAACACCACAGTGTACATCTTCAATAGGTATAGAAGATGTCTGTAATGTTTCAGAACGATCGACAGAAACATTTCGGAGGAGTTGTGTACACAAACTCTGTACCGTATATAGAATTGTATAGAAACATGTAGAAAACATGACTAAGTTAAAAAGGTGATATTTTTGTTAAAAATATATTTTCGGCATAAAAACACGAAGGTGCACATGGTCTATATGTGTAGAAGACGTGTGCATAGTTTCAGATCGATCGACTAACGGTTTCGGAGGAGTTGTCTACACAAACTCTGTACCCTATATAGAATTGTATAGAAAAATGTAGAAACAATGGCCAGGTTAAAAAGGTGACATTTTTGGTAAAACAATTTTTTTCGGCATAAAAACACCACCAAGAAGCACATCTTCAATATGTGGAAGATCAGAACGATCAACTGAACGGTTTCGGAGGAGTTGTGTACACAAACTCTGTACCGTATATAGAATTGTATAGAAAAATGTAGAAAAAATGGCTAAGTTGAAAAGGTGATAATTTTGTTAAAACATAATTTGTCTGCATAAAATCACGATGGTGCACATCTTCAATATGTGTAGAAGATGTGTTTATTGTTTCAGAACGATCGACTGAACGGTTTCGGAGGAGTTGTGTACACAAACTCTGTACCGTATATATAATTGTATAGAAAAATGTAGAAAAAATGGCTAAGTTAAAAATGTGATATATTTGCTAAAAAATATGTATTAGGCATAAAAACACCAAGGTGCACATCTTCTGTATGTGTAGAAGACGTGTGCATTCCGATTGATCGACTGAACGGTTTCGGAGGAGTTGTGTACACAAACTCTCTACCGTATATAGAACTGTATAGAAAAATGTAGAAAAAATGGCTAAGTTAAAAAGGTGATATTTTTGTTAAAATATATTTTTTCGGCATAAAGACAGCAAGGTGCACATCTTCAATATGTGTAGAAGACGTGTGTATGTGTAGAAGAACTATGCGCTTTTTCTTCAGCCGCCCGCCGTGCGGTAAAACATAATACGTACCGTTTTTTGAAAACGGTCGTATAAAAAATAAATGAAAAAAATAAGTATCTTAAAATGTATTTATTAACATTATCCCAACACCATGTCAATGCCATGTTTCTATTTTCATGATATTAACATAATTACTCCTCTTTAATTTCACCGTCAGTTATTTATATTAATTATCATTAGTAATTAGGGCTTAAAGTAAATTAAAACATATACTATTTTGGTGTTTTTATTACTGTTATTATTGTACAACTCGACACATCAGAATAATAGCTAGTTTGTTTACATTAGAAACCAGATGGCCGCGGCCTGCATGTCGAGCCCGCCGAGGCATTTGATGGTATTTTTAAAAACTTTAACGCAAATTTCGGACGGACGGATGCACTGACGTCATTGTGATCACTATGTCTCGCTTTCCGCAAGCGGGCTCGACAATAGCGTATAGCCGATTACAAGAGTTATCGTCAAAACATACCCAAATTGGTCAAAAAGTACCCATGGGTATAAGTCAAAATGTAACCCACATTTGGTCAAAACGTACCCATCCATAGGTCAAAACGTATCCATGAGAAAACATAGAAATAAATCAGGGAAAATAAAAACATAATAGAGAGAAAAATATTAGGGTGTAAATAAAAAGAACGTAGTCGATTGGGAATCATATTTATTTGGATGTAAAAAATGGCATTGGTATTTTGCTCATAAGAAAATAAAGTATTAAATCCCATCTTATGTATTACATTCCCGCCTTCGATTCGCTTACCAAGAATTGCAATCCAGCGGTCCTTGAATTGCAATTCGTCCGCTCTGAAATTGCAGTCTAATTGCGGTCCAATCGCGGTCCCGTTTTTGCGGTCATTCTTTAACGATATCGTTTGTGCAGTCATTCTTTCGCGGTCCAGTTTGTGCGGTCATTCTTTCGCGATACCGTTTGTGCGGTCATTCTTTCGCTATTTGCGGTAGAAACTTACCGTATCATCGTATAGTACAGTTTGTTTACATTATGCAAACGTACTATACGAATATTATACAAAAACATACGATATCCGTTCGTATTTACGATATATCCGTACGGATATGGTATGAATATACAGTGGGTCATCGTGCGGTTAAAATATACTGATGCACCGGTTCATTTCGCATGTAAACATCCGGTTTTCATTTCGATCATCTGCCGCAATTTTAAGTTTTTCAAAATGAATAAATGTTCAGTTTTACGATACAAAAACAATTTAAAACTGAGGATTGTGAAGTACGGTATCACAGTGCATATACATGTGTGTTCAATACAGTAATTCATCAGTAATTCATCATTGTACTCCGCACCACCGCCGGGGACACAAAACAATGATCCCCCACACACACCAGCCATCTACATTTGGCGTCCTAAAAGTTCCGGTCTATATCCCACAGTGGGAACAATGTGTATCACCACCACCACCACCAGTTTTTGTCTATGACTACACTACAACCCCCCCCCCCCCCCGACCACCACTTCTGTCTGTAACGCAGGACCAACTAATCAAGTGCTAAACTAGTCCTGGTGCGATGGCTGACTGATCAAGTGCTATACTAGTCTTGGTGCGATGGCCGTCTGATTGAGTGCTATTCTAGTCCTGGTGCGATGGCCGACTGATCAAGGGCTAAACTAGTCTCGGTGCGATGGCCGACTGATCAAGGGCTAAACTATTCCTGGTGCGATGGTCGACTGATCAAGTTCTAAACTATTCCTGGTGCGATGGCCGACTGATCAAGTCATAAACTAGTCCTGGGGCGATGGCCGACTGATCGAGTGCTATGCTAGTCCTGGTGCGATGGCCGACTGATCAAGGGCTAAACTAGTCCCGGTGCGATGGCAGACTGATCAAGGGCTAAACTATTCCTGGTGCGATGGCCGACTGATCAAGTTCTAAACTAGTCATGGTGCGATGGCCGTCTGATTGAGTGCTATTCTAGTCGTGGTGCGATGGCCGACTGATCAAGGGCTAAACTAGTCTCGGTGCGATGGCCGACTGATCAAGGGCTAAACTATTCCTGGTGCGATGGTCGACTGATCAAGTTCTAAACTAGTCCTGGTGCGATGGCCGACTGATCAAGTCATAAACTAGTCCTGGTGCGATGGCAGACTGATCGAGTGCTATACTAGTCCTGGTGCGATGGCCGACTGATCAAGGGCTAAACTATTCCTGGTGCGATGGTCGACTGATCAAGTTCTAAACTATTCCTGGTGCGATGGCCGACTGATCAAGTTCTAATCTAGTCCTGGTGCGATAGCCGACTGATCGAGTGTTATACTAGTGCTGGTGCAATGGCCGACTGATCAAGGGCTAAACTAGTCCCGGTGCGATGGCCGACTGTTCAAGTGCTAAAGTAGTTCTGGTGTGATGGCCGACTGATTGAGTGCTATACTAGTCCTCGTGTGATGGGCGACTGATCAAGTGCTATACTCGGCATGGCCGACTGATCACGTGCTATACTGGGCATGGTGAGATGGCCAATTGATCAAGTGCTACACTCCCGCCTGCGATTCGTTTACCAAGAATTGCAATCCAGCGGTCCTTGAATTACAATTCGTCCCCACTGAAATTGCAGTCTAATTGCGGTCCAATCGCGGTCCCGTTTTTGCGGTCATTCTTTCGCGATACCGTTTGTGCAGTCATTCTTTCGCGGTCCAGTTTGTGCGGTCATTCTTTCGCGATACCGTTTGTGCGGTCATTCTTTCGCTATTTGCGGTAAAAACTTACCGTATCATCGTATAGTACAGTTTGTTTACATTATGCAAACGTACTATACGAATATTATACAAAAACATACGATATCCGTTCGTATTTACGATATATCCGTAGTGGGTCATCGTGCGGTTAAAATATACTGATGGTTCATTTCGCATTAAGTTTTTCAAAATGAATAAATTTTCAGTTTTACGATACAGAAACAATTTAAAACACTGAGGATTGTATGGTATCACAGTGCATATACATGTGTGTTCAAGTTATATACTAGTCCTGGTGCGATGGCCGACTGATCAAGGACTACACTAGTCCTGGTGCGATGGCCGACAGATCAAGGGCTAAACTAGTCCTGGTGCGATGGCCGACTGATCAAGTTCCAAGGGGGTGGTCGACGCACACTGGGGCCATGGTACTACAACACAGCATAGGTGTACATTGGGCATCTTGTCTTGTTTGGCCGGCCGCCATAGCACTTTATTGTAGGGGGTGGTCGATTTTCCTGTTTTCGTGCATTTCTGACTTCAATTGACCACCATACTTGAAAACGGGATTCAGGCCCGAATCCGACGGTGCCCACGCACACTCGGGCCTTGGTATTACAACACAGCATTGGTGTACATTGGGCATCTTGTCTTGTTTGGCCAGCCGCCATAGCACTTTATTGTAGGGGGTGGTCGATTTTCCTGTTTTCGTGCTTTTCTGACTTCAATTGACCACCATACTTGAAAACGGGATTCAGGCCCGAATCCGACGGTGCCCACGCACACTCGGGCCATGGTGCTACAACACAGTATAGGTGTACATTGGGCATCTTGTCTTGTTTGGCCAGCCGCCATAGCACTTTATTGTAGGGGGTGGTCGATTTTCCTGTTTTCCTGAATCCGACGGTGCCCACGAACACTCGGGCCATGGTACTACAACACAGCATAGGTGTACATTGGGCATCTTGTCTTGTTTGGCCAGCCGCCATAGCACTTTATTGTAGGGGGTGGTCGATTTTCCTGTTTTCCTGAATCCGACGGTGCCCACGCACACTCGGGCCATGGTACTACAACAGAGTGTAGGTGTACATTGGGCATCTTGTCTTGTTTGGCCAGCCGCCATAGCAATTTATTGTAGGGGGTGGTCGATTTTCCTGTTTTCCTGAATCCGACGGTGCCCACGCACACTCGGGCCATGGTACTACAACAGAGTGTAGGTGTACATTGGGCATCTTGTCTTGTTTGGCCAGCCGCCATAGCAATTTATTGTAGGGGGTGGTCGATTTTCCTGTTTTCCTGAATCCGATGGCGCCCACGCACACTCGGGCCATGGTACTACAACACAGCATAGGTGTACATTGGGCATCTTGTCTTGTTTGGCCAGCCGCCATAGCACTTTATTGTAGGGGGTGGTCGATTTTCCTGTTTTCGTGCATTTCTGACTTCAATTGACCACCATACTTGAAAACGGGGGGATTTCAGGCCCGAATCTGACGGTGCCCACGCACACTCGGGCCATGGTACTACAACACAGTATAGGTGTACATTGGACATCTTGTCTTGTTTGGCCAGCCGCCATAGCACTTTATTGTATGGGGTGGTCGATTTGGCTGTTTTCGTGCATTTCTGACTTCAATTGACCACCATACTTGAAAACGGGATTCAGGCCAGAATCCGACGGTGCCCACGCACACTCAGGCCATGGTACTACAACACAGCATAGGTGTACATTGGGCATCTTGTCTTGTTTGGCCAGCCGTCATAGCACTTTATTGTAGGGGTGGTCGATTTGGCTGTTTTGGTGCATTTCTGACTTCAATTGACCACCATACTTGAAAACCGGATTCAGGTCCGAATCCGACGGTACCCACGCACACTCGGGCTATGGTACTACAACACAGCATAGGTGTACATTGGGCATCTTGTCTTGTTTAGCCAGCCGCCATAGCACTTTATTGTAGGGGGTGGTCGATTTGGCTGTTTTGGTGCATTTCTGACTTCAATTGACCACCATACTTGAAAACGGGATTCAGGCCCGAATCCGACGGTTCCCACGCACACTCGGACCATGGTACTACAACACAGCATAGGTGTACATTGGGCATCTTGTCTTGTTTGGCCAGTCGCCATAGCATGTTATTGTAGTGGGTGGTCGATTTGGCTGTTTTGTTGCATTTCTGACTTCAATTGACCACCATACTTGAAAACGGGATTCAGGCCCGAATCCGACGGTGCCCACGCACACTCGGGCCATGGTACTACAACACAGTATAGGTGTACATTGGGCATCTTGTCTTGTTTGGCCAGCCGCCATAGCACTTTATTGTAGGGGGTGGTCGATTTGGCAACTTTGGTGCATTTCTGACTTCAATTGACAACCATACTTGAAAACGGGATTCAGGCCCGAATCCGAAGGTGCCCACGCACACTCGGGCCATGGTACTACAACACAGCATATGTGTACATTTGGGTCATATTGTCTTGTTTGGCGAGCCGCCATAGCACTTTATTGTAGGGGGTGGTCGATTTTCCTGTTTTGGTGCATTTCTGACTTAAATTGACCACCATACTTAAAAACGGGATTCAGGCCCGAATAATACGGTGCCCGTGCACACTCGGGCCATGGTACTACAACACAGTATAGGTGTAAATTTGGGCATCTTGTCTTGTTTGGCCAGCCGCCATAGCACTTTATTGTAGGGGGTGGTCGATTTTCCTGTTTTCGTGCATTTCTGACTTCAATTGACCACCATACTTGAAAACGGGATTCAGGCCCGAATCCGACGGTGCCCACGCACACTCGGGCAATGGTACTACAACACAGTATAGGTGTACATTGGGCATCTTGTCTTGTTTGGCCAGCCGCCATAGCACTTTATTGTAGGGGGTGGTCGATTTGGCTGTTTTGGTGCATTTCTGACTTCAATTGACCAACGCATGCAAACTATTTAGAAAACTGTTCCATCTTTCTGACTTAAAATTGGGTCAGATCATCAGTCGTAATATTGCCCCAAAATTATCATCGACAATCAATTATCCGGACAAATGTATAACCGTCTTGTAACTTGTATTCTCACCTTAAAATCATAATGTTATCGCATGAAAACCAGTGTAAACAGCATTGTGTAGTTCTGCAGAAAAAACAATCACCATTCGCTTCTTGGAAAACATCTTATTTATAGAATGTATTGTATCTATAGAACAACTCTGCAATGACGTAATGGGCACACTCGATTGACCTCGTCATAATTTGGTAGAAAAATTCGAGGTAATGAGGCCCATAAAAGAAATTCTGATCGTTTCGTACACTGGTGTTTTCGCACCAGTCGATTTTACCCACGAATTAATATGGGTGCGAAATGGTGTGTAATGGCTTGGGTCCGAAATGGCTTGGGGCGATTTGACCTTGAAACAATTGTTATTTGTTTTTGGATAAGTAGCTCTTCGTTCTTTTTCTATGATGATACATTTTCGCATTCCTTCCTATCTGCTCTGTATTGTACATTGTGTATTAAACAGTCTGAAAATGATATTGGAGGAATGCATCGTATCGTCTGCATACTTCACACAACAGAGTATTGAAAAATGATATAGGGGCCTCAAATTATGCGCATGCGCAGTGACAGATACAAGCCCCCGCGCGACGTTTGACGTAAACAACTTGTGGACATAGTTGGGGGGAATGTTTCAGCAAATTTTACTAAAATGTTTACCTTGGCGATATATTATTCACACTGGCATGGGAATAGCAAGCACCTGAGTGACAAGATGTGTTCGTTGCAAAATCGGATCCAATGAATGCCTTTAATTAACAGCTATTTTCATTTGTCCGATAAATTGATTGTCCGGATAATTGGTATGACCCCTGTACAATAGTGCCGTTGTATTTCACAGAAAAGTTTTTGTATGTAAAGGTACATGCCCACGCAGCAGGTTACACTGTACTACTATTTTTCATGTTCTGTAATGCCTTATATGAGCCATTTGTCTACCCACTAACGAGCTATTTTTAATTACGGCGCATGTTAATTGGTGTTAAATAGGATTTTATATGCCGCGACCAGAAAGGGTATTTTCCGACCTCGTGCTATTTTTACCAACGCGCGTCATGTGACACAGTCAATCATGTCACCTTTGACATGCGCAGTGAAGTATCGGAAGTTGAGAAGAAAAATCTCTGTTCGATTCCAAATCAAAATCTCCACGTAACTCTTTCCATTTGTTGATCTGGTCGCCAATATTAACCACTCTCTCAGTACTGCCTGTCCCTCAGACATTTCGCCTTTTTTTTGGCTAACGCCGTTTCATACAATTTTCTTCCTGGACGTTTCGACATGTTCATATATTGCGTAGTATACTGCGCATGCGCACCGCAAGCCGTGATGTGAAAGTCGTCGTAATTTTTAGAACTGGTGGAATAGTGACATAATTATACACTTATTTAATTCCTATAAAGACATTTTGTGCCTACTGCGTGGGCATGTACCTTTAAGAATGAGCCTTCTTTTTATTTTCAATTTTGTGAAATTTGGCATAGGCACTTTATGGGATGAACGAAACGGATGTGTTAATGACTCCTATTGCAGGATGTATAGTAGATTCATACAGATCCTCAGTGTAACTGGATTATCACATCGGGTTTTCGTACATCCCATAAAGCTCCTATGAAATTTGGTCCAATATTGATTTTATTACGAAAACAAAAAATTCCGCATGTTAAATCCCCATAGAGTGAAGATGTCTACCGGGGTCATACCAGTTATCTGGACAATCAGACTTTTATTATCAGTTTATCGGACACATGAAAATACCTGTTAATTGAGCGCATTTGTTTGATCATAAGTTGCAACAAATATTCTCGATCAATTAGATTCGGAACCCATAAGATATGTGCTTCCTTCATTCAGCGGAACAGCAAGTTTCAAACAAAATAAATCAATAAAGTAGGAAAACTATTCAATTCAGATACAAACTTACCATAGGAATTACAAATTTCCGATTATTTACATTATTTTCCAGACGCTCAAGTTATGGACGTCACTAACTCGTTACGTGGCTACTTGAGTATTACTCCCCGGTACCAGACCCGATGTCGTCAAAATCATGCATACTCGTACTGCAGATGTTTTTCAACATACCAAATTGCCTTTAACATGTTAATGAGGGTATTTAAATATAACAATATATTCTCAAAAATGTTTCTATAATTATTTTCATCCTCCCTTTGCTCATTACATTCGTGTTTGCCCTGGTCATGCTGGTATTTGAATACGGCCAATACAGGTTCCTCTTTTTAGTTAGTGCCGACTACAAGTGTTGTCACATTGTTTCTTACAAAATCAGTGGTATATTGCATATATTATTCAGACAATGTTGCTTTAAAACACCATTATGCCATAAACTTTGTATGCTCAAATTGTACACATCCCAGTTGATTTGTTTTTAAAAACTAACTAACTTGACTAGCATACAAACCGATCAAATTTAACCCTCAGTATCTCGAAACTACTATTAGTAGGTAATGCAATGTTTACTGCAGCAGCTGCAATATACAGCTGTGAAAGCTGTCAATAGTTTTAATGCGATAAAATGTAGTTTAGTTGACCCTATAAGTGTGATGACAAAAGGTAATAAGTTTTTTGGACATATTTAACCCCCATGTACAAAAACAAATGATATCACTTTTTTTTCTGTGGTGAATGAACTTCTGTGTTTTCCAGAGTTACCCCATCGCAAACGGCGGTACAATTCGTTAAATCAAGCGCGCTACACGTTTTATTCAGTGGTGTTCCGAAATACATTGTGTATTACTATAAAAACTCTCCAAGCTGCTTATTAGCCAGGTTTTTTTGGGGAAAAAATCCAGGCTATTGGATTAGAGAAAGGCGGGCGGGCGGCGTCCACAATCAATGTTAAGTTTTCGTGTTTGAGTCCATTTCTTTGTTACTTGACCAATTTTTTCCGCGCAGTCGACTTAGCCATTTTAAATGTCAACTTTTCGCGTTTACAATGTTAAGTGTTCGTGTTTAAGTCCATTTATTTGGTACTGTACCACCTAGGACCACCAACCTTGCACAGCTTCATAACCAAGGGGTGCCCACCACATATAACTATCAAATATGTGACCATTTTTGTTTTACCTTCACCTATTTTTTCTACGTAATTGACTTAGCCATTTTCAACGTTAACTTTTTAACGTACGTCTGGTTAAAGTATTTTGGTTAAAAGTTTTTCGTTATACTATATCTCTGCAACTGCTTCACCCTTTACCTTGAAACTTCACATGGGTGTTTATCATCATCCATATTTTCATTCTACCCCCCAACCGTGCGGCCCCTGTGCCCAATGTCAAGGTCAAATTAATTTGAATTTTTTCGTTAAAGTTTTTTTGTGTACTATATCTCTGCAACTGCTTCACCCATTACCTTGATACTTCACATGGGTGTTTATCATCATTGTCGCGCCCGCTTGCGGAAAGCGCGAGATCGTCGGCATTTTGGCATACGTATGTCCGTGTGTCCGGATAAAGTTTTTTGGTTAAAGTTTTTCCATCTACTATATCTATTTTTTTAGTGTCCATGCCTCGCCCCAAGGCGCGAAATGCAGGCCACTGCCATCTAGTCTACAAAAAGTAGGTATAATTATGTTATCCAAGTGTCTATGCTTGGAAAAAACCTGGCCTTCGTGGCTTTGACTCGTTTCTTGTTTTTTATATAAAACAATCTAAAACTATTTTTTAGAAATGAGCCTACTTTTTATTTCAAGAAAATTCGTCTAATAACAAAGTTATTTCTAATAAACAGTCATGCCTCATGGATGGGAGTTTGCCTTATAAATTAATTTCACCGAATTTAGTTGTTGACAATAAAACGAGAAACTACTATTGCAATAAACACTTCCGGTAAACAATTACAACAACTATTATTGCGAACTAAACACTAATTATTAAGAATTTGTGTCTTAACAGCATTTTCTGGCATATAACTTAAACTGTTTGCATTAAAATATATCAATTAATAATTTAATGTTCATATATTTAGCGAATATCATTCATCCATAAGGTTCCAAGTCGATCTAATACTACTGCTAATACGTCCTAAGGTATTGTAAATTGTGAATGATAACGAACTTGATTTGATGACCTTCACCAACCAGTCGGCGTTTAGTAAACCAAGTTGTCTGCCGGAAATTCGTCCGGCAAAGAAACTGGCGCACAGGAAGTGACTGTATACTTCCGCCGGAAATGACATATATATGGTGTTCCCAGGTCATACCATTAGATAATGTAGATTTACACCTGTGTAGATGTGTGAGGATATGTGCAATTAATTTTGCGTAGTAGGAACATCGTGCCAACCTCAGCGTTGTCAATAGATACGAAAGCTGTAGCAGATGATGATGACATCATGTTGTATTTTGAACAAATGCTCTGCATTTTCTTCTGGAATTCTTGTACGAACACCGAGAAATGGAGGCTCGATTCCTTTATTTTTCAACCTGGCAATATTTGCTCTCAAACATACAAGGTTAGTGTATTTTGTTTTATGATGAAATCCAGCAAGCAGTTCAATGCTAGAAAAATGTTGAAAATCTGATCGCAATAAAAAGATGGCTCATCGCTAAATTTTGCTGAAAATTATTTTATGCAAAAAAATAGTTTTAGGGTGTTTAAATGTGTGTAAAAGTTGGGCAGGTTAACGTGAAACAGACAGTAAGTCACGTAGGTGCTTGCTGTTTCCATGCCAGTGTGCAGAATATATTGCCGAGGTAAACATTTTAGTAAGATTTGCTGAAAATACTCCTCAACTGTGTCTACAAATTGTTTACAACATCAAAAGTCTCGCGGGGACTTGCAATCGAGTGCGCCCATTACGTAATTTCAGAGTTGTTCTATACATGTAAATACAATAAATTCTATAAATACGTTGTTTTTCAAGAAGCGAATGGTGATTGTTTTTTCTGCAGAACTACATAACGCTGTTTACAATGGTTTACAGGCGATAACATTATGATTTCATGTTGAGGATACAAGTTATAAGACAAGTTTATGTTTGTCCGGAAAACTGATTGTTGATGTTAATTTTGGGGAAATCTGACAACTGATGATCTGACCCAATTGTAAGTGAGAAAGATGGCACATTTTGCTAAATAGTTTACATGCGTTGAGAAAGCAAGAACTGACGATTGTTCTGTGAACTGTTTATGCCCGCACAATGGTGTCGACTAGTTCTGCGCACCTAAGGCTTTCCAAACTAATTTATATGACATTACCTTCTCTATATTCAGTCAAACTTTCCTGAATATTCAACGCAGTTCAAAGACATTTGTGCAGGTAATACGTCATAACGTTCTGACGTCAGTAAGTGACGTAAATGATATGATGTATGACATCACATGCGTATTTGTAACGTCACATTTATTTTGGCTAATGTTGCGCATCTGGTATTGTAAACAAAATGGCTAGCAGCATGTTGGATCAGCACAGTAAAATTGGTATTAAACTTGAAGCAGAACTATCCAGTAACTGTTCAGTTACTATCCAGTAACATCATGGCGGGTTAGTTTCAGCTTAATCAGCTTGTTCATTCCAAAATCAACATAGTTTATTATGACGTACACATGGCTAAATTTGACGTGAATTGGGCATTAGCCGATGCGCAGACTTAGCCGAAATGACAGTAGCTGCTATTTTAAGAAAATTTTCGTAAAAAAACTGCCATTTTTGTCCGATAATCTAGAGGATCCCTGTATGAGGATTTAACATGGGAATTTTTTTCTAATTTCAGAAACAGTGGACCGATTTTCAACATTTAACTTTTCTTTTCTTAGTTAGATCATTTCCAAGCTATCTAGTCAGATTTCGGAGTCAATTTCCCAATGTTTTACTTTTGTTGGCTCTCTCACAACTCCTCACCTCATTCCTCCCCCCCCCCCTCCCCCCCCCCCCCCCCCCCATGTTAGATTCCAATGGACAAATCAATTTTTCGTAATAAAATCAATATTGGACCAAATTTCACGAAATAAAAAGAAGTCTCATTTTTAAATTTTGATAAAATTAAATATAAAAAAAATTGTTTTTGCTTTGTTTATATGGCCGTAAAATTTGGGCAGGTTTCTCGAAACAGACAGCAGATATTGGTTCTGATGCTGGGCCTTTTTAGTTGTTTCAAATCGTTACGGACCATGGTCGTTTCGCACCACAAAATCAGTTCGGACCATATTAGTTGTGCGGGGTTTCGAGGTTCCGTCAACTTACCTGTTCGTCAACTGAGAGTGTTCGTCAACTATACCGAGTCAAAAAAAAAAAAGTGTTCACTTTCATTTTGGCTGTAATTTCTAAAATAAATCAGTAAATATCACAAAACTTTCACAATTAGTTCAGGCGATATTGGCCTATCATACCTGATGATAATATCTGGTGCGCAGGTTATGCGCACGCCAGGAATATAATAACACCGATTGTGTGTTCCATTTAAATCATTTATTGTGGAAGCGTTAATTTATGACTGTTAACTGAAATGGCGACGTCGTGGCAACTCCTCATCACTCGTCACCTCTGGCAACGTCAATGACGTCATAAACGTCAGTAGGAAGAATTAGAATGGAAAGTCTCATTACCATTTCTTCCCCTCCTCAAAATGTCTGAACATTTTTATATAAATAAACAAGTTAAATACATCATTAGTCATCGTTTTATAGTTCCTGACGAATGCTACAAAAATTAAAATAACGTAATAAAAATAATTATGAACAGTTAATGTCTAATTATTCTCCACGTGAACATCACACTCTAGAGGACACAGCTTGGATATCGGCCGTACCAGCGTTGTCCGTCCCACCTGTATCTTGACCACACGTACATGCCCGTCCTGTCCTGTGAAGATCACCCGTCCAAGTGGCCAGCTTCCTCTTGTCGTATCTGGTGATATCACAAGAACTACCTCACCAACTCGAATGTCCCGCTCCGTGCCGAACCATTTCTTGTGTGCTGTCAGTCCCGGCAGCCATTCTCGAATCCAACGATGCCAAAAGTGCCGAACAAACTCTTGAACTCTGCGCCATATTTTCCTTGGATTGAATGCTGTTTCGTCGACGACTTGCGGCGCGAATCGTCCGCCCATCTGACCGTGTAGGAAGTGGTTTGGAGTCAATGGCGTCTGGTCGTGAGGTTCTGATGACTGGTATGTTAAAGGTCGGGAATTAATTAATGATTCCGCTCCGATTATTGCGGTCATGAGTTCTTCATCCTTGATATCCGCGTTCCCTAAAATGGCCTTGATCGCTTTCTTGGCAGACTTGAGAAGCCCATCAGATCGCAGTAGCCTGTCTTCATCCAATTTAGGTTGTGGTCCCGATTTACTGTTTGATGGTAAATGTTTTCCTCTGGCAACTGCTGTCCACTCGTCCTGAAATTCAGTACGTTGAGCTTGTTTAATTAAATTGATTTCAGCCCTGTTTATTTCATCATAAGTTAGTTCTTTCGACTGTCGACAGTTATATAAGAACCGTTTAATCCAAGCTTGAATTCTGGTTAATTTCAACCAATTTGAATACTGTTCTGGCTTCAACTGTGCTATTAATTTAATATCTACATACATACCAATAAAACAAGTCATATTCTCATCCACGTCACATCCATCTTTTGAATATTTTTGCGCTGATTGACTTGATGTCCTCTTCTGCGATATCATTCCCCGTTTCCACTCTTTGTCTATTTCATTAATGCTACATACTTTATTCGGAGGCCAGTTGTCTTCTAATTGTCTGAGGAACTGTGGACCTTGCCACCACATGTCTGCAAGATCAGCTTCTTTCATCCCTCTGCTTAGAATATCCGCTGGGTTCACATTGGTAGGAACATAACGCCATTGGTCCGGATTGGTGCTGCTCTGTATCTCCCCCACTCTGTTAGCTACACACGGTTTAAAGTCTCGGCTTTTACCTCTGATCCACCACAACACATTAACACTGTCGGACCAGTATTGTTAATATTAACTTGTAATGCCTTCGATAACGATATTGCTAACCTAACGCCTACAACCGAGGAATACTGCTATCGTCGGGGCAACCCTTGTCTTCGCTGCTACTATTGTTCTGGATATAGAGCCGTCTTGATAAATACACCTTGCATATATAACAGCACCGTAAGCATATTGCGATTCATCCACAAATGTATGGAGCGATAGTGTGACAAGAATCTTCTTCGTATCAGATAGGCATCTGGGAACTTTTATCTGGGTTAAGTCGCTAAGCTTAGTAAACCATATCCGTGCCGATTTTATCAGGTTCTCGTCCAATCTTTTGTCCCAGTCCATTCACACCGTCCACATATCTTGGAGAATAATCTTTGCTCTTATTGTGAAGGGGGCGAGCAAACCAAGGGGGTCGAAAAGTGTAGCGATATTTTTTAGAAAATTTCGTTTCGTGTACTCCATATCTATGCTGGGTCAATTTGCCTTGAATGTGAACACGTCCTCCTCCGCTTGCCACCAAACACCAAGTGTATTGGCACATGGCAGCGATCCATTTTCCAGATCGACTTCCGATTTTCTGTTGGGATTTCCTGTAATACACATACTGAGTTTGACATCCATGTTCTTGCATGCATCCCTGCCTTTGCCCACAACTGCGAAAGATGTTTATATAATTCGATTCCTTGTGCGGCATCAATTACAGAATCAAGCGAATCTTCCATATAAGCCGATTTCAGGACTGTTTCAGCAGCCATGGGGAATTCCTCCTTATACCTTTGTGAGTGCTGCTGCGATACATACTGCGCTTGAAACGGCGACGAATTCACTCCAAATGCCACGCGATTGAACTCATAAACATCTGGAGGCCGATTTATGTCCATTCCCCTCCACAGAAATCGATGATAGAGTCGGTCCTTCGGAGCCATCCCGATTCTCAAGTACATTTCGGCAATATCACACACCACCGCGACAGGATATTTTCGGAATCGCAATAGTACATCAAACAGTTCTCTTTGTAGCTTCGGACCTCGGTATATTGTGTCGTTCAGTGATATACCTTCACATTCAGCGGCTGCATCAAAGACAATTCGTGTTTTTGTTGTATCGTTGTCTGGCCTTACAATTGGGAAGTGTGGCAGGTACCACTTTGATGTACACGTTTCGCTCTCCGCTATTTCCTTTACATTTCCTTTATCTATATATTATTCAATTATATTGTCTGTATGCTGTGCCTAGGTCGGGTATTTTCTGCAGTTTTCTTTTAGTACTTTGTAATCTGCGGAGGGCCAGATCGTAATTTACCTGTAAGTCTTGTTTATGTTTATGCCATGGAATAGCCACTTCATACATCCCACCATCTTCATACTTCATTGATTCGAGTACGGCCTTCATGTCAATTTGGTCATTGATTTTTGCGATATGTTTCAGTCGATGAAACCTCTTCGATTTCCCAGAAGTTCCGAATATTTTCATTCAATTGTTTAATTTCCGATTGATCTTTCACGAAGTATGTACACGCACAATTTGTCTGAAGAAGATGGTTGTTGTTTGCGTCTGGACTTCCGATGCATGTCCATCCTAATGGGGTTAATCTGGCAATTGGTTCCCCTGGCTGACCTCTTACTTCATTTATGGCATAGTGTACATCTGCACAAGCTATGCCAATTAAAACATCCACAATTGGTCTTCATTCTATTCGTGGAAACTGTATATGTTTGAGATGCTGCCATCGATGTGCATGCTTATTCCAATCAATGACACGCATGTTGCCGGTACCCTATTTGCCGTAAATGCAGTAGTCTGCATGCTAACATGTCCGTCGTCACTTTCCAAACACACGTTTATAGATGTAGTTTCAAATGTTTCTACCTGTCCACTTAACACATTTACATTCACTCTCTCAGTTCTACCATGTAGTCCTAATTCGGCTGCAACATCTGCATTGACGTATGTTTTTGTATTTGCATCATCTAGCAATGCATTCACCTGAAGTCGACAATTTCCGTTTTTCAAAATCACAGGCCAATACAATCTGGTTTGGTATATGCTTGTGAAACCATTGTCGTTTCTGGTTTCTCTCGATATAAATTATAGTTCTCCTCCATAACAGGACTATTTCGAACTACATCTCTAGTATTACTTGAATGTGCATTGCCGCCACTGTTGTGACTTGGACCAAGTATCGATTACTTTGAGTTCTTCGCAGAAATATATTGTTTAAGTTGCAGCAATTTGTATTCCGCTGTCGCTGGTGCATTATCAATGCAGGCAATAAATGCAGCCTTCCAACTTTGGTATGTACGTTTATCTCCGGAAAATACTGGTATTTCTACACGCTTTAATTGCTTCCAAAGATCTCCACCTATTGACGGCATTGTTCCGGTCGCAAGCGGCACAGTGTTTGCCTTAATTGCCGAAGTATTGAAAGTATTCTGCGTAGTTGGGACTCTTGGTACTCCTGAGTCTTCTGATAGCAATCGAAACTCACTATTTGCCCAATGACTAGATCGAGTGTTTGAGCTTTGGTCGTGCATGTAATTCAGATATGGAGTACGTCCGATATTTTTGGAGTTCGAGCTTTCTGCGCTATATGAATTGTCTTCAATCAGATACGGGTTACAAGTATTACTGATGCTCTGTTTCTGGTGCTCTTCGTTATCAGTGATTTTCATTTCACGGAGCAAGCCTATGTGCATCGTTTCCGAAGTTACACTGGATTGGTCGTCTCTTCTAGAGTCCAAATAGTCACGTGCAGAATCATTCACTTTCTACCTTTTCTAGTTCTGATATCATTAGTTTACATTTTTCCAATTCATTAAATTTCGAATATAGATCTGATAATCGCAACATTACACCCGTAGCGATTTCCATACAAGTGTTCAACTTCTCACATACCTCCCTGACGACTCGCCTGCTCGGTAAATCTTCATTATCGATTAGTCGTAGAACTCGGTGTCGACATCGTGTAAAATTTGATTTAGCTTTCGCTTTCCCCTTCTTCAGTTGTTCTTCTTGTATATTAAAGTCCATCACGAAGTTGCTGTCGTCGTCGTCGATTGGACTATTTCGATTTCTGTGTGCCACCGAATCTTCGATATTTGCCATTTCAGTTCTGAATTTCGATAATGTCATGATATTACGATTACTTACTCACCTATGGATCAGAGTAACCACGCTCTGCTACCAGAATTTGGTGCGCAGGAATATAATAACACCGATTGTGTGTTTCATTTAAATAATTTATTGTGGAAGCGTTAATTTATGACTGTTAACCGAAATGGCGACGTCGTGGCAACTCCTCATCACTCGTTTTCTCTGGCAACGTCAATGACGTCATAAACCTCAGTAGGGAGAATTAGAATGGAAAGTCTCATTACCAATATCGATATTGCAATGCTTCAGTGGCGTTGAATAGTGCCTTGTGTAGTTTTGACATTTTTGCACGTGCAAGTCGTAAATCTTGTTCGCGAATATTAAAAGGTTGTTGACCTCATTATTTAGACACTTTGCGAGTAGGAAATCACAACACATTTGTGAGAGATCACGTTGCAAAATGCCCAGGCTTCGCCAAAATAAGAGAGTCCAAGCCATGACGATGCTAGCCTCCGGTCAAACCACTACGGCCGTCGCTAGAGCTTTCGGTTGCCACCGAAACACCATTTTTCGTATCCAACGGCGTTTCCACATGACACATGACATAGTGGCTCGAGCTCGAACTGGTAGACCCAGAGTTACGACGGCCCGTACAGATCGATGTATTACGTTAACGCATCTCCGACGTCGATTTATAACGGCGTCGAGCACTGCGAGAGGATACGGAATTTCAGGTCAAACCGCTATAAATCGTTTGAGAAATGTCCGTAACCCAATCCGACCACGTCGGCCATACGTTGGTCAGATAATAAATCATGGTAATCGTAACGCTAGAATGTAGTGGGGCTGGCGTAGTGTTCAAAGACGAGTCGCGGTTTAATTTGAGCCATGCTGACGGTAGAGTTCGTGTGTGCCGAATGAAGGGGGGGCGTTTCGCTGATTCATGCCTTCTGCAGAGGGATGAGGGATATATTCGGTGGGGGTGGCGTCATGGTTTGGGGAGGAATCATGGACGGGCGTAAGACGGAATTGGTTGTCATTCGCGGGAACATTAATGCTCATTCGTATATCGACAACGTTCTACGGCCAGCAGTGATTCCTTTTCTGCAGAGACGCGGCCCAGGCATCATTATGCAGGATAATGCCAGGCCGCATAAGGCTGGAATTACCCGCAATTTCCTTGCCCAAAACAACGTTCGCGTTTGCCTTGGCCCGCTTCATCGCCAGATATGAACCAAATTGAGCATATCTGGGATGAATTGGGTAGAATCCAGACACGTGATCAACAATGTACGGGAATTAGCCGAAGCCCTGCTCCAGGAATGGAATCGGATTCCAGAAGACGTCATTCGACGTTACGTACAGTCTATGCGTAATTTATTTCCATCTATGTTTGTAATTCCTATAAATAATATTGCGAGCATACAATGAAGCTTGCGTATGAAAATTGCCTCCACCTTTCCTAATCATGCAGACTGTGGATGCACAGTATACAGTTCTTGAGGAGAAATACACAGTTTTGAAGCTTGCGTATGAAAATTGTCATCGCCAACATTGATATTGAAAATATGATACACATGTCATCGCATGGACTCGTATGTGGCGGTGACTGGAGAAATGTTGCTTATGTAATTTTTTCATTTTTTGACTCCTGAGTGAGTCCCACACTCCTCCATCTCTTTTCCCCCATGTTAAATTCCCATAGACAAATTAATTTTTCGTAATAAAATCAATATTTGACCGAATTTCACGAAATAAAAAGAAGGCTCATTCTAAAATGTTGATAAAATTTAATATTATCGAAAAAAATATGGTTTTTGCATTGTTTATATAGCCGTAAAATTGGGCAGGTTTCGTGAGCAACAAGGCAGAAAATAGAAACATGTTGCTACAAAAATAACTGACTTGCTATGGCGAAATGTGGTGGGTGGGCGAGGGCGTACTTAAATAGTTTGTGACCAGTGTATCTCCAGACCAGTTTACATATTTATGTTGAGAAATGTGTATACCTGCTGTCTTGATGCATCTAACAGAAACTTTGCAACTTCATTGGACTGTCAGCCAAATGGAAAATGTACTAGTAAACATTGTCAAGTCCTGTTTTGTTGTTGTGAGTCACAGATACTCAGATAGTGAAATATTTTCCAAATATAATGTTTAAAGTGGTAATGTCTATGGTATTTTTGGAGTAATAATTTCAATCCCATCTGCATGTGGCACTCATCCACAATGGGAATTAAAAAAAACACCAGTAGCCTATTTCACCAAAATTGCAAAGTACATGTATACTTATCTAGCAAAGCATACTTTGAGAGAGTAATCATTTATTTTTCCCAAAATGCATTATATCATATAGAACTAACGACTGCATATGTTTGATGATTAAAAGTATGCTATTTGATGATATGCAAAATTATTATACTGAATGTATTACATTGTCACTGCCAAAATGGCTGTGATAATGTAATAAATTGAGTATAATAAAAATTAATAAATTTATCTTTAAGTTGAAAATTTCTCCCTCAAAGTATACTTTGCTAGATAAGTATACTTTGCAATGTTGGTGAAATAGGCTACAGATTGCATATATCTGCTGATAAATTTAAGCATTGGATTGATTTGGATGAACTTAACAGTGTCAATTTAAAAATAGGATAAGGTGGTGACTGTATGAAAATACATATTCCTAAATTCTTGGTGCCTTTCTACCTACAAATATTATGTGACCTCGATTGATAAACATGTAAACAACATACAGGTTCAAGCTGACTCATTTATGTGCATAAATGGCAGACGATAATAAGTTGCTGGAGGTGAATTGATGAGTCCAAAAATAGGTAAACCAGTTGCATTATTATAGCCTCGTTTTTTTGTAGAATAAATATATGATAGAGTGCACGTGCATACATGTCAATATAATAGTGTATCTTGTTGCTCAAAACTAGACATTTACTGTGGCTCAGTGGTATCGAAGCTGGATTATATCCACAATTAGCAGAACTTGTATTCATTCTATCTAAACGACAGTTTGAACCTCACAAAACACATGACTTGTGTCGATATTATTGTGTTATTTTTATGATTTGTTGCTGGAATATTATGTGAAACGGTGAGGTTTATCACTATCGCCATATGTACATGTATATGACCACAATGTGACTTGATCGGCGAGAATATACTCCCATATTATTCATGTACTGCAGGAATGTCAAATGACGGACACAAATGAAATGTGCATTTAGTTATTACATTTAATTTTCTTTAAAGTCCGACTTTCTACATGTAAACTATCTGATGCAGAAATTATTGTAATTGTTAAGAAATAAAAAAAAAGTATGTGATCAAATATAAACAAATAAAAAATGTCTATATGTATGAAAAACTAAGATTCAAACTCACTACCGACGTCATTGATATCTGTCACACTAACCCTTCGACTACATAACACTTGGTGACAAACTCTCAAAATCAATATTTAAAAGGAATGCACACACGGGTATATTTACCTGTCTCACCTATTCTGTGTTTTGTTAAATGACCGATTTGTTTGTAAACAAGTAGCAAGTTATCATCTGCGGACTGTACAATTTTCTATCGAAATCCGGATTTTAATGGAGATGATTAATGGGATTAGTGGAAAACTTAGGTGTGTTCTGTTGTTTGGTAATGCATTAGACCTGCTTAAATCACATTTTTCTAACTTGGCAGTTGTGACATTTTATCTGGCTTCGGTTGAACGCACAAGTGTAATGGAAATGATGTAACCCGTAAATCGGATGATAAAACAAGAAAATAAAAATGTCCTCGAAGTTAGAGGGTCATATGATAATAATGCACTGCCGACGCCTTTGATAATGTACAGTCCTGTGCCAATATAATGTTCACAAGATAACATTTTGCATTTTAAAAAAAACAGTATATTTAAGTCATTACAATTAGTTACTGTAAATCTATCATAGTAATGTACTCACAGGCCAAATTTATACAAGTGTTAACCCTTACAAGTTACACCGCTATCTTAATTTTTTGTCGTCTGCTGTTTATTTTCTATTGTCCATTTTTATCATCAAAAACAGGCTTTGACAGCACTTTAGAATAATTTACGACATGATGTGACAGCACTTTAAAATCATTTCCATTGGAAATGATTCTGAAGTGCTGTCAACCATGTTTTTTGAGAAATAATGCAAGATATAAAAGCAACAGCAGACGACGATTGTTGTGTGTAGCGGTCTAAGGGTTAATAAAACTGTAAGTGGCTGTCATGGTCGTTAACATGTCATATAAATCAGAGCTCCAGATAAGGTGCGTATTTGCGTAAATACCCAATTAAAATTGCCAAAAACCAAATTGAAATCAGAAGTAGTGAGTATCGAAAAGCATTGAAAAATTTGGTGTATCTTTATCATGCTACATAAAACAATAAACAGACCACAAATATAGCATATTTTCTTATTTTTCCATGAAAACACATCTTCGTATTTCATTAGAATTAGACAATTCTAATGAAATACCAAGATGTGTTTTCATTTAGAAGCAAACTATTCAATAAGTGCGGTCTGCTGATGTGTAAACAATGGTGTGATTTGATTTTACACAATTAAACTTTAGAAATACCCAATTGCTTCAGAAATGATGGAGTGACAATACTCAATTACTAATTCCTTATATGGAGCCCTGGAAATGTATTCACCGATCTATGTATATATAATAAAAATTGATCATACACTTGACAAGACACTTGACTTTTGGTGGTGCATTTGTTTCTTTAACCATTTCACGGGAACGAATTGTTAATTCGTGGGAACGAATTGTTATATCGTGGGAACGAATTGTGAATTCGAGGGAAAGAATTGTTAAATTGAGGGAACAAATTGTCATTTAGTGGGAACGAATTGTTAATTCGAGGGAACAAATTGTTATATCGGGAGTACGAATTGTTAATTCGAGGGAACGAATTGTTAATTCGAGGGAACGAATTGTTAATTCGAGGGAACGAGGGAACGAATTGTAATTTCGTGGGAAAGAATTAATAAAAAAAATCCATGTTCCCTGAAGGGCTCCATAGGTATCAATCAATAAACCTACTAACATTTACTGTGTATCCAACTATGTTATTTCTTGTTTTTTGTAGTCTTGAACTATGGCAGAAAAGGATGGTGAAAAATCTGCGGATTTGAATGAATCAATATGGAGAGTTTCCAGCTGATAATGGAGATGGCACGTCAGACTCAGCGACTGGTGGTGAGGAAGATGTGCAGAGCAAGAAACAAAGATTCCAGACACCCAGCCCAAACCCGACGTCACACCCTTCATGGTGTAAGGTAACATGTGTATTGTATTGGTTTAACCCTTTCACCCTAAGTACATATGTAACTAGAATGGATATGCCCTCCTATGCGAAGGATTTGGTTCGATACTTGAATGACCTGAACATTTGTCACCGACACGCGCCACCATTAATACGACCTTCACCATTGTCACCTTCGAAATGTCGCTGAAACACTTAGCCATTTTATTAAGTCAAAAGTTTGTAAGAGTTTCTCCAGTTACAGTCCAGGGACCCGTTTCACTAAACATCGTACGAATAAAATGTTTGTAAGTGCATATTTAGAATACATTTCAATTGATGGATTTACATTTATTGAGCATAGGATGCACATGCAGCCTATGCTCAATAAATGTAAATCCAATAATTGTTTACAAGAAAACATTGTTAATGTGATATTTATAATTGACTATCATAATTTTGCACTTACAAACATTTTAGTTGTACATGTACAAGTTTAGTGAAACGGGCCCCAGTATGCCACGATGGCATATCCATGTTTTTAAAACATAATGTCTAGTTGTCTATTGATGTAAATAGATATGTAAGAAACGGGGCTAATCCCAGAACGGGGGCCGTAAACTTGACGTCAATCCCAGAACAGGGGCCAATCTGAAAATGGCCGGAAAATACCGGTATAACCACCAGAACAAAATGGCTTTCCTTGCCGCACTGATGTTAGCTGATCATTGGACATTCACACTGGTCATGTTTTTTTTTCAGTAGACATTTTGATGTAACCATGGAATTCTGGTTTTCTGCAAAAGTACTGAAATTTTCGGCAAAATTTAGAAAAGTCAAATTGAAAAAAAAGTGAAATTATTTCATAAATAACAAGAAAAAAATGTTTAACGAAAAAACACTGCTGGTCAAAATCCAATTAACCCTTTCACCCGTATGTAACTGGAATGGATTTTGATGTTAATTTTGCAACCAATCCAACTGTCAAAAATGATTTTTTTCAGACTACGGGTAGTCCATTTATGAAAAGGGGGTGTTTTTGTTCTCAAAAATATTAAAGTTATTTGCAAAAAGTGCAAATCCTGACAAGATGGCTCGTCAAGAGCCAGCGCATTTGGATCTACACTATTTTCCAATACCACTATACAGGTCTGTAGCGTTGAATGGGTTAAGGATGGTTATAAATGATAAATGCAAGTCACAAGTTTGTACATTTACATGCATGCTGGTATAGGGCTGGTGTCTATGTATTAGGATACACGATTATCAGGCCCGTACGCAGGATTTTCTATTGGGGGGTGCGTCCGGGGCGAGCCCTACGTAGTGGAGCGAGTACGCTAGGGGGGTGCGGGTGCATGCTCCCCCGGAAATTTTTTAAACCTAGATGGCCTGAAATGCACTCTTCTGCATTTTAAGTCATTTAAATTCGGATTTCAACGGTGGTAAATTGTGACATTTTCATGCAAATTACCTGTATATTAATGCATTTCAAGATTTTTTCTTTTGTAACCGACAGCCAAAATAACATGGTCAACCAAACTCTTCATTAAAAGAATTACATGTATGCACATTGACATTGTATACGGCATACAACTGTCCTGGTATGGTTATAATAATACAGCATCATATGTTAGCATAATTAGTGAAAATAATTTTCGGTGCGCCGGAGATATGAAACATCTGACAAAAATGGTCGATGACAAATTATTAAGCCTACTCTTACAGTAGTAGTAGATCTACTCTAGTAGTGGCCAGCAAAACCCTTATTCTAGTACAGGTATAAACATGTTATTAATGCCTGCTTCATTATATAATTATGCAGAGTACATAATTATTTGTAGAACTAGCAATTGACAAAATGCGTCGGCAAACACCAGTTTCAACATAATCTGAAATAAATATTTAGTACACACATTACTAGTTAATTGACTTCCTAGGCGGTGTAGCAGGAAATTATTGGGGGGTGGGGCCGGGCAATGTTGTGGAACCAAAGGGACCGAGTTTACTAAGGGGACCGGGGCATGCTCCTACCTTCCATTTTGTTTTATTCAAGTGATCTAAAACGCAATTTCTTGCATTCTCACGGCAACGTTTGAGCACATTCTAATAATGTTATTTGGGAATCAAGCTTTTGTCAATATATTCTAATATTATACTACGATGTATAAACTTATTTTGTCGGGCAATATTTTATTGAAATCATGTTACCCTCATTAACTAAACAGAAAGGTATAATGTCACAGTATGACTCACCTTAAGGCTTATACATGTGATGACATTTTTTCAAACAGAATAGTCCCAAACCAGCTTGTACAATTTTGCATCCTGCGCATCTTTATATTCTGGACTGTGTGCAGGATACATATCATCCTTATTATTATAATAAGGACGATATGTATGCTGCAAATAGTCCAGTCATTTATATGATTATTGTGTACCTATCCGATTACATGTACATATGCATAATAGTTACAGACTGTCCATTTTGGCCAGTATTACATTCAACACGTTCACTGTCGAACCTCATATGATTAAATTTATCACACATATAAGATTTTCATATGCTCCTGTTTCTCGGATAATCTAGATACTAGGTATTGCCACATTCTTTCTGTAGTACTCCTCGGGTGTGGTAGCCGGAGCATTACTTCTGTGAGTTTGACGGCCCACAATCAGTGGCATTGAAGGGTCCACGTTCACAGCATTTGCCACTCTTACAGCATGGCTGAACACCTGACCGAACTGTGTATCAATATCAGCAGCAATGGCAAGGTATGTGGTTTTCACTTCAGAGATGTCTTCGTATGCACTCATCATGTCGACTGTCCTACCCTGGAGTTTAACTGTAATTCCTGACAGATGAGACAGGAACTGGTACATAACCAGGAATGTTATAACAAAGTCAAACGACGTCAGTGCGGCTAAAAGCGATGCTGCTTCCCCTTTGCTCTTGGAATCCCATTGAGCGTCTTTGTATACATCAGCACACAACGTTCGGTTAGCACCATGAGCAATTTTCTCCAAAGCCATAGTTATATATAGGTTTGCTTGATAGAAGTGCCTATACGCGTCATGTCGTGTTGCCCACCTGGTTTGGCACATATCCATCAACACCTTGCGATTTGTTGATGGAATGTCGTTTTGAATTATCGATTCCAGAAGCCCTTCAGGTTTTGGACTAATTTTGAAGAATAATGAACATTTATCTACCTTGTCTATAGTGTTTCTAATGTTAGGCAGTGCACATGAATGGGAAATAACGACAGTCAGACAGTGTCCACTGCAGTGTACATACACTGCCTTTGGTGAAAATTATTTTATACGCCTCTGCACTCCCACGTTGTCACTGGACATATTAGCTGCTCCGTCGTAACCCTGGCCTCTAACATTTGTAATGTCTAAGTCAAGATCATAAACTTTTTCAGTAATTGCCTTTGCAACATATTCACCAGTCACCCTCTGTAATCGGACAAAATCTACAAACTCTTCTCTTATATCATTTTTACTGTCTACAAACCGCAAACACAATGCCATTTCTTCCACGTTGTTGCTAGTCACCTCATCTGCCAATATACTGAAAAACTTTGCAGCACGAATTTCACTTAGCAAGTTGTTACATGCAAATAATTATAATGTTCATCTAGACCTACCTTCTTGATTTTGGTCAGAAGAGGAAGGCGATACATCAGCATCGAGCTTCAATGTTTTCTGTCCACTTGCGCCAGTCGTCGGTTTGCACCACTTGTCCAATGATTGAGACATTTGCGCATCAGCTTTTCTCTTCCGCTTATCATTTTCTTTCCTTCCCGGCATGACAGTGATTGTAAAATAGATCTACTTCACATCTAAAAACAAAGGCAAAATGATTTTGTCTCCAGAACAATAAGTGTACTCTTCCCGACAAAAAAATGGTGATGGGTAGTTTTACAGGAAGGCACTCCCCACTATCCACAACCGCCAAATAATCCAAGTCCACATCCCCCAAAAATAAATTGCGAGGGGAGGTTTTACAAGAAGACAAAACAGTTGTTTTTTTCAGAACAATTGTAGTTTTCTCCACCAACAAATGGTGATGGGAAGTTTTGCAGGAAGGCACTCCGCACTATCCACAACCAAAAAAAATCGAAGCCTACATCCACCAAAAATAAATTGCGAGGGGAGGTTACAAGAAGACAAAATAGTTTTATTTCCGGAACAATTGTTAGACCTAGTCTAGATCATTCGATGTAAAGTACTAATTTGGTTGCTTGTGGTGGGCGATTTATTTCCAAGGTCCGAATGTACAAGTGCACGAGTAAGTTAGTAACTTACTGCAGTCGCTGATCAACTGATATATCTATTCAGACTTCTGCAATATCTTTGAATAATAATATAATATATTTACCTGATACCACTTTCTTCAATCAAGAGTGTAAATCTGGTGAGCCCGTCAAACGTGTGTAGCGTCTGCTCGCTGATTTTGTAACAAATGGCGTTCCGAAGTGATAAGGGAGATAACTGTCACGAAGTGAATACGTGAACGGATCCGAGAAAAAAAAAGTTAACTCGCCGCGTCCGTAACTGCGAAAACTGAAATTAACATTTATATCAGGGCACATGATGTATCATCATGGTCATAATAGTTTACCTTGATCAAATTGTTGAGATTACTGTTTGAAAAATAGCGGACCTCGGCGAATTTAGCGGGGTGCGTACGCACCCGTCGCATTTAGTTTTACCCTTGTCCGTCACGACCTGTCCCGTCCGTTCGTCCGGCCGGCACCAACATTGTAAGTCGTAAAACTTTAAACCGTACTAGCTACAGATTTGAAACTTGGTATGTAGCTTCCTGATCATGAGTAGATGCGCAAAGTTTATTTCAATTTTTGATTCGACCCCGGGTTCATGGATTATATCCCCCTTTTCAACTTAGAATTTTCCAGTTTTGGCTTGCAAGTCGTCCTTCCGTCCGTCACCAACCTTGTAAGTCGTAAAGCTTTTAAACCATAATAGCTACATACCTGAAACTTGGTATGTTGTTTTTAGCCAGGTTTTTGTTTTTTTAAATCCATGCTATTGGATGGGCGAAAAGTCCGAGAAGACCACCAGGCGGACCTTACGGAGGCTTATGATGCGTTGCGCTTAAATGACTCTGTCATCAGAGAAGCGGCACTTACCGAACTTGGAAAACAAATAACCAAATTTCGAAAAGAGGCCAGGTTGGGTATTGATAAAGTCCGAGAAGACCACCAGGTGGACCTTATGGAGGCTTATGATGCGTTGCGCTTAGAGGACTCTCTCATCAGAGAAGCGGCACTTACTGAACTAGACGGGAAAATAATCGATTTTCGAAAAGAGACCCGGTTGGGTACTGATAAAGTCCGAGAAGACCACCAGGTGGACCTTACGGAGGCTTATGGGGTGTTGCGCTTAGAGGACTCTCTCATCAGAGAAGCGGCACTTACTGAACTAGACGGGAAAATAACCGAATTTCGGAAAGAGACCCGGTTGGGGGTTGAGGGGGTCCGAGAAGACCACAAGGCGGCCCTTGCGGAGGTTTATGGGGTGTTGCACTCAGAGGACTCTCTCATCCGAGAAGCGGCACTTACTGAACTAGACGGGAAAATAACCGAATTTCGAAAGGAGGCCCGGTTGGGGTTGAGGGGGTCTGAACGGGTATTGATAAAGTCCGAGAAGACCACAAGACGACAGTTTTTGATCCAAGCATTTTAAGGGTTAATACTTATAATTTGTTATACCACTTGTCTTATTGCATAGCCACATATATAGTAGTATCAAAATGTAATCATTTAGCTGATCATGCAGTCAGCTAAATGATTACAGTTTAATTATACTATCAGTGGGACTACGCTGGAGATGAGCATCATAAATGGGATTCCCTAAAATCGAAGTATACGAGCACTATGCTTATCAGAGTATACAACCTATAAATGTTTAGTCTACACGAATATATATAGAAATGGGGCTTATGGGTTTTGCGACCAGTGTAGATCCAGATCAGCCTGTGCATCCGCACAGTTTGATCAGGATCTGATCTGCTCGCCATTCCATCAACGAAACACCCGTCATGCTTCTAACAAGTAATATAGATAGTTATCACGTTACAGATGCGTGCTACTTTGATCAGGAGCTACACTGGTCAAAGATCCAATAAGCCCCATTTCTCCAGTCACAGGCACATATACGTCTGACGTTAAAGCAATGACAGAATATACATACATGTATAACTTCACACACTCTGTATAACAGGTGAAAGATTTGAAACAATGCCATGAAAATGACCGGTGAAAAAATCCCATACCATACCCACCTATTGCCGTACTGTATGTTTCAATTCTATTATAGAAATCCAATAAAATGCCCATTTAAGTAACACAACCATTACCCACCTATTGTCGTTATGTACAATACGTTTCTAAATAGAAACGTAGCGTAAGCTGCGACAATAGGTAGGTGGGGTAATGGGCTATTTAATGGTCATTTGTATGACGCCTATCTTTCATATCTGCTGTGTATGGCTATTTTTGTCTTTCATTTTAACCCCTATGCCATGGGCAAATATCCGTAGCGTCCCAAAATTCACAAACCTTACCTTGATGGAATTATTGTACCATTTTCTGTTGAACAACCGCGCAAGTAGTACCGTTTTCAGGATAAAACTCGAATTGTAGACTGTCGGCACAAGAGTGACAGTGACATTCAGGGACAGACGGACTGAAACACGAACAGTGGCAACACCACATACCATCCCATAAAATAATGCGAATATTCAGCATTGGCTCGGGGGCTTCACCGAATGGCCACGGAGTATTAGTTAGGGTGACACATTCTACACGGATTGATTGATTGATTGGCGTTTTAGGTACGTTCTACAAGACAACATACGGACGGAAATGTACGTGCGTATGGGGACAACTGTACAGAGCCCTGCAGAGGACATGTCTTTTTTTTTAATTCGTTCCCACGAAATAAAAATTCGTTCCCTCAATTTAACAATTCGTTCCCTCGAATTAACGATTCGTTCCCACGATATAACAATTCGTTCCCTCGGATTAGCAATTCGTTCCCACGAAATGACAATTCGTTCCCTCAATTTAACAATGCGTTCCCTCGAATTAACAATTCGTTCCCACGATATAACACCCACGGGAACGACTTTTTAATTCGTGGGAACGAATTGTTAATTGAGGGAACGAATTGTTATTTCGTGGGAACAAATTAATAAATAAAATAATTCAACGTCCCCAGCGGGTCTCCGTAGAACTGTACAATCATCACCATTTATACATGTATACTCGTCGCAAATATCCACAGGCCCTACTTATCACCATGCATGGGGCTTCCATTATATGTGGCTGTGGCTGGAGATATGGGGCCTGTGGAATTGTGACCCGTGTAGCTCCTGCTCAAATAACACACTCCCGTAGCCTGATAGTGATATATACTGCTTGCTAGAATCAATAATCGGTGTTTCACCGATGGAATGGCGAACATCGCAGATCCTGATCAGACTGTGCGGATGTTGGTCGCAAAACTCATAAGCCCCATTTCCGGTCACAGCCACATATGTTGACAACCACTCTGTGCTGTGTTAACCATGTTTACTATTGTGCCCACATCATGTTCACATACACACTCATTGATACAGTTACACCTTCTATAAATTCATGATGCAAACGCCCATTCGACGTACTGCGTTTACATCCCAATACAATACATTAGACCCACTTGACATCGCACCATGCTCTTGATTGGTTAACGTTCGTTTGACGTCCATAGATCCCACGAGGTTGTCAATAACTGCACGCTATTGACTGGCAACGTCGATGTTCCAGGAATGGCGACAACTTGACGTAAAACAATGTTATTCTTATTTTCGAAACTATCAGAAAATGCAGTGTAAATATAAGCAATAAAACCATGGTCTGTTGCTTTTACTCGGGTGTATAATACATTTGGTATGTTTAAAGTTTGCGAGGAGTCCGAAATTTGGTCTGTTTAAAGTTTGCGAGGAGTCCTTCATCGGACTCCATGCACTTTAAACACCACTAAATGTAGTGTGCGCCCCAGTAAACACAACAGCCCATGGTTTTATTCTTTATACACAGTCTTTAATAATTGGAATGACATGGCATCTCTGTAATTACGAGATAACTCATATATAGTGGTTCATTTTTATTATTGTTTCACTAAGGTGCCAATGTAGGTTGTATCAATGGTTGGCATTAGGCCTGATGCATTGGCACCAGCCTCCGATGCACACTGCCACCCCCTTTTGCTTCTACGGGAGCGGGCATCCATTCTTGTTGCCCACCGGGCAGTCGAGGTATGTCACACATTCATCTGTAAAGACATGTACAGTGAAACCTCTCTAAATCAGACACCCTGGGGCTACCAGGGTATCTGGTTTAGAGATGTGCCACTGAAACTCATGGAATACATCATGGAATACATCATCACCAGCTTTAGCCCTCACCACGGTGAATTATATTGTGTCCTCTGCCGGAAATGTTTTATTTTCAATATTTCTCGACACAAACCTGTTTTGACAGCGCATGAGAATCGTCTCCACTGGAGACGATTCTCATGTGCTGTAAAAACATTTTTTATTTTTTTAAAATTTAAGGCAAAAATGAAAAACAACAGACGACAATTTCCGTCACCAGCATAGTGAGGGTTAACCATTAGTATACGGGAAACGACAATTATCGTCTGCCGTTGTTATATAATTTGTATTATTTCTCAATAGAAACATGGTGTAACAACACTTAAGAAATCGTTTCCCTTGGACATGATTATATAGTGTTGTAAAACCAAGCTTTTTGATGAAACAAATGAAAAATAAAACATACACAGCAGACGACTAAATTTAATTCTGCATTGTAAGGGTTAATGGAAACGAAACCATCACAATTCAGCAAAGAGAAGACGTGTGCGTGCATGTCTGGTATAGAAAGAATCTACTGTAGCTACATTGCAACCTCTCTACAACAGCCACCCATGGGAAGACGCAAAACTGGCTGTTGTAGAGAGGTGGCTGTTGTAGGGATGTTAATGCTGTTTATTTATTTTCTTCAAAAATCTCATCAAAAACATGCTTTGGCAACATTTTAGAATCATTTCCAATGGAAATGATTCTAAAATGCTGTCAAAACATGTTTGTATTGAGAAAGAAGGCAAAGCAACAGCAGACGACAGTTTTCGTGCTCAGCAGTCTAATGGTTTGATACAGAGGAAATCATTGTTGTATTGTTGTAGATAGGTGGCCGTTCGGGGAGGTTCGGCTGTACATTTAATATCACAGAAAATAGTATTACCCAACTCCCTATATAAGTTGATGTTCCATAGTTTTTACTAATTCCCTGGGTTTTGACGTGCCTGTAGAATAGTTCCACGTGCCCGGTTATTAATTCCGCGTGCCCGGTCAATAGTTAAAATTATTTCATCACTGGAAATCGTTGTCGAAGATTACGTCATAAAATGTGATGAAGATCGGTCAGTCGACGCGCCCCATGACAAATTTACGTTCATTGTGTCACATACTCGGTTTACAGATTGAGTAATAAAACAGTTGTTTCATGGTAATTCGGGGAACAGTCAAAACATATTGCCCCTCGGTGCTATGGACCCGACCCGATGCACTATTGCCCTCTGCCTTCGGCCTCTGGGCAATAGTGCCTTGAGTCATCCACAGCACCTCGGGACCATATATTTGACTGCTCCCCGAATGACCATGAAATAACTGTATAATGTTAAACATTTGACCATATCAGGCCAACTATTTAATATTTCGAAGTGAAATAAACAATATATGATGTTGGCAGACTGCTAGATGCCCATCATTATAACCAACCGAAAGAAGAAACTTTTCGAACGCATTTGATTGAATAAATGCACAATTGGAACATTTCTAAGTGCCAATGACCGAGGAAGCATGAACATGAGGGACAATGAGCGAAGCATATTTTCGTAGGCATATAATATATAGATGCCACAATAATGTCACGTTCTGCAAAGCATTTAAACATTTATAGTGACACTTTAAATCAGTAACTCGCCCGTCACACACTTTAACGCAACCTTCTAGGTCATTTGACCTAAACCTTGAGATGAAGAGCCACATGTGTGGAATACATAATTAAACTATTGATGATGACGAATAAGTATATGGAATTTCAATCAAATCCGACTTGGATTAGCAGAAAAATGTAACGCAATCTCGGACAGACAGATGGATAGACAGACAGGCAGAAACATACGGACAGGGTTTCGCCTATATGTATCCGACTTGTGTTTCGCGATACATAATAAATCATTATGCCCTATGCACACGTTATTGTCAATTATTATCAGTGTTCGACATGGGGTTAAACATATAGTGCAAACAAAAACAAAACGTCTGCAATTTCTAAACGTACAAGACAAAACGTAACAAAACGGACGTGTAAAATAAGTTGAGAAAACGAAAAAGAAAAAAACAACAATTGTTTTCCTGAAGAAGAAGTGTCTGTGACTGGAAAAATGAGACTGAGACCAGTATATGTTTCTAAAAAGCAATACTATGGTGGCACAGAGGGGACATGGAAATATATTTTACTTTCGCGTGCGCACGCGATAGCTATTGCGTGTGCACGCGATAGGTTTTGCGTTCGCATGCGATAGGGTTTCATTGGCTAAGCTATTTCGTGCGCACGAAAAAGTAAAAAATATTTCCATGTCCCCTCTCTGCCACCGTACAATACCAATCGATATCAGACTAATCAGGCTACATGAGTGGGCTATTCGATCAGGAACTACACTGATCACAAACATTTCTCGAGTCACATCCACAAATAATGTATGAAACTCACGTTGTAGACAGGCGCATGTCTTGTCTGTCTGGCAATGCTCGTGGTAACCATTGTCACATGTGCTCGTGCAGTTCTTGTTGGTGTCACACGACGCCAGGGCGCACACCACTGCATAGGGAGTATACTACAGGTGCTATTAACGTGTCTTGGATTTTCTATATAAGGTTCGACCATGTCCAGCCGTGTGTAAACGTTTGCCGTGACACGAGGGGACTGTTTGAACCCCAATGCCGTCGGCCGCGGGTTCAAACAGTTCCCGAGTGCCACAGCACGTTATTGTTACATTTCCGTCAGAAATATCATGCAATTCGAGCATATATACAGTACTTTCTGTACTTTGATAATCTGCTCCATTCAAAAAGCTGATTTTCACATACATATTCCACAGGTTGAAGTAACGGACCGAGGTCTATAAATACATTAAATATGCCTAAAAGCATCAATAAATGAAGAAAAAAAAAGCTAATTTGTTTTTACCCCCTCCATATAATTCAGTATAGAAGGTTGCTTACTTTTTAATAGGCCGAACCTGTACGTGTGTCCGTTCTTTCCCGACCTAGCTATGATGATACTTTTGTTACAACAAACAATCGATAGCTCGAAAACGCGTTGACATAGCGCATCGGGGAATATATCGTTGCGGAATACTAACATTGTCCCAACTTCTGCAATAGGCGACAATGATATAACTCGGTTGAAGTTTCGTGAGAGTCCGTTGTCTCGAGGCCGTCCAGGTTCGGCTTATTAAAAAGTAAGCAACCTTCTATACTGAATTATATGGATGGGGTAAACACAAATTTAGCTTTTTTTTTCTTCATTTATTGATGCTTTTAGGCATATTTAATGTATTTATAGACCTCGGTCCGTTACTTCAACCTGTGACATATTCGGGGCCGCAGTACACGTAACCGCAACAATTGCAAAGCGACCGTTATGAAATAGTTTGGTGACGTAATGGCGCGTTCTAGTAACGTCATGAGACACATGCATTACGTAGGTGTTGGCTTGGCTTGGCCCCGGAATGAGCATTGTCTATAGCCATGGTCAAACAATACGTGTAGTGTGTGGGTGTCCAGTTTATAAAGGTTCCACTATATTTCAAGGAAATTTTTCTCTTTCTATTTTTTATGAGTGAAGTCTTGCTGTCCACCATATCGTTATTTTGACGTTACGGTACTGATTTTGACGCGAAATGTCATGAATATGATACCTGCGATCTTATTTCTGATGCGTTTCTTGGTTATTTATCTCAGGTGATAATGTCTGTTCGTCATCGCATAGCACACAACTATGGCTCAGAATGGTCAAATTCCTGATTTACAATGACACCTCTATAAGCCGGACACCCTGGGGACCTCCCAGGGTGTCAGCTTCAGAGAGATTTCACTGTATTTGGAGAATTCACCGGGGAGAGACAAGTAAAGTTTCAAAGGACCAACACTATTAGCTAAATGCATTCCGACTTTCAACAGTTGACAGTTGACCAACAACAACTGTAGTTGGACATTTATACAGCCCTGTTTAAAGACCGTATGCACGTCCTTATATGATGATTGCTTCATAAGAGTGATGTGATATATGAATATAACATATGTGAATATTGTCTTGTACGTATTCAATACTTCGAGCGGTTGCCACATACATTAAATAATATGACAGTAAACCTAATAAGATTTGGTGCAATACATCATAGACCGATATGACAACAACATGCTGTGCATATTATGCGAGCATATTATACTATCAATCTCAAATTTATTTGGATATGTGAACTTTTCAATCTGATTCACAGCCTAGTGTTAGTGTTCACGTTACCTATTTGTAAAACCAAGTTTACTCGCATTTTAGACTAGTAGACACCAGTGACAATACACACAGGTAACTGCTTACATATAACTGGTAAAATAGTACAGTCGTGGGTATATATTGTATGTCCTGTGTGGTTGGCCAGGTAAAAGTGATACATTGTGCGATTTCTGTGTATGAGGCTATATACAATGGTGATTCATATTGTTAATAATACAAGCACAAACATGTCCAGAAGACTGACATAGTTTACAGTTTGGTGTAATATAATGATAGGAGACGTTTTCCTGGCGTTTCTACAAGTGATTAACTACATTTTACTATATGTTCTACTTCACATTTTGCGTTTTGTCTCAGACGCCAGAAGAGGTGAAACTGGCTGATGGCTGGAACACACAATGATGGCCGAATGCGCCACTTCATGTGCCGTATAGGATACAGTATAGGATACAGTGTTCACATATATGGTATACATATATTCCATCACATTTACGAAGCAATTATCTTTAAATCAAAGGATGACCAGGTATAGAATGGGTCCTTAAGCAGTTATTGAGAAAATAAAAACAACTTTACCCAATTTGCGTTAGAAACAAGGTTAACGCAAGTTCTCAGTGACATTGATCTCATGTGTTCAGACGTTGGATGTATGCGAAACAAAGCACCATCTCTACACACTGTCACCAAATATTATTGAAATCGGTGAAAGGTGTTACATGTACTAACACACAAGTATGTACGTACATACATATACTATAGACATATACCCGCATGCCTATCGGCGAGGGGATTCTGAGCAATTCTGGACCGGGACATCCTGAAATAAAGCTCAACGGCAACAGGACAATGGATAAGAAAGATAAGTATAATGTAGTATACCGTACCAGCTACAGAGCAGAGAACAATTATTCTGAATGCAGTGTTTGCCATCTTGTGTTGTCTCGCAAGGGCAGCGTTATCAAATAACCTATTATATATATTATACAGCACATGTGACCACACATGTGCCACCCCAAGGCAAACAGGGACTGACCTAGTATATAGTTACTGTGCTCACACATACACTAGAACAGCCGAATAAGAAAGAAGTTCGTGCATTACCCATGAACGTATCAGTGTCGTTGCTGTGTGTATATGTCAAAAAATGTATAACCAAACTAGGCAGATTTAGGTGAATACATTGATCATAGCTACATTGTTTGTAGTTTGTGTTAAGACCACTTTGCAAAGCACGGTGCATTTATATCACCGGATGATAAAACGGACCTTACGTATTGTTTTGCGTATGTTGTAACGTCCGTTTTGTTATGTGCATTCCAGTCACATGAATATACAACCTTGTTGCTGAAGATAGTAAGCATATCTTATCAAATGATTGTATCAGGTAACCTGCCCTGTATTGACCTGATACAAACATCCGGGTTACAACGAAGTGGAAATTGACGTTCTATTGATCGGATGACGTCACGTGACGTTACAGAATGACGTAAGTGTAATGACGCAACGTAAACAAGTCCGCGTTCTGTCCATATATTACGACATCAGCTGTGGTCATTTTCCAGCATAAAATGTTACCTGATAAATAGAATACCAGGCTCTTGTCTTTTGATATGAAGTCTATCAGTCGCGGCTAGGAAACTGTAGGAGTTCCTCAGCAAGCCGAGAAATTCCTACGCGTTTCCTAGCCTTGCCTGATAAACTTGATATCGAAACACACTAGCCTGGAATTCCCTATTTAACACGCTGATCGCAACTGAAATTTTGTAAGCTGTGCAACAATTCCGTGGAGTATGTGATTGCAATCCTCATCATTAGTTCGAAGTATTTACTAAGTAAACACGATAGTCCTGGATTTACAAAGGAAATGATATAGAAAGTTGATGATGATTCTTGAATGTTGTTCATTCAATGAACGCGTTTGGGAATGCCAACTTTGCTAAAGCCGTTGGTTACAGACACGTACAAATGTAAGACATTATCGACTGTATGCGGGATTCTCCGAGACTGACGACTCGCTTATCACGCCTGGCGTAGGGTTTCGGTCTACGAGAACATTAGAACATTATTGCTTCCATACACAGGGTGAAGTAACGGTACAAGGCCTATAAATGCATTACATGTACATACAAATATCAGTTAGTGACAACAATAATTAAAAACTATTTCCAACTCTCTGTTACAAGAGTATCCAGCTGAACCTCTCTAAACCGGAAACTTATGTTTGCATACCCGATGAATTTAACGTAAATCGGACGGATGGACGGGCAACGATATACCACAATACTAGTGGAGTTCAATTATAATAATTATAATAAGTCAACAACAAGGCATGTAAAAGACTCATTGTTTAAGTGGATTGTCTAAAAATGCACTTTATTTGCAGATACAACTATTTTCTTCAATTGGGCATGTAATTTGCCGAAATTCGATTATGCAAAACTGAAGACTGATAACCGTAGTAACGTTATGTTCTGCGACCCAGCGCACTTGCGACGTCAATAATAGCTTTTTGCCAAAAGACTGACGTTTTCGATTGATTGAATATGGCACAGTATGAAGACTAATTTGATTTCAATTATGAATTCGTCATTCAGAAAGCACTAACGTAATGAACATACTTTTTATGACGTACTGCGTCAATCTCGTGGACGCCATCATTGATGCAGTACAAAATGGCCACCGAACAGGGAAATTAAATCAAAGTGTGTTCTATGTTGGGTAAATCTCGCAAATAAACCATTGATATGATGACCCGTGCTTATGGTGACGATTGTATGTCAACAAACAGGATATACGATGGTTCGGACGGTTTAAAGATGGACACTATTCCGTAGAAGATGACGAGCGGGTGGGCCGGCCTGTTGACGCACCAACGTCGAACATCGTCGATGAAATTTCGTCGCGCCTACAACAAGATATATGGTTATCCCTATCTGAACGTGCAGATGACATGACTATTTGTGTAAGATCAGCTTACAGTATTACTATAGACCATGTAGGTATGCGTTTTGTGTGTGCCGCTGGATACCGAGTTTATTAACCTCAGGCATGCGATATCCAAGAAGAGCGAATGTCTCGACGTCAGGAATATGGTGTTTCACCCGCGCATAGGAGTGCTGTTGTGTAGACGACGATCGAAAAACTGGGGTTTAAAGTAATGGAGCAAGCCCCATACTCTCCCGATTTGGCCCCTGCAGAATTATTTCTATTTCCACGGCTGACAAGTATGCTACTGGGCGTCGAATATACTGGAAAGTCAGAATTGTGCGCCGTTGGGATGTGCGTAACCAGAAGTGTGTACGGTGTCATGGACGATACTTCGAGAATGAATAACATCTATCCAATAAATATTACAGGTATGAGCATGTTAGCTTGAAACACACACATGGTATATATCATTATGTAAGACATGTACTTTTTCAGATGCGCAAATTGGACGTTGCGCCGGGTATCCTAACCTGACGTTGCTATGACGACAGCCACGTGCGACTCTATGTATGCAACATACTACAATTCTGTAATGACATGTATTATGATGCTTTCTCAGATTATGCGAAATATCAGTCAATTTTAACGATCGATATAGCGTCTGTGAAAACATTCCTGGAATTTATTGAATGCCCCTCGTACGTCCCATTTTTCAAACGGATGCAAAATAACTGTCAATTGACATTATGAGTTACACACGGATGTGGCCGTGACTAGAGAAATGGGGCTTATGGGTTTTGCGACCGGCAGCGTAGATCCAGATCAACCTGTGCATCCGCACAGCCTGATCAGGATCTGCACTGTTCGCCATACCATCAATGAAACGCCCGTCGTGCTTCTAACAAGTAACATAACTCGTTTTCAGGAGTGCGTTATTTGATCAGGAGCTACACTGGTACACATAAATCCCATAAGCCCCATTTCACCAGCCTGAGTCACAGCCACATATGCCCACACATAATAGTCACGCCAGGTACATAGTTCTGAATAGGCGCATAAATACTAATTTTTACAAATAAAAAATATTTTCACCAAGTATTATTCCAGTGGAACCTCTCTAAACCTGACACCAAGAACACACTTGTGATCTTATTTTTGATGAGTTGAATTAACAATTCGTTCCCACGATATAACAATTCGTTCCCACGAATTAACAATTCGTTCGAACGAATTGTTAATTCGTGGAAACTAATTGTTAATTCGAGGGAAAGAATTGATAAATTGAGGGAACGAATTGTTATTTCGTGGGAATGAATTAATAAAACAAAGATTTCTACGTCCCCTGCGGGGCTTCGTAGTATTCAGATATATTGTATTAGGAAACATTATATAAGGCAATACTACTAGCGTCGACTAAACATGGTAAAGTTTATTGAGCAGCTTAAAATAGAAAATATATACAGTGGAACCTCTCTACACATGACACCAGGAAAACACTTGTGATAATATTGTTGATGAGTTTCTTGGTCATTTATCTCAGGTGATAATGTTTGTTCGCAGAGCACAAACACAACTTCTCTCAGTTTAGAGAGGTTTCACTGTAGTAATCAATTATGCAATGAATTCACACCATGATCAGGGAAGAAACAGGACACGTTAAACGTGAAAGTGACGACAACAAGTGAACTTTCGTGGAGACGTTAGATAAGTTGAATTGTCGTTTGCTACGTCATTTGCTGCTTTTCACGACGTTGACATTAAATTTTCGTATGGTGCGGGCCGTATAATTATGTCAGTAAACTATGTTGGAAATTTTGCGAATATCGGATACCAATTTGGGTCTTATTGTATCTTGCTCTTTACTGACATTACACATTTGCATAAGATAAGCCGACATTATTCGATTAAAGTAAAGTATTTCATTTTTGGAATTATAGTGCAGGAGTTTGGGGATTCTTTCAAGTCATTAAGATTGAACGAGCTGAATTACAACTTTGCAAACGTCATTTGTCTGTGTAAACGGATTGATGAAGTATATAATGATATGCTTAATGCTATAATTGAACACCAAAACAAACGAAACTGGATGTTGTAATCAAGATGTTGAAGTTGATAGTTTTAACCGGTTTCCAAAAACGGCTAAATGCCAATTCTAGTCAGTTAGGGCGTGTGTGAATAAACAGTAGAGTATGTATGCGAGTTGATGTTGCAATATTACATACGAGATATAAATGAAACACTCAATGTAGAAGTATTTAGCAGGTTGAAAATGCATGTACATGTATCATGTATATACTCATATCGATAGAATATCGTAGAAGGCAAGGGCGTTGCCAGTTATTCACAAGGGTGGTGGTGGGTCGAAAATAAGATCATATTATAATGTGCAATATAAACCAGAAAAAGTAATTCAAGTATTCGATGACCGAAATCGAACCTATACGATTCTCTTACATCGAGATATGAGCAAAATAATTATCAATTTTTGCAAATTTTTGTTTTAAAAAGCATGGTGACTCAAAAGGGGGAGGGTTCGTACGAACACACCCCACCTAACGACGCCCTTGAATGGAATAGGACACCGATAGAAATGTAGGATGTATAATTGTCTAGAGGATGCTCATCATTTTGTAATGAAATGTAAGATGTATTCAGATACAGTGAAACCCCTTTAAACAGGACACTCGGGAAAATATGGATGTTTGACTTGGATGAGTTTCGCTGTTATGTATCTCTGATTACAATGACTCTTCATGGTTACAAAACATTAGAATGCGTCATAAAGCGCTAACATGTCTGATTTACAGTGGAACATCTCCAAACCTGACACCCTGGGGACCTCCCAGGGTGTCCGGTTTGGAGAGGTTCCATTGTATATTGTATCATAAAGCAATACTACTAGCGTCGACTAAACATGGTAATGTTTATTGGGCCGTTTAAAATAGAAATTATACAGTAAGAAATCTAGGTGTATACACATACAAAGCAATCCCAGTACGACAGTAACAAGTTTATATTCGTTAATCACATTCTCGCTTGTCATAGCATATATAGTGAACAGAAAACAAAACAAACATGTTGTAAACAAAGTACTACATGCGAAACAGGATGAAAATGGTCTCTCACATCATTGTTCGTTAAATGTTTCGCATTGTAATGTATGTTACAGTGAAACCTCTCTAAACCGGACAACAAGAAACATATGTGATCATAATTTTGATGGGTTTCTTGGTCATTTATCAGGTGATAATGCCTGTTCGTGATCGCATAGCACACAACTATGGCACGGAATAATCAAATGCCTGAATTACAGTGACCCCTCGCTAAACCGGACACCCTATGGAGCTCTGTATATCAATTTATGATAGACGTACAAAGTAGCGTTTGTGGTCAGTAGGGCCACCGAAGGGCATTAACATTCAAACAGCCTAGAAATAGTACACACGATTGGTTACATATACGAAATAAATGAAGATAACTCTGTATCTGTTTGACAACAATAGACTGTGATGGTATGATCCGGGGCTGACGTATCAAAACCGCATTTACAGTATGTTTTGTTCATGTGTGATGACACACGTTTAACGTAGTACACACTTATTGGAGATTACAAAAAATGATAAATGATTCATGGATTTAAACCAAATTACATGTACAGTTTTAGGGAAAGGGTCTAACTGACTTGGTGTGGTATGGACCTGACACCAGGTCAGGTTATTCTAATTTCAGGGAACAGGATACAATTGGAACTGTAACAGACACAACATGTAAGCCAATGTTAGACCTATTTCCGTTGAACAAAGGTTCAAGGGTCCGTTTCACTAAACTTCGTAGAATTAAAATATTCGGAAGTGCAAAGTTAGGATCGTCTGGAAATTCCAATTGATGAATTTACATTTATTGAGCGTAGGCTGCATATGCAGCCTATGCTCTGTAAATGTAAATCCAATAATCGTTTACAAGAAAACATTGTTAATGTGAAATTTACAGACGATCATAATGTTGCAGTTTATTCGTACGAAGTTTAGTAAAACGGCCTCCAGAACCGATGCGCTCATACAGTATTTCTTCTCCTATCGGCTGATGAAGATTACACTATATGAAACACGCCAGGTGATTTTGCACCTTCGGACATCTGCGTAATTTCATTACATATGTTTACAAAATTTACAATGTTTTCCATAAATGGCGTCAAAAGTACATGCATAATTATATTTTGAAGATTATAGTCCGCATGTACTCTGAAAATATTTTCAACTTTAAATAGTTTATGAAAAATATTATAAACGTATTTAATGAAATTACGCAGATGTCCGAAGGTACAAAATCCCATGGCGTGTCTCATATACGTTTATGTTTAACATGGTTTACATTTAGCTGCATGTTAGAAGAGTCTTTGCTGTTAACGATGGTGCAATATTAACTTAAGTATTTCCCTAGGGCAGTATGAGGACAATTTCAGATTTTCTATGCAGCTCATGCAAACATTTGCTTAAGTAAGAAGTAAGCACCGTCTTCTCAGCAACTCCGTCCAGTTCCATATTGCCTGCAACGACCATGGATACAGTCTGTATCGTACTGACGGTATCTACAAATGGCGCGCACACACCAGCTCCGCTATCCCCGGGCATGGCGAATGGTTCGTCGTCACCTGGTAGCGTTTGTATCAGCATTACAGACGCATTACCGCCAACTCTGTAATCGGAGTCGAGAACTGTACCGTGTGTAAGGTCGCTCGTTACGCCATGTTTATACACCAATGGAAATCGCATAGCCTCACTTCCTGGCTGACCCTCGGCTAACTGGCCACGTTGAAAACACCCATTGTCATCTTTCCAGCTGAGCACACACTTATCAGTTAACTCAGAATCAACCTTGACAGCAGCGAAGTCAACTAGAGGTGGGACATTGTACAAACACAGCCGCGGTGTACTGCAGCCCAGCCTCCTGTATTGCCCACGTTCCTGTATGAACATCTCCTGGTCCTCATCGCCTGCGCTATGTACAACATGCGCACATGTTATGGCGTATACTTCCTTACTCTCACTGTCAGTTGCATATCCACCCAGTGTCCCATACGGGCAATGGTCGCAGCTATGCCGCCTGATAGACATGCCTGGTTCGTGCATGTCACCAGCAAAGCTCACAGGCTGTGACTTAATCAACTGGACGTTGTATTCCAGATGGAAATTGTGCTTGAGCAGAGCAGCAGCAATGGCATCATCCACCTTGAGATCTGACCTGGTGACATGGACTTCCAGCTTACCATACAGCACGCCATGACCATAGACGCCGGGAATCCTGAAAGTCATAGACAGTCATTCATAGTCACGGTCTGTTTCACGTAAACTTGCCCACTGTATACGGTTGTTTAAACATTGGAAAAACATTAATTCTTCATTTAATGACTATTACTTTTTGGCAAAATCTTTAAGAATATGGAATATATTCTGGCTAGATAGCTTGGAAATGATCTAATAAAACGAGTAACATTTTTGAAAACACCCATGTGTGAAGATGTCTTTCGTGATTTAACATGGGGCATCTTCACCCATGTGTGAAGATGTCTATCGTAATTAAACATGGGGCATCTTCACCCACGTGAAGATGTATATCGTCATTTAACATAGGTGAAGATGTCTATGGGGCGTTAACATGGTGAAAATGTCAACACATATTTTTCTAAATTCGGAAATCATTTTATGACATAATGTTCCACAAAAAACATGACGTCATGACTTTCAGGTGTGAAATATTGAATTAGTCAAATCTATGGAATATCAACTTATATAGGTTCCCTGAAGGCTGCGGTGTCAAATGGAAAAGTAAAGACAGCTCTAGAGATATAGTAACGCATTGCGAACATTGTGTAGTAACGGAATACGTCCACACATCTACTAGTATGTCAACAACGGTTAGCGACAAAATATACGTGCAGATGAAGTATGTTTGCAGTACACTTACAATCATCTGTGGTTGGATAGTAAAACTATGTAGTGTTTTATAACCTGGCTAGATAGCTTGGAAATGATCTAACAAAAAAAAAAAATGTTAAATTTTGAAAATCGGTCTAGTATTTCTGATATTCTATAAATGTCTCCATGTTAAATCCCCATAGACATCTTCACTATGTGAAGATGTCTATGGTGATTTACCATGGGGAAATTGTTTTTTCGCAATAAAATCGATATGGTTGTAAAGTAAAGCTAGTTAGTGTTTTCTAACCTGGCGATAGAAAGCCGCAATTCCTCCGTCAGCACAGGCACGTTGGCCTGGGCGTCATCCTGAGGATGTTAAATTTTGAAAATCGGTCCAGTATTTCTGGAATTATATAAATTTCTCCCTGTTAAATCCTATGTGAAGATGTCTATGGGTATTTACCATGGGGAAATTGTTCTTACGCAATAAAATCGATGTGGTTGTATAGTAAAACTAGTTAGTGTTTTCTAACCTGCCGATAGAATGCCGCAATTCCTCCGTCGGAACAGGCACCTTGGCCTGGGCGTCATCCTTAGGAGAAGTAATACGAGTCGTCGACATGTACACGAAGCGGCCCACTTCGTATATCCTTTTGGGCACGGTTGTGACAATGGTCCATGCTGTTCCTGCCGCAGCTCTAGCCCCTGCTGCGATGACTGCGGACAGGTCATTCATCAACGACTTCATCGGTCTGTCAGTTTCCTGACGACTGCGGTGGAAAATAGAAGTCAACACAGCTCTATAGCTATTGTCACTCATTAGGAACATTGTGTAGTAACGGAATACGTCCACACATATACTATTATGTCAACAACGGTTAGTGACAAAATCTACTTGCACATGCAGTATGTTTGCAGTACACTTACTGTCTGTTCCACGTTTTGCTGTCGACGAGTAATAATGTATTCTATTAGGCTACATACACAGGTCGCATGAAGAAAATCGCCTGGTGATGACTAAGTTTCTAATATAATATATACATTAGAGACAAGACTGACCTGTGGTTGTATAGTAAAACTATGTAGTGTTTCTAACCTGGATGGACAGCTTGGAAATGATCTAACTAAGAAATCAAAAGTAAAATTTTGAAAATCGGTCCAGTATTTCTGGAATTCTATAAATTTCTCCATGTTAAATCCCCATCGATGTGGTTGTATAGTAAAACTAGTTAGTGTTTTCTAACCTGGCGATAGAAGTCAACACAGCTCTAGAGCTATTGTAACTCATTGGGAACATTGTGCAGTAACGGAATACGTCCTCACATATACTATTATGTCAACAACGGTTAGTGACAAAATCTACTTGCACATGCAGTACGTATGCAGTACACTTACTGTCTGTTCCACGTTCTGCTGTCGACGGGTAATAATGTATTCTATTAGGATAAGTACACTGGTCGCAGAAAGAAAATCGCCTGGTGATGACTAAGTTTGTAATATAATATATACATCAGATGCAATACTGACGGTCGATATTTGTTCAATCACCTGTGGTTGTATAGTAAAACTATTTCGTGTTTTCTAACCTGGCTAGATAGCTTGGACATGATCTAACTAAGAAAACAAAAGTTAAATTTTGAAAATCGGTCCAGTATTTCTGTAATTCAATAAATGTATCCATATTAAATCCCCGTAGACATCATGGGGAAATTGTTTTTTCCCAATAAAATCGATGTGGATGTATAGTAAAACTAGTTAGTGTGTTCTAAACTGGCGATAGAATGCCGCAATTCCTCCGCCAGCACAGACACCTCGGACTGGGCGTCATCCTTAGGAGAAGTAGTACGAGTTGTCCACATGTCCTTGTAGCCGCCCACGTAACGACTGCGGTGGTAAATGGAAAAGTAACGACAGCTCTAGAGCTATTGTAACGCGTTGGGAACATTGTGTAGTAACGGAATACGTCCACACATATACTAGTATGTCAACAACGGTTAGTGACAACATCATCTTGCACATGCAGTATGTTTGCAGTACACTTACTGTCTGTTCCACGTTTTTCTGTCGACGGGTAATAATGCATTCTATTAGGCTACATACACAGGTCGCTTAAAGAAAATCTCCTGGTGATGACTAAGTTTCTAATATATTATACACATTAGAGACAATACCGACGATTGATATTTGTTCAACCACCTGTGTTTGTATATAGTAAAACTATTTAGTGTTTCTAACCTGGCTAGATAGCCTTGAAATGATCTAACTAAGAAAACAAAAGTTAAATTTTTTAAATCGGTCCAGTATTTCTGTAATTTTATACATTTCTCCATGTTAAATCCCCATAGACATCTTCACTATATGAATATATCTATGGGGATTTACCATGGGGAAATTGTTGTTCGCAATAAAATCGATGTGGTTGTATAGTAAAGCTAGTTAGTGTTCTCTAACCTGGCGGTAGAAGGCCACAAGTTCTCCGTCTGCACAGACACCTTGGCCTGGGCGTCATCCTTAGGAGAAGTAGTACGAGTTGTCCACATGTCCACGTAACGACTGCGGTGGCAAATGAAAAAGTAAAGACAGCTCTACAGCTATTGTAACGCGTTGGGAACATTGTGTAGTAACGGAATACGTCCACACATATACTATTATGTCAACAACGGTTAGTGACAAAATCTACTTGCACATGCAGTATGTTTGCATTACACTTACTGTATGTTCCACGTTTTGCTGTCGACGGGTAATAATGTATTATAGTGGGCTACATACATACACAGGTCACAGAAAGGAAATCGCCTGGTGATGACTAAATTTCTAATATAATACATGTATATGTATTAGAGACAATACTGACGGTCGATATTTGTTCAATCACCTATATTTGTATAATAAAACTATTTAGTGTTTTCTAACCTCGTTAGATAGCTTGAAAATGATCTAACTAAGAAAACAAAAGTTAAATTTTGACAATCGGTCTAGCATTTCTGAAATGTTGGGGTTTAACATGGGGAAATTGTTTTTTCGCAATAAAATCGATGTGGTTGTATAGCAAAACTAGTTAGTGTTTTCTAACCTGGCGATAGAAGGCCGCAAGTTCTCCGTCTGCACAGGCACCTTGGCCTGGGCGTCATCTTTAGGAGAAGTAGTACCTGTCGTCGACATGTCCACGTAGCCGTCCACTTCGTATATCATTTTGGACACGGTTGTGACAAGCGTCCGTCCTCTACCCGCCGCGGCTTCAGCCTCTGTGATGACTGGGGACAGGTCATACATCAACAACTTCATCAGATTGTCAGTTATATGACGACTGCGGTGGCAAATGGAAAAGTAAAGACAGCGCTATTGTAACGCATTGGGAACATTGTGTAGTAACGGAATACGTCCACAAAAATATTATTATGTCAACAACGGTTAGTGAGAAAATATACTTGCCCATGCAGTATGTGTGCAGTAAACTTACTAGTGAGTCTGTTCCACGTTTTGCTACCGACGATTAATTTAGTATCAATCTGTATGTATTATGACAATGCAAAGCTTTTTACCGGATATGTTGTAAATATTCCGACACTGTCGCATCTATGCATGATGGAGGATCATCACACACAACAAAAACTTACTGTATAATGTACGGGTACATATTCAGGTAGTACATTTCTTCTGGACACAGTAGCGTATTGTGCGTCACAACGGCATTGATGTAATCTGTAAATTGCATCTGAAACAGAACAGAATATTGATGTGCCGTGTGTCTTCGGTGTCCTTGTTTATAGAGGAAACGTGTTTATGATTTAAAAATAAAGTTGTTGCTTGTTTTTTTGTGTGCATATTAAGATGAGCTTCCATAGTATAATGCCACAGTTTATTACATACCTTAGTCCAGAGCTCCAGATAAGGAGCGTATTGGCTATTTTACGCACTTATTTTAGCTGATTATGCATTGATTATCAACAGTGGGAGTAAAAAATACGCATAGCATTGATTTTCAAATTGAATAGTGGAACTATTGTAATAAAGTTGAACATTTGCAAACGGCAAACACTTCAGACAGATGTGACCCAATATGGTTATTGGCTATTTATGGAAAGTTCGTCTCGTGTGCCCCCACACTGCTCATCACTTTGAAGGTTCATTATGGCATTATACAGTTATACAGTTGAAACTTTACTTAATTGAGCTGCCAAAAACAAACAGTGTTGTTTTATTTTTGCAGCTCAACTAAGTAAATTGTCAACTGTTTTACGGTATAAATAAGTGAATATTAAGAAATAATACACACAAATAAGTGAATGGTTAAATTTTGTTTATGTTTTGAACATTTGTTCCCTATTTAGTCATGAAGAAAATCAATAATCTATTTGTAAAAATAAAATACGCATTTAATTAGAAATCAGGGGATACAGTACTCTTTAGACACAAAGCTCACCTGCAGCTCTAACCTTACATACAATTCCATTGAATTCCCAGTGAGTTACTTGTATGTCATATTTTTGTGGGTGACATTTTAACTACATTGTAGATACTTCCTATTACCAAACCGAAACACACTCTAACGGTTGCAGCAAACTAACTTAAAGCCACTGATGATGATAATGATGTTTACATCTGGGGTCCCATCTGTTAGGTAAAACATGTTCTTTCTAGGAATTAGATAAGTGTATAAGTGTGTAACTATTCCATCAGTTTTAAAAATTACGAGTGTCCGCTATGTACTTTGTATGTATTTTACATTACGCCACGTATGACACATACTAACAATATGTAAATAAACAGCTTAACCTAATCGCTTTCACACATTATGGCGATCATCAGAGGTACATATAACAATCTTACTCTAGATAACGTCACGACGTTAGTAACGCTAACAATATAATAATACGGACCGTGATGTAGTAACCATATTCCCACTGTAATGCACATTGCTTTGTTTAGTTCCGATTTAATGACGGATGAAAGATTGAAATAAACTGAAAGATTGTTATTTTTGCTTCCGTTTTGTTGGGGTTGTGTCCTTCATTCTATATAGTGGGACAACATGGCATTTTACTCCGTCGGTAAAAAATATCGTTAATCTCTGATGATCTGCAAAAGCAGTGAAAACGGTTAGATGAAATAAGTAAATTAAAATGTATACTGATTCAAAAAAGAAAGTGTTCACTTTTATTTTGACTGTAATTTCTAAAATAAATCAATATATATCACAATACTTGCACAATTAGTTCAGGCGATATTGGCCTATCATACCTCTTGAAACTATCGATATTGCAATGCTTCAGTGGCGTTGAATAGCGCTATGTGTAGTTTTGACATGTTTGCACTTGCAAGTAGTAAAACTTGTTCACGAATGTTAAAAGGTGGTTGACCTCATTATTTAGACACTTTGCGAGTAGGAAATCACAACACATTTGTGAGAGATCACGTTGCAAAATGCCTAGGCTTCGCCAAAATCAGAGAGTCCAAGCCGTGACGATGCTAGCCTCCGGTCAAACCACTACGGCCGTCCCTAGAGCTTTCGGTTGCCACCGAAACACCAATTTTCGTCTCCAACGGCGTATCCAAATGACAGGTGACGTAGTGGATCGAGCTCGTACTGGTAGACCCAGAGTTACGACGGCCAGTACAGATCGATGTATTACGTTAACGCATCTCCGACTTCGATTTAAAACGGCGTCGAGCACCGCGAGAGAATACGGAATTTCAGGTCAAACCGTTATAAACCGTTTGAGAAATGTCCTTAACCCAATCCGACCACGTCGGTCAAACGTTGGTCAGATAATAAATCATGGTAATCGTAACGATAGAATGCAGTGGAGCAGGTGTAGTAGTAGGAAGGGAGTCAAAATGATACCACCTACGGTGATATCATTTATAACCCTCTATTCTACCCCCACCACCCCCGAAAAAACAAAAATTGGTTAACGAGGAAATTGTCTCCCGACAGCAAATTTATGAATTTTTGAGAAAAGTCGACATCATTTCAATGAGATAGTTTATATTCCAACACCCCATTTTTCTCCTCCAATATAGCTAATTGATTTCGTAGATCAGCAACTAATTCTACCAGCTCTAGTCTACCACGTTCACCTTTAGCCACAGGGCAGCGTAGTTGCTTATGTCTACAAAGAGTTTGGGCACTAACGAATTTACAAGGGCATCTGGGGCATTGAAATTGCGGGGGGACACAAGGAATTTTTCTACGTCTCGCTAGATGCCTTCGTAGATAGTCTTTACGCGTAAACGTCTTACAACAAGTCTCACACTCCATTATATATGTGTATGTATATGTTTATATTCAATTGGACGTGAAAAAAAACATAATGTTTTCACGACCAATTGAACAGATAAATTTCATAGGTTATACAAAAGTATATTACAGAAAATATGATAACGCCAAAAACTAGAGCAGAAATAGAAAGTTTGAGAAGAGAAGCCGAATCTCTAGGGATTACTTATAGTAAACGGTTGAGAGTTAGGGGGTTGAGAAATCTGATAAACGCCACAAAGAATGAGGCGTTTATGAAGCGGTTTACCCGCGCCCACAAACGAGGAGCCTTTAAAGATCTCTCACTAGCGGAGGAAGTTGGTAACAGAATTCAAAAAGAAAGTATTGCGGGGTTAAGGGCTAGTGTAATAAAACCTTGAGCGATGAAACATTGGAAAAGGTAGAAAATGGAAGACGGGTAGTTACATTATCCTTTCGTAAAAACATTGACATCAACGAGTCTGAACGCATGTCCGATAAACTCGCTCCGTATCTAACAACATTTTTTTATTTGAGATATTCATATTCTTACAAGATAGAACATATGGAGGAAACTAAAAATGGAAAACCTATAACTCTAATATTTCACAAAAATCTCGGTGGTAGCGAACCACTATCATCAATGAAAACCGTTAAAAAATGGCTGTCAGATAAGGAGCAAACACGAATAATGTCCGATAAAATAGACAGACCAAATACAAAGTGGAAGTTTGTAAGATGGGTAGAGGTTTTTATAAAGCTAATACAGGGCAGTAGGGGAATAGATTTGGGACTACAATCCAAAGAAGCAGCAGGAGGATAACTTCCAGAATGGTTGAGGAATAGAAAAGGTATGTATTCTTTAGATAAGTATAATGACGATCTTTGTCTGTTCAGGTGTCTAGCTATGCACCTTGATAAAAATATCAGACCTGACAGACGTACAGAAAAAGCGAAAGAACTTAGTAAGCAATATTTCGGTAGTAATGTTGTTTCACCAATTCCTTTTTCAAATCTATAAAAGGTTGAAGAGTTTTTTAAAATCGGTATAGAAGTATATCAACCGACCAAATGTGGCGTATGGTGGTTGAAAAAGGTATCAGCACACTATAAGGAAATAGGTAATAAACCAATGACAATAGGACTGTTTAATAATCACGCATTTCTGATAAAAAACCTTAAAAACCTATCTAAAATTTACGCCTGCGATAATTGCAAACAGAAATTCACGAAAGCGAGTAATATGAAGAGACACGGACCAACATGTATGAAAGGTGAGACAAAAGTAATATGTGATGGTAATTATTTAGAGCGCCCGCGTTCGTCGTTCGAGAAAGCGTTCTACCCAAAAAGTTCTAACAGTTAAGGGGCGATCGATTGGATGTACTCTGTGGAAAAGCGGGAGGGAATTCACATTCACCACGAACAGTGTGGACACGGGGGTGAAAGATGGATTTTAGGAGCTCCAGTAGATGGATACTGCCAAGAAAACAATACCGTATATCAATATCACGGCTGTTACTGGCACGGGTGCGAGATTCATGCAAAGCATAGACAAAAAGAACGCGCATCCACTATGAGAAGAGATACATTTATTAGAAGAAGCAAATAATTCAACCTAGTAGTTATGTGGGAATGCGAATTTCAAAGAACGGGTAAAGACATAAAGATCGGTTGCGACACTACTCTTTATCCATATCAGATAGTATATGATTTTGAGGCATATCTCAACCCAGAATTTAAAACGCTTGGTAATAGTTTAGAGTACGAAGCTGAGCACGTTCCGGTAAGTGTTAGTATAGGAGATAATTTCTCGGGAACAGTAACTCATATTTGTGATAAAGATCCTGCAAAACTTATAGAAAAATTCGTAGAAGATTTGAAAGTCAGGGGAAAAGCTATAAGAGAAGAAGTGTGGTTAAGATATGGGTTTAATACAGAACATTTACATAAAAAGCGGGTTTCTCAGATCGAACAGTGGATATAGCAAGTGCCGGTTATAGGTTTTAACAGCAGTAAGTACGATATAAACTTAATAAAGAAATATTTAGTAGGCGAATTGGCATCAACAACAAAGAAAGTAATGGTCGGAAAACGGGCAAACGCGACAATATTTGTATTTACTCCGGAGTTTAGATTTCTTGATGTAATACTTTACCTAGGACCGGGTGTAAGTTACGATAGTTGGATAAAAGCCTACGACTGCAAAGGACAGAAATCTTTCTTTCCTTACGAGTGGTTCGATTCTCCAGACAAACTTGATTACCCAGGACTGCCTGATATAGAGACTTGGTATTCCAAACACTATCGGGGAAAATGTTACTAGATGAAACAGAATTAAGTAAATGTCGTAGAATTTTCGAAGAAAATAATATGAAAACTTTCAGAGATTGGTTGAAATATTATAACGATTTAGATGTAGCACCGTTCCTAGAAGCGGTGGAAAAAATGTGTGAATTTTATAAACACAGAGGTGTGGATATTTTCAAAGATGCGGTAACACTACCGGGTGTGGCTATACAATATATTAGTGGAAAACCCTTCGAATGGTTCGCAAAAGAAGTTACAGCCGCAAGACGAACAGGCGATGTAGAACCAAATAAGAAATCAGTAGCGGATATAATGAAATTATTAGGCAATTCGTGTTGTGGAAAAATGACAGAGGCAAAAGAGAGACATTTAAATACGACATATACACAAGACGAAACCTGTGTTGACAAAGCGTTAAGATCTGGATTCTTTGACGATTTGGAAGAGATAGGAGTTGCGTACGAAATATCTTCCCGAAAACCCCGGTGTGCATTAAAGAGCCCCTTCCACTGTGGCATAGCGGTTTATCAACTAGCTAAATTGAGAATGTTGGAATTTTACTACGAATTTCTCGACAAATACGTAAAAAGAGAAGACTTTTAATTAATTAATACAGATGGACACGGATAGTATGTATATAGGAGTTAGTGGAAAAACGATAGAGGAATTGATTAGACCCAACTTACTAGACGAGTTTGAAAAATAAAAAAATAAATGATTGGCTTGGGATAAATGGAGCGAAAGAGAGCCAGGACTTTTCAAAATGGAATTTAGCGGAGATAGGGCGATAGCGTTATCTAGTAAGTGTTATTTCGTAGAAAAATTTATTTCCACTAAAATTAATAAAAACTCTGCGAAAGGAATGTCCAAGAGAACTAACAATTTAAATTGGGATAGATATAAACGAGTACTAATCGAAACTACGGAAGATGGAAAACACATTATAGATGTAGCACAAAATAGAGGATTTAAAATGAAAGACGGCGTTATGAAAACATACTGTCAACAAAAATTAGGACTCTCGGCGTACTACGATAAAAAACGCGTGTTACCAGACGGAATACATACAGAACCTCTTTAATCATTTTCTTAAAATTAATTATCAATCTAAAGACTATGACGATCTGGGGGTAGCTGGGTGTCAGAGGGCACCATAAGAAGTTCTTCGCGAACAAACCTGCAAGATGGCCCATCATCCAAATAGTAGAGCACGGGCTCATCGGGTTTGGTAATTGATCGATCAAGATGATATACATTCAGAGACCACACGGGATCAGTCGCGCGGCGGCTGCCACCTTCGAGCTCTCCCGGTTGATAGAGGTACCGGACGTCAATATCTGATGGAAGCCGTTGCTCCTCTAAACCAACGGGTCGCCCGCGCGAGACGGCAGAGGGCTTGCTCGTCACCCTTTTACACTTGATAGCATCTACAGGCTTCTTACCTATTAATCTGGTCACCTCTCCGTTCAGTGAGGAGACCACTCGGTCGATCGAGTATGAGGGTCTACAATCTCTTTGGCATATTGGTGTCCGAACAGCCTCTCAGCCAGGGTTTGATTGAACCGCTCCACGATCCCCTGGTCCCGGTGGATGTTGACGCGGCCGCGTCTGATAGAAACTTTGTGCTTAGACAATAGATGAGAGACCGCGCCCATGAACTCGCGGCCGGGATCGACCTGGAGAAGATTCGGCCATTTGAGAGGACTCCTCTTATATAGTCGGGAAAGAGCCTCAGACACCTCCTTAGACTCTTTAGTGGCCAACGGCTCAGCCCCTTATAACGACTCGCTACGTCAACGATTGTCAGTGCGTACTTGTACGTCTTGCGACCGACGCGATCGTGAGGGAGAAACAGGAGATCCGCTTGGTGAACTTGATTCGGCACCGGCACGTCGAATTTCGGGCGCGGAATATTGTGAGGCGCGGGTAAATAGATCTGCCAGATGGCCTGCTTCTTGAGCCATTCCTTGACAGCGTTTTCTGAAACCTTGGTCGCCGCCACGAGGTTCTTGTTGGCCGCGAGTCCCTTTCAGTAGCCGCGGGGTCTTTAGTACGTGTTCGCCAGCTTGCGCGCTAAGCGAACCGAGGGTTTGGTATCAAGTTTGTGCGTGTTCATCGTATGTGATGTATTCTAATATATCGGACAATCTCCAACATGCCCTCGCCAGTTCGTCCGGTAACTGCGTCGTTAATAATAAACCTATGTTGGAGGTTAAGAAGAAACATACGAAATGATGAAAGACGCTCTAGTCGAGGGTCCATCAATCGTATTTACACGCTATGCAGAAACCGGTGTTTTGTTGGAGGTTAAGTTCTGAAGGAACTCGGAGGAATCGATTGGAGTTGAGGAGGAATCTAACATCCGCTTTGCGAAAAGGGTGGCCGCTTTTTCGTCCTCGCGCCACGTCTCGAGACAATCTCGGGCCAGACGAATCATACTTTTGCACCAGCTATACGATGTGTTTGGGCAGTGTAGCCTACATCGATCATCGCGTAATAAAGTTCGTCAACTGACATCGTTCTATATATATATATTTATAAACCAAAAAATTTAAAACAATTATTAATTTTGTAAAAATTATTTATTAATTAATTTGTTGAATATAGTAGCCGACGAGACCCACGACACCCATTCCCACGACGATGAACGCGATCTCGCCTCTGACGGTACATAGAAATCTGAAAGTTGGGGCTCGCGATCCAGCGGCGCGAGACTTCTCTGCGGTTACGCCAGCGCGTACTCGCGGTTGGCTTCTTCAACGTTCTGGAAAGTTTGCGCGGCGTGATTCTCACGGCGAAGCTCTTCGTTGACCCAGTCTAGATGGGCTGTTCGTTTTTTCGACCACGCTTCCTTTGCGCTATTGAGCTGTTCTACAGCTAAATCGTGACGCTTGCGCTCCTCATCCACGTTCGAGCTTCTCATTTTCGAGAATATAAAGTTGCTACCGCTGAACGCCAATGCGTTTATAAGTGCACCACCTATCATTATTCCGATCGAAGCCATTTATTTCCATATATTAGCAGGTAGAATTCCAACTTTAATTAGATAATCTCGGGTCCAAACTGCGGCCGCTACATCTAAGGTCGCGAGCCCTTCGTCTCTCACAGTAAAGTCCAATTTGGGAGTGGACCCTCCTAGGGCCATCTTTGATAGTCGAGCATACCCGATACTGAAACTCGATATCACCACGGCGTGATAAAGCGCATTCACTATCATTTTACCATCTTGTTCAGCCATTATTGCATATAAAAGGGATCGTGATCAATGTTTAAATGGGGTGCATCCAATCGTTTCGTAACTTTTTTAGGAACAGTGGCTGGTTGTTATTTCGATAAGGATTTCCACACACACAGGGAGCCCACAACTGTCAGACCACCAACAACCCACGGGATCCAATCAGTTGGAGCAATCGGTGTTGAGTGCGCTTCCAATTCGTGAATCGGGGGTGTTGTTGCACTCGGGATTGAAGTTGAACCCGATTGCAGATGTTTTGCTGTCTCCGTCCCCAATCTCGATTGGAGTTTGGCCTCCCGAAGCTCGGCGAGTATTTTATCTTGTTTAACTTTTCGGATGGCAGCCGCCGCCCGCCCAGCTGCCTGTCTTTTTGGGTTTTTATGTCGTGCAACCCCCAACTCCCAACTCCAACGGCGGTTGGTATTGGGTTGTAGGATCAATCGGGTTCGAAATCGGAGTTGGAGCAATCCCCAACGCCGTTGGAGGTGCAATCGGGGATTTCTGTTCCGTCACTCTCGCGGGTGTGTCTTGTGTCATCATTTATAATATTAGAGCTTATAGTTCGTGGGCATATATGTCCAAATTGACAGTGTTTACCCGTGGTCAACGCGGTTGTCAGTGGAGCTAAGTACATTCCAAACTTGTGATAAATTGAGCAGCAGGCTGTTCTAAGAGTGTGTCCTATAAAAGGGTCAGTCTCTAGATCGTGAATCAACCCCTCGGTGTTTGGTATAGGGAGAAGTATACTAACGGCGGTAGCGTACAAATGAATAGCCGCCGATCCGAGAGTTTTTTTCATCTCCGCACCCAATTTGGATTCGTATCGCGCATACATTTTATCGATCTCCGCATCTGACATCTTATCCACCTGACAAACTGAGAGACGCCTACCGAGATAATGCTCCGATTGTCCCCCAGCAACCAGCGCAGCTAGCCGCTCTCGTCGCGCCACGTTTTCATTTTCATTCGTATCGGCGATTGGAGTTGCACTCAACCCCGATTGCTCTGTCGGAGTTGATGTTTCATTATCTTTCAGGAAAGATACCGTGTCGGCAGCCGGAGTTGAGGTTTCTTCCATTAGCTGATCGAGAAGTTCGTCGAAGTTCATTATTGCTAATTTTCTTTTAATTATTCTAACAAGTCTCATCACTTTAACATATTGCCAAGCGCACCACCCGATACTTATGATCACCGTTATGCTCGCAACAAAGCTCGCAGCGGAGCACCAAATTGTTAACATTGTTAACCATTGTTCAGCATTTGTTCAACATTTGTTCAGCATTGTTCAGCATTGTTAAGCATTTACTCAGCAGTTACTAACGAGCGTTAATTAATTGATAACTTTATAAACAGTTGGTTGATCAGTCTTTCGCAGAAGCTTGGCGTGCTTAGTTTCCGAAAGTATCTGTCGAACTTCCAGGCGCTCCTCGCGGGTTGGGATAACGTCGTTCTCTCGAAGACAGTCATCGAATGAGTCTCGGTCCTTGCAGTGAAAGAGGGCGACCCATTTCGTTTGCTCGCGCAGATCCTTGAGGACGGCGTTGTATTTTTGAGTGTAGATCCATACGCTTTGCCTCGCATGGCGGCCAGAAAATCCGAGCTCGGAGAGCATGTCCTTCTTTTTGGTCATCGCCGCCTTGGCCGAGCAGTCGTCAATCACGTATAGGGTGGGCTCACCCTGGAATCTTTGATATAAACCACGCAACCAATCGTGAAGCCTATCACCGGGGTCAATAACGTATACCTCAGGGTCGGTCCATATCCACGGGCGCCGCTGATAAGTATCGTTGTGCCGCACAGTGGGACATAGGATCACAATGTGACGAAAGGCATCGCGGTAGGACCCCTCAAGTAAGTCAAGGATGAAAACCGTTTTTCCACATCCTGCCTGCCCACATATTATGGCAGAGTGGGCATCTCCAATCGTGAATTGGTATTGATTGCTAATTTTCTTAGATGATGTTTGTATTAAATCAGTAGATCGCTGATACGTATTGGCCATCTTCGATGTTCAGTTGTGCGTCTGTAATTATATATAAGTACACGTTCAATGCGCCATTTCCATCCGCCTCTTTGGTTATCTGGATCGTCACATCCTCGCTAGCGTTCTCAACTTGACGTCCGCGACCGTGCATTTGGTCGTCGTCGCTGGCTCGCATGTCTAACCATTACGCGTATTTGGTAGTCAGGAACTCCGCGAGGGAGACGGCCGATAGCTGCAGGTCTTTGGCAACCGCGGCAACCTCCGGGGAGCGTTTAGAGCCGGAAGCAAACTGCTTTCTGACTTCGTCCCACTGCTGGTGCGCGCGAAGGCCCGCGCTGTAGAGTTTATTGGGGACTCCCTCGATCGTCACCTCTACCTTCGTGATTTTGGGGTTATAGAATTTGTCGGTTTTTCTAGCACCGAACGCGAACCTAGCATCCTCAAACAGCATCAGTATACCTTTCATAGAGCGGGCGGGGACGTTGACATTAATATTCCACAATGTGTCGCTTTTGTCTTTCGTCATCTTGCGGTGGCGAAGAACTCGGTCGTAAAGTATGGCAACGCGCCCGGCGTACTGGGTTCTGATCAATCGCGCGAGTTCGGGCATCGAGACCATGTCGTACTCCAGCGAAACATTGTCGATCGCATACGTCGATAACATGTCGGTGGCTATGAGAACTCGGCCGTAGTCGTTGAACGTTAGTTCGTATTCGAGGCGGTCCGCCAAAGCACTCTGATAGTAGGGCATGTGGCTCTCCAGCAACTCAAAGTCGAGCGGGATGTAGAAGCGGTTGCCGTAAGCGCCCGCGACCGCGTTGTCACTCGCGTTGTTCTCTGCCTTGTTACCAGCCCCGATTCTAAGTTTGGTTACGTTCTTATTTTTGCTGGTGTCAATACCCTGATAGACAGCGTTTTCGCGCTCTTGCGCCGTATTCCACAGGTCTTGATAACAATGGTAGACGTCGCTGTCATCGATCGACATCACCTCATTACCAGAAATCTTTATCATGTTCTTCTTGACTATGGCGCGACCCAGGTTCTGAACGATGGTTCGGTCCGCGTCCGTCGACATTAGCGAAATAGTGAAAGCGAGGCGAACAGTACCCGGCACAATGACGTCGTGTGTTCCGAGGTTGGGGAAGCGGACTAAGAGCTGCTGGTTCTGGTCGATCGTCGATGGGTTGTTCGTAATAACGACACTCTGTCTCACGCCTTTTGCCCCGAGGGGCTCACGCAGTCTGCGGTATGGATTGAGTTTGCGACCGTATTGACTCGAAGACATAATTTAGTGAAACTATTAAACCCGTATGGTTTTTTCTTTAATACATAATTATAAAGATGGATGATTACGATATTAACATGGATGAAATCGGCAGAGACGATGAGGATAATGATGATGATAACTTCGAGGATTCCATCACAACCTTCGACAAAACACCCGGCGAGGAAATAGGTGGCGCTACCAGCAGCGTTGGTCAAAGTCAGGAATTACTTGAGGGAGCTGTAAACGACTACAACAACAATTTGTCAGAAATCGGTCTGGTCCCGTCTGTCGGTCGCGACTACTCCAAGTTCGAATTGAATATGAATGGTAGGTTGCGACTAAAATCATCAAATATCCCGGTCATCAACATGAATACCGCTAAACCCCTATCGCTAAAAACCATTGCCGGAAACCGGGGCGGTGGCGAAATCATAAAGAACGAACTAGGATTTCCAGATTGGGCGCGTGGTAAAACAATTATGCCGGCCCGCGCTGTAGAGGCCCTACAGTCTACCGACGAAACGATGGCGAAGACGGCCACCGCGATAGAAACGGTAGAGCTCAGTGAGGTCCCTCAAATAGCCACCGACGTTATTAACACGATGGAGACCACGTTCAGCGAAAACGAAATACTCAACGATGACCCACCGTTACCTCTTCGAGAACTCCGTGGACTCGATAAGGCTCTACAAACGGTCCGGGGCGAACTGGTCCTTAACCTCTCCAAACTCACGGCGCTGGATGAACATATCGCGCTAGAAGAAAGAAAACTGGAGGAAGCCGGTGACGATAGAGAATCTACCGAGCGGATCGCCGAACGACTGCGGTCTTTGCGGGACGAAAGAGAAGCTCGCTTGGAGGCCGCCTCGGCTAACCATGAGGCTCTCCGCACACAAATAAGTCGGATCCGCGAAACAATATCGAGGGTTCTGCACGAGGACACGACATTCGGTGAGCGTCTTCGCACTCTGTTCAGAGAGCAGGGCGTCACGATAGCAAGCATCCTCGCAGCTGTCGGCATAACTATATCAACCATAGTTCTAGCTTTCACTGGTGGTGCGGCACCACCACCCGCGCCAGCACCCACACCACCACCAGCGCCATCCGGTGGAGCTAAGGAGTGGGTAAAAAACAACTAAAAGCCCTCGCCAGTCTCCGGGCTAAATTAGCCGAAAAGGCGGCTGCCGCACTACCTGGACTGATCGGAAATATCGTTTCTTACTTGTTATCTATATTAGCAAAAACGGCCGGATGGCTCGCCAAAAATACTTGGGCTTTAATCGTGACAATCGCCGGTCTCCTACTTTTACTCTCTAGTGAGTTCCTAAAACCAAAGCGCGAGCAGTCCGATCGCCACGAGGGCAACGACGAGCCCTAATTTCTCCTCCTCGTGTGTTGTGCTTCCAATTTCAACATTGTTGATGATTGGTGTTTCCGCTCCTGTTCCAATTTAAACATTGTTGATGATTGGATTGGGGGAACTCGATGGTGCATCCAATTTGCGAATTGGGGGTACTGGGTTCAACTTCAATCCCGATTGTGTTGAGGGAGGTGTATCCATTTTGTGTTTTGGGGGTTTTATGAAATCGGTTCCACTTACAACTCTGCGCCCGGGCATCTTGGGTGGGAGCTTGATGATACCCGTGTTCACGTTCCCGTTGCGGCCGATTTCTTGATTGGTGGTGGCGACTACGATCTGATTATTGTAACCGTCAACCGGGTCGTCTCGTAGTATCATATTGCTCGGCGCCATATAAAGACCTATTCCAAATGCGTAGTCTACCGGGGTGCGGGCAGTCTGTAAAACGTCTTGATAATTCTGGATCGCCTTCTGGAGGTCCACCTTAGCTGAGATGGCGTCGTCGACAAGTGCCAAGAACTGTTTGTGTGCGTCAAAGGCCGTTCCCGTACCCAGTATAGCGCTGCGCGTTTGCTTATGTGAGGCGAGGATTGCCCATACGTATATGCGAATTGATTCGTTGAGACGAATAACCCCACCCTGCGTAAATCAAGTGCTTTCATCTAACATAAATGTGGTCCAAGCATTTCGCTTCTGTGGAGTATCACCCAGGTCTAGGTATTCCACGTGTGCTACTTTAGTAGGTAGTCAATGACAATAACCGTCTTTACACGCAAGCCCACCAAGCACTTCATCGCCGAACGTCATCTTATTCAATTTATAATTATATTTAGTCCATGTTGCCATTTTTCTAACTGGTGGTGGGGTAGCTCCGCGAGCACTCCACAACCCTGAGAAATATGCGGGAACTTTATCAAGATGCCCACCACTAACTAATCCTTTCAGGTGAAATAACCCTAAACTGTCGGTTGGGGTGTATACTTTCTGTCTTCTGTCTCCAGTCCGCGTCTTTTGGTACCCCAAATTCGTTACACAATCTTTCGAACGCCTTACGGTCGTATGTGCTGGAAATGGGATCCCAGCCGTCGTCTTGAGGTAGTGGAATACCTAGTTCTTTGAGAATCCTCCTAATTGTGTAATACATGTGAAAGTTGTAGACTTACATCTTGACTAGTAGTCTTTGGAACTACATATTTCTCAAACGTGTTAGGGAAATTGGTGGCAAAGCCACTTTCCGGTCTAACCGTTACGGTTGGGTGTACAATGCGGTTAACAACGTATTTTTGCGTGTATTTACCACCGACCGCGTACTTTGCATTGGAATTAAATCTAAATGCTTCGGTATCCATTGAAAGATATTATTATGTTTGTTACTATCACTAATGTTCAAAAAGAGAGTTGTGAACTTCAAAAATCAATCGACAACTGCTGTGGAAAACGCCGGGTGGGCCTCAGATCAATCACCTTCACGGTTGGATGGCAGAATGTGGGAAAGAGAGTTTTACTATGTGAAGGATGAACAACAATTCGGTGTAAAGCTGCCTCACGGACTGTGGGGAATAAGACAGCTCAAAGATTTTGTCAACTCAGAACTTGACGGTATAATCAACATCACAATATCGAAGGCTACCGGGCTCACAACAATGACCATCAGCCCTGGTAATAAGGTAGTGGTCTCCCCGGGGTTGGGTATTCAACTCGGTTTTAGAGAGACATACTCCGTAAATAAAGGAGTGTTTACCTCGGGTGAGTACGTCGGTGATAACCCGGTGGATTTCGCCTTCACGAAAACTCTCAGGGTGCACCTGGATCGGGTGAACACGTCGTACAACACGGTAGACGGATCCCCCAGCACATTACTGAAAACCGTGCAAGCCAGCGACTGTTTCTTTGGGGATACGGTGACCTTAGACTTCCCACACCCCGAGATGAAAGTTTTGGAAACGGGACACATCCACGAATTTACGGTCTCTATTCTCGATGATCAAGCGAGAAAGTTGAATAACTATTACCCGATTTCGGTAGTTCTCGAAATTTCCAATTGAGTATAGGTGCCCCAATATTATAATTTAATTTTATTATGAGTATATATGGACCAGGTAGTTCTTCCGATTGGGTGACAAATTCAAAGAATTTGGAACCGGCAGAAGGGGGATTCATCCCGACAGAGGGCGATTTTTTAACTACTGGAAAAACCAAGGCCCTGATCAATAAACTATATCGAAGGTTACAAACGGGATTCACAGGAGTATATCAGATGTTAGAGTAGAAGTGCTGACGGCGACTGCACAAATTGAGGGAGTCCGAACGGATATTGAGAAAGATCAGGCGGCGTATAAGGTGTTGCGCTCAGAGGACTCTCTCATCAGAGAAACGGAACTAAACGAACTAGGTAAAACAATAACCAAATTTCAAAAAGAGGCCCTGTTGGTGATTGAGAAAGCCCGAGAAGACCACCAGACGGACCTTACGGAGGCGTATGGGATGTTGCGCTCAGAGGACTCTCTCATCAGCGAAACGGAACTAAACGAACTAGGTAAAAAAATAACCAAATTTCGAAAAGAGGCCCGGTTGGGGATTAAGAAAGCCCGAGAAGACCACCAGGCGGACCTTACGGAGGCATATGGAATGTTGCGCTCAGAGGACTCTCTCATCAGAGAAGCGGCACTTACCGAACTAGGAAAACAAATAACCAAATTTCAAAAAGAGACCCGGTTGGATCTTGATGGAGTCCGAACAGACCGCCAGGCGGACCTTACGGAGGCGTATGGGGTGTTGCGCGAAGAGGACTCTCTCATCAGAGAAGCGGCACTTACTAAACTAGACGAAAAAATAACAGAATTTCAAAAAGAGACCCGGTTGGGGGTTGAGAAATACCAGGCGGCCCTTACGGAGACTTATAAGGTGTTGCGCGAAGAGGACTCTCTCATCAGAGAAGTGGCACTTACTAAAGTAGACGAAAAAATAACAGAATTTCAAAAAGAGACCCGGTTGGGGGTTGAGGGGCTCCAAGAAGACCACCAGGCGGCCAATATGGAGGCTTATAGGGCGTTTCGCTCAGAAGACTCTCTCAACAGAGAAGCAACACTTACTGAACTAGATGAAAAAAATAACAGAATTTCGAAAAGAGGCCCGGTTGGGGGTTGAGAAAGCCCGAGAAGACCACCAGGCGGCCCTTACGGAGGCATATAGGGTGTTGCGCTCAGAAGACTCTCTCAACAGAGAAACAGCACTTACTGAACTAGATGGAAAAATAACCGAAAAACTGAAACATGTTCGTAGAGCCGCGACCAAAGCGCTTGATGAGGCCTCTGAAAATATTCGTGCTCAGGCACATACCTCTATCGGGGGGCTTGCCGGATTGGTGGAAACATTGAAAACACAAAAACGTGTCATCACAGTTTGGGCTGAGAAGCGGGGCCTATTGAATGAGGGGCTCTATGAATATTCGTTCGGTGCCAAAGCGAGCAATAAATATGGGGGATACGCCATGCCAGCTCCAGGTACACTTCTCCGAATGACTGTCTGCTCGGTTAATGCTAATGGTAAACCTGTGGGTGCGGTCGTGATAAATCTTGTAGTGGATGGGGAAGAACGGGGGGTTGGAGTCAATAAACTCGCTGGAGATATTTCATCGGTGGTTTTGTTCGCCGGTGATGATCTAATTAGACTTTCCGAAGGTAGTGTTATTAACTTTGTTACGAAAATCGCTGACCCAGCGAGTTCTTCCACTATTGTCTCATTGTTAATTGAACTTAATTTGTAAATACTAATATATTGAAAATCATGAACGAATCACCGCTTCCAATTGTCAATATTACTCCATCAACACTGTATCCAATTCTCAATACCACTCCATCAACACTGTATCCAATTAACGAAAGAATTTCAGATTTTAGGTTGAATAATATCGTCGCTATGCAGGATATTTTAGTTAAAGAATATACAAATAGAAAAAGAAACGCTAAAAAATATAGGCGCGCGGCGAACATAGCTGAAGCATCTAGCACGTCTCTGGCGAGTGTTTCTGTGTTATGTGGGGCGGGGACAGCCGCAACTATATCCACCATTATAACGGTTCCTGTAGCGGGGGTTTTATGTGTGGTGTCGGCCATTTCTGGGTTGTTGTGTATGGTAATTAGGGCGGCGGGTGGAAAACTCGAGAAAAAAAGTAGAAAACATGATAGAATATCCGTTCTCGCTAGGTCTAAGAAAAATAGCATCGACGTTATGGTGTCCAAAGCGTTGTCCGATAAGAAAATATCAAATTTAGAGTTTGAATCCGTGGTGGAAGAAATGGGGAGATATGAAGAATTAAAAAATGGTATTAGAATCAAGGCGCGCGCCACCATGCACAAAATTGAGTGTACTGATTTGGGATAAATTTAGGGTAAAACTTGCAAATAAAGTCGGAGGAAATGTTACAGCATTGTGATATTTTATAAAATAATTTTTTTAAAAATAATTAATTTTCTTATAATTAATTATATTGGTGCAGTAAACAATTTATTAATAATAAATAAACAATTTAAAAAAAAAAAAGTTTAGGTCCCACCGAGGCTCGAACCCGCGCCAGCAAAACCCTTCTGGGCCCATCCCACTAAGCCTTCACTTTAAATCTCTTCTCTTCTCTTCTCGTATTTTGGCTTAGTGGGATGTGTCACGCTCACATCTCCTCCACCCCATCATTGGACCGATACCGCGGACCCCTCCTCTTCATTACCTCCATCCGCTATAATGTGTAGAGCGGCCAGAGTGAAGTACATGTGGCGAAACCTACCTCACTGTTGAGATATTAGTGCCGGCGTCCCGACAATGAACTGTGTTTATTTCTCGTATATAAACCTAACTTTGTTGGTGAAAATATTATATTAATAAATTAATTAATATAATAGGGGGTGTTCCGCTTTAAATTATAAATAATTATAAATAATTTTATTAAAATTAATTACTTAAATAACGAACCATCCCGGAAATTAGTGAACTATATAACCCTCACTAAGTGTTTATAAACTGTGTACACACCACCTGTGTAAATTGATAGCCTGTTTACATACCATCGATAAGGCTATAAATAACCGTGTGTGTATTATATATTACAGTGTGTTTATTTTCCATCCCGGAAGACGTAATCGTGTAAATCTCTCTATAAAATGGACACTTAATATACGTGTAAGGTGGGACACCTAATTTGCATGTTCATAACACGTGTAATTGGAACATTGTCGTCTGCTTGGTGTGATTACAACATAAATTAGTTCTGTTCAATAATAATGTGTTCAATATCTTTATAAGCGATATCGTAGAAATGTATATTCGTAAACGAATCGTTGGGTTTTAACAATTTTATATAATACACGTTAGTTTTATATCCGATACGCATTATCCGTCTTAATGTTTGTATTTGCCTCTTGTATAGTTCGCATAATTGCCGGTATGATATTGTAAATGCAACGTTTTTATCGGAGCGTAATAAATTACGCTGATATTTCATGTATTCGATATCGCCTAGTGTTTTCATTTTATAGAATTTATATATTGGACTATAACCCCCGTATTCACAGTTATTATAAGCTTTCAATTCCAATTGTATTTTAATATCCATTTTCTCTAATAATTGGTATTGTTTTTTCTGTTCAATTTCCAATATAATTGGGACTCATTTTGACTCCCTCTTTTCAAAATTATTTTCCCAAAAATTCATAAATTTGCTGTCGGGAGACAATTTCCTCGTTAACCAATTTTTGTTTTTTCGGGGGTGGTGGGGGTAGAATAGAGGGTTATAAATTATATCACCGTAGGTGGTATCATTTTGACTCCCTTCCTACTACTGGCGTCATTTGCGTTGGCGACGTGCTTAGTGGGCTAGTGTTCTCTTTACAGACGAGCCGCGGTTTAATATGAGTCATGCTGACGGTAGAGTTCGTGTGTACCGAAGGAAGGGGGAGCGTTTCGCTGATTCGTGCCTTCTGCAGAGGGATAGATTCGGTGGGGGTGGCGTCAATGTTTGGGGAGGAATCATAGACGGGCGTAAGACGGAATTGGTTGTCATTCGCAGGAACATTAATGCACAGTCGTATATCGACAACGTTCTACGGCCAACAGTGGTACCTTTTCTGCAGAGACACGGCCCATGCATCCTGATGCAGGATAATGCACGGCCGCACACGGCTAGAATTAGCAGCAATTTCCTTGACCAAAACAACGTTCGCGTTTTGCCTTGGCCCGCTTCATCGCCAGATATGAACACAATTGAGCATATCTGAGATGAATTGGGCAGAAGGGTAAGATCCAGACACGTGCTCAACAATGTACGGGAATTAGCCGAAGCCTTGGTCCATGAATGGAATCGGATTCCAGAAGACGTCATTCGACGTTACGTACAGTCTATGCGTAGACTCATAGTGACATTATTGCGCAAGAGAGGTGGGCATAACCGATATAATTGAAACATCCGCCCAAATCGCATTTTATTTCGAAAATTTCATACAACCGCCAACATTTCAGCAATGATAAACTTTGTTAATTTAAAAAGTGACTCCTATGGTGTTTCAACTGGCGTCACATGAGAACCATTGAAAACACCATTCTCAATACACCATAGTCTTATGGCGCATAGATTTCCCTAAATTTTAGTATATCATATACCATTCTTTGACATGACAGTACATCTAAAATCTACCAACATATACAGTGAACACTTTCATTTTTTGACTATGTATATATAAAGATGTAAAACCTAAATGGAACAGGCATTTTTTTTATTTTTCATAACAATATATATTACATTAGAGATGCGCGGTTGCATCAGGCTATTTTGATATGCAAATGTGGCAGGGCATTTTAACATTGTTTACATGTACAATGATATATCAATTAAATGTGTCACCTGAATCAATATTCGATTGACATATTATACGGTATGATCATTGCACATCAACAAATAAATAGAGAGTCTCAGAATGAATAGTTGTTTCCGTTACCATTTTCAGGAAACACGGTTATCGCCCCTGATACCAAGAGTGACAATTGGTGTTTGCTATGAAAATAATAATACTGTTAATTAACACGTCCGGTTATGGAAAACCAATGTCTATTGTGCCAAAAAGAATTTCATATCTAACGAATGGACGAAGCAAATATGTCTCCCTATATATTATATTACAACCTCAGTTGTGGGTGTCCAGGTTTAAAACATGATGACATTAACTTCAAAACAGCATGGCTCTGTCCCGCCATTCTGAACGTAATTTTGAACATGTTCGTTGTATTCATTTAGCACAACGTTTGCGCATAATACGAATACTAGTACATAGCTATGGTGATGCGATCAGCGAATCAAATCCCCTACAGGTGTTATACATGTGTCACAATACGACATAACAATGTTGCTTTTTTGTGACAAACAGTGTTATTACACTGCGAAGGGTTTTTTTTTGTTGAAAATACAAACATTCTAAATTAATATGGCTCAGAACGGAGACACAGAGACAGACTAGCTACTATGAATGATGCAGAAGAGGGGCAAAGGTGGATACTTCATGATACCGTCTTCATGTAACAGGACTATACCTTTTCTAACAGGGCAATCGTCAGTGACTCAGCAAGTCCATATTTGCGTGAAAGCAAATGAATCAGCAGATATTTCAGTCCGATATATGCAATTGAGGAACACGAATGCCTGTTTAATCCTGTCTTCTTTGCTTTCGTTGGCTGCATCTTGCCCAGTGTCTGCCATTTCAACGCCCACAACAAAGTCGCGTAGCAGTGTATTGACTTCTTCTATTATACGCATTTCAATGTTAATGTTATTCGCCGTGCCCACAAAGCGGCGAAGATAAGAATGAATCATTTCAAAATCGCTCATCATTTCGATTTCAAGACATTTTGATATGACTTTACCAAATGTGTGTTCATCGTTATCGTGTTTATTAATACTCAGGCAATAAGGACTGGCACAAAGTGAGTCGTGCTTACTAATGGTATGTTCAATGAATTTAATGTAACTTTCAAGTTGGCTTTGTTTTACAGTATGGCCAATATCCACCCGGATGAACAGTCTGCTGGAGTCACGTTTTGTGTATGTCTCTGATTCGAAGAAAGCCTCCAGGATATCATTAGTAATCTGAAATTTAAAAGGAAAACTAGGTGATAAATTGGTACATATACTAAATAGTGTCAATGATACAAAACAAGATAACTAACAAGCAATGTATATCGTTATCATGCCACAGGAGTGTGCTATTTTTCAAGAGCTACACAAACCCTATAAGCCCCATTTCTCCAGTCACAACCACATATATCGTATATGCTTTATATATCGTTGCATAGCATACATATTATCAACATCTGTTCTATTGAAGGCCATGATTATTCAGTGATTGCCATGTGATTACCGTTCTAGGTGTACGAAGTAGTGTTAAGGCGTAAATAACGTTTTATCTTGTTAATTTTACTGGGGTCTTCAATCACCGTGTATATTGTATTTTGCATCGTGTTTATTACTTACGGAGCCCCGCAAGGGACGTAGGATTCTTTTTTTTATTAATTCGTTCACACGAAATATAAATTTGTTCCCTCAATTTAACAATTTGCTCACACCAATTAACAATTCGTTCCCACGAATTAACAATTCGTTCCTCAATTTAACAATTCGTTCCCACGAATTAACAATTCGTTCCTCAATTTAACAATTCGTTCCCACGAATTAACAATTCGTTCCCACAAAATAACAATTCGTTCCCAAGAAATAACAATTCGTTCCCAAGGGAACGAATTGTTAATTCGTAGGAACGAATTGTTATATCGTGGGATCGAATTGTTAATTCGAGAGAACGAATTGTTGAATTGAGGGAACGAATTGTCATTTCGTGAGAACGAATTGTGAATTCAAGGGAACGAATTGTTATATCGTGGGAACGAATTGTTAATTCGAGAGAACGAATTGTTGAATTGAGGGAACGAATTGTCATTTCGTGAGAACGAATTGTGAATTCAAGGGAACGAATTGTTATATCGTGGGAACGAATTGTTAATTCGAGGGAACGAACTGTTATTTCGTGGGAACGAATTAATAAAATAAATCCATTTCCCCCGCTGGGCTCGGTAGTTACTGGCTTACTATCATAGGAGACTAAACAATTGTACCCTGCATTCAGTTTGGCGACAGAGAGAGTGACGAACAGATGGGTCGGAATGAAGAACGGACCAAGGATTTATGGTTGTAATATATATCTGAACGGACTGACAACCGCACAACACCCCCATATACATAAGAAACTGGTTACCTATACAGATTTTGACACGAGATATTTTACATGAACACTATTTACAGAAGCTGTTCTATTTTCTGTAAACGACGTCGAAAGTTTACGTGATTTTTATAGCGAATGCGGTATTATATTCAGCATTCGCACGGAACATTTTATCAACTTTCGACGTAATTTACGGCAAATATCTTTGTTTGTAAATACTCATCATGAGATATCGCACAGTCATGTTCTTCCGTACAACATCACATGGCGACTTGTCTATTTTACCTGCCTGACGGTATCGCCGTCATCTTCCACCGTGATGTACCAAACTCCGATGGTGGGTGTGGTCTACCTGTCGTCGTGGTCCCAATGGTCATCGGTGTCCAGCAGCTGGGCCCCATCCACCACCATCGCGCCCACATCTAGTGTGAAATTGCCTTGGACCAAAATTTCCGCTGGGTTAACAAAAGTGTGAGCGTATTGGTCAATCCGCTGCAGGAGGGCGGGGTCCTGTAGACTATCTGTAAATTTGTCTGTAATCCAGTAACCAATATGAGACACGACATGTGATTTTGTACCTAAGAACATGTGCGATATCTCATGAAAAACATTTACAAAATTTACGATATGTTCCGTAAATGACGTTTTATTATTATTATATCATTATTGCGCATTTGCTATGAAAGTTTCGTCATCTTCCGACGTTATTTAAAGAAAATATATATTCTGTACATATATTTCATGACAAATCGCACGTGGTCTGACTACAAAATCAGTAGGCGTGTCTCATAATTACAATGTAGTCAAAAATCGCTATGTGAACAAAAATCGCGTACATACAGTGAATCCTCTCTTAACGGGACACCCTGGTATGTCCCCATGGTGTCCGGCTTAGAGAGGTTTCACTGTAGATCAGGCATTTGATCATTCTAAGCCATAGTTGTGTGCCATGCGATCACGAACAGACATTATCACCGGAGATAAATGATAAAGAAATTCATGAAAAATAAGATCACAGTTGTTTTATTGGTGTCCGGTTTAGAGAGGGTCCTCTGTATATGTAATAAAACACCAGTAATGCATATGTCATAAAAATGCCATTGCGTGTACACACGACGACTCGCATATACTATGTTAGTTTGATCGGCTATAATCTCAAAAATCCAGTGCTTCAACTCGTCAATAACCGGAAAGCAGTGTTCATAATGTAGTGAACAGACACATGTAGACAACAAGGTGCATGGTCACGTAGATACAACAACAACAACAACAGTGGTTAAAAGTGTTGAAATCTTGCCCATTCCAAAGTAAGTATTATTTGATATATTCCTTAATATGCAACGGATTTTGATGAAATATGGCGCAGCAAGCGCGTCTTCATGAGCTGCATTTGGTCGTCCTGGGAGTTCGGCACATACTTATGTCGTTTTTTCGAAGAGTCGATTTCTGTGAAGCTTGGGTCAACGTACTGATACCACCAAATGCAGCTTAACAAGACGCTTTTGATGTGCCAGATTGCATCAAAATCCGTTACATAATAAGGACAAAATAAAATAATATGTTCTTTGAATCGGAGTGTTTCTGTAAGTTTCAGTACTTGTTGTTGTTGTTGTAACCACGTGATCATATACCTTGGGCAACATTTAAAACATGAATAACAATTATGACATTGATATCCAGTTGAAGGAGCGTATGTGTAATTGTCAAAACAATACAAAATGAATAAAAATTATTATCCGAATATAGTCGTTGTTGTTGCTTCCGAAAAAAAGTTTCTCTATTTTGTGTGCCAATCTTAAACATTCACATTCGTGAGATAGACAAGAAAGGAAAATGAAATATTGTTTGATATCACCCATTGGATATCTCTAATTTATAACCGACTAGTTTCTGTCCCCGCCCCCCCCCCCCCCCCCACCCCCCCCCACACCTTTTCTCAATATATACGTCATGAAATGCTCATGCTTGTTTGGAGATTTATATGGTCCATGTCATTTTAATAATAAAATAGCAAGTATTCATTCAATAGTAAACAAATCAATATTCTCGTCATGCTGTGGGTTTTTTACATAGTATTACGTAAAAGTATTTATAAAATGTGTTGTAGAGGTCATACAGCAGTGCAATCCCCGAAAGTTACTAAATATAGTTTTAGGGGAATGGGGGTGTGGGTCTGAGCATGAATTCCAATGCCATATTGACCCTTCTAAGTGATGAGCAGTGTGGGTCATATGAGACGAACGGTCCCTAAAGAGCCAACAACCAAGTATTGGGTCACATCTGTCTGAAGTATTCCAATTTGTGACAGTGACTGGAGAAATAGGTTTTTTGTTACCACTGTAGCTCCCGACCAAATAGCAAACTCCTGTAGCCTGATATTTATATTAGACGCAAGATTAGTGTGTTATTGATGACATCTACACTGGCCGCAAACCCACAAGCCCCATTTCCCCAGTCAGAGCCACATTTATGAAACAAAAAAGATACAAACAAACATAATACTTGCCGATGACGCGCCGAAACCGAGGATAAAGATACAGCAAACGTTTCCTGAAGTAGTGTGCCCTGGGATACACCTTGTATCTATACAGACGGTGACGCGTAACTCTAATGGCCATACTGGATATATGCGCCGTCTATATGGCCGATCGCTGGACGGATACGTGTATACTGGCGCCGTTATAGGGTTGCAAGCTGATTCAACGATGTCAGGTCATGCGAGAGAACAAAGCCGATGGAGTTTCCGTGTTCTTTAAACGTTTATCATCTGAAATTAGTGACGCAGGACCCACTTACTGTTAATTGCATTAAATCATGTTCAGCGGAAGAGCTCTATGTTCGTATTTTATACCATATGTATGCACATAAAGGAAAATATCGGAACAATATTTAACTTAACGTGAAATTAAAACATCTTTAATAAGCAGATATTAAGCATGACTAAGATTAACTATTTCACTCTTTTAATTTCTCAATTATTGTAAGACCACTGTTTTATATTATCTTGACCAGCAGCTTTGTCATTTTGTAGGCTACTAAGAAGTTTCAGAGCAGCATTTGCATTCCATTTAATAGTAATATTGGGCATTTTGGGTACTTGCTTGGAGTAACCTGGGATGAGTGTATGCCAATATCAGCGCATCTAATGGAACTGATGCATGTAGTACCCTAAATCCATGTCTGCATTAAGAGAAAGAATACTAAATGTTTTCTGATCTGGAAGTGGGGCTATCCATTGTGCATCTAATTTCGTATTGTTGGTATTAAACTTTGTTGAATATGGCACTTCATTTATGTCAATGAGAGGCACTTTAAGTCACTGTTGTCAGCTGTTTTAATATTGTGTTTTATTTTAGCTTTCAATTATGTGAAGTTTTTCTTAATTTGTAAGTTCATGTTGCTTTATGTTAGTTTTTGTTTTACTTATCTATCTTATATTTAATGGTGATGATTGGCTCTAAGAACTTCCCACGCCCGTGAAAGATGCCCAATTTAGAAAATAATTAATTTAAGGTGGCATAAAACATCAATATAATAATTAGTAAGTGCACGTTGTCTGCGGTACAGTCTGGTCTGGTGGAGCGCCATTTTCGCAAAATGGTGCTGCCTTCCGCGTTCGTCAGTGACGGTCATGTCATCGTGGATCATCCAGCCCCCAGTGGACGTCCAGATAATATAATGTCCATCATAAGTCTCCAGCCGGATGAGTTTCGCTGCCTTGGCCATTAGGCAGCCGTCAGTTAGGTACCCGTCGGTCCATCTTCAGAGCACTGACTACCTCTGTAACATCTGCGCATGTGGTCAATGCGCAATAGGTGCTGTCGTCACAAAGTGGATGGATGTTGTGTGTGTTGCTGACCTGTTCTCCTGATGGCATCACCAGCCTGTTATGAGGCGAGAGTGGCGTTGGTCGTTCTTTCCCGCCACCGCTGATTCACCGATGTTTTTTTTCTGTTCTGGAAGTCGCTTCGGCGGGTCTACGACATTTTACTGAATGGACGTTATAAATCAACATACTACACTGCACATTGCCGTTACACAGCGCGCTGTCTACTTGCAGTTTTAATAACTTGCTTAGTGATACGATAGACAAATCCACAATGCGGGAAGTCAACTAGTCACAAACTGGCATCAGTGTTCACTCGCCGTTCCTTGTCGGTATGGTTATGACTGCTATCAATACTAATTACATTGAATAAAACTATTACAATTATATTTTGTCATACTACGGAAGACGCAACATGACACCAATAATTGTTGTATAGATATACCATATTTTGTTATTTCGACACATAAAACAAGTCTAGGTGACATGTATCGACTTCCGTATCAAACTAATCTATAACATGTGGAATTACAGTGTGGTGGCGTTTTCTGAAGTGATTCAATTAAATTACGTTACGCGATGTCTCCCCTTCTTGGAAATCTACGCCACGAACCAAACACCGTTTATCTTTAACTAAAAAAAGGTGCTTTGTTGAAGACTACATTTGAATAGTGACCTCATCACCTCGTGTGCATTAGATGTCATTGTTAGCATCTTGATTTTAAACAAGTGTTTATTAACATTCTCAATATTTTTGTCCTCTAAAACGTTACGTAAATTCAGGATTCTAATGCACATTAATGAAATTGTCGAAATCTGATTGGCTGATCGATCAATTACCTGCAAGTAAATCCGCGATTAACATGTTGGTAGTATGTCATGTGATCACATTTATATAATTATATGTATTCCTACGCGCCGTTTCACCATGAAAGTTCCGTGATGTCATGCAATAGATATTGTTCGGACAACCAGAAACCAGAGTATTCGGCTATTCTCCAAAAATGCTGGAGCTAATCAAGAAGACGAGAGTCCTCCCAACTCTGTATCCACTCAACAGCTGTTACCTGTCCAGCATCAAGGTCATGTGCAGGGCGGATCTAGAGTGGTCCGGGGTTGCCTGCGGCGTCGCCGTAAATCGAAGTTTCCAACCGTAAATCCACCGAGTATCTCCCCAAATTACAAATTACAATACGGTTATCTGTATTCTAATGTACGACCATCATTTCTGATTCATTTTCCCGATTTCTGAACCAAATACAATCTCCTAAATGTCGCCGGTTTAATCATGTATGCACAATCATATATATGTAAACTTTTGACGATCTTGACCTGAATTTGACTTCATCAAAAATAATAAAAACAAGAAATGTGACCTGTCGGCACACAAATGCCCCCCCCCCCACCCCCGCGTGGCAGATTGGAGAACTGTGGCAAAGTTAATTAACCATTTATAAGTTTTTAAAAGCACATTTGTAAAGGTCAAAATGTCAAGGTCATATTAAGGGCAGTGTTGATGTGTGGAATTTATGCTAATTAAAGGTACATACCCACTCAGTAGGCACAACAATTCAAGTTATGTGTATTCTCAGTTATTTGTAGGAATTAAATAAGTGTATAATTGTGTCACTATTCCACCAGTTCTAAACATTACGAGTGCCCGTTATATGGATATAATCATTTAGTAATGTTTATTTCACTGATAGTGACCAGTGCCGTAGCCAGAGGTTCGAAATAGCCGAGGCCAACATAAGCGGCGGAAGACGATAATTATTGGGGGTGGAAGTGTGGAGGGCCCGAAGGGCCCGAGTTTGCTAGGCGGGTCCGGCGGCATGCCCACCCTGAATATTTTGAAATCAAAGTGGTCTGAAACGCCATTTCCTGCATTCTCAGCAAAGTCTGAGCACATACTATGACTCCCATTTTTCCTATATTGGAATAAAAAAATAAAAATATTATATAATGATTTCGGGGAGCATACTAAGTATGCTCCCCCAGACATTTTTTTTTATCAAAATGTCTAAAACGCCATTTCCTGCATTCTCAGCAAAGTCTGAGCATATACTATGACTCTCATTTTTCCTGTATTAAAATAAAAAATAATGAAACGTTATAGCATTATTGGGGCCATGCTCCCCGGAAAATTTTAAAATCAACGTAGTCTGAAACGCCATTTCCTGCATTCTCAGTAAAGTCTCAGCACATAGTATGACTCTTATATTTTCCTTTTTGGGAATAAGAAATCCAATGGTTATAGGCACAGAGTCAGCCGGGTGGCCGCGGTCTATTTTGTTACTCGATAAATATTGACTTTCCGGCGCTGACTTTTCGCGGCACCACGTAGCCATAGTGGTATGTTAACTTAGACATAAGGTGGAATGCTAATGGAGACACAAGCCGTACTGTTGAGTTAGCGATCCCGATCTTTATCATAATAATATGTTTATAAAAAAAAAAAAAAAAAAAATCGTGAAAAAACGGACGAGGCCATGACCTCGTCTGGCCTCAACGTGGCTACGGCACTGGTGACACGCGGTGATATCAGGCTATTTTCATAGGCAAATGGGGCATGATATTTTTTAATTACTTATACTAATTAAATGTGATCCCCTGAAAAAAATAATGTTTTCCACAGATTATAAAGTATGATCATTGCACATCAACAAATAAATATTAATGTCTTGGTAACATTTTAAGGAAACACGGTTATCGCCCCTGATAGCAGTGTGGAAATTTACGTCTGATATAAAATGTATAATAATGCCAATAAATATGTGTATTAATGGTGAATTAATGTTTATTTTGCCCGAAAATGTCTCAGATGATGTCTCTGATATAAAGAACATTGTGTGCCTACTGAGTGGGCATTTAAGGACAATATATCTCTGAAACCGCTTCACCAATTCACTCGAAAGTTCACCCACATTTTCATTATTATTTATATGTGTCCAATGTCACGATCAAATTACTTTGAAATTTCCCTTAAAGTTTGTGTTGGGCCCGCTTGCAGACAGAGCGATATAGTCGGCACATTGGTGTGCATTCAGGATAAATGTTTGGTTAAAGTGTTTTCTTAGTTCAAGTTTTTGTGTATACTATCAAAGCCTCGGCGGGTGCGGCATGTTTTTACGTCAACGGGCTAAAGCTTTGTTGCAATACAACAATTGTTTGTACTATCAAAAGCCTCGGCGGGCACGACATGCAGGCCATGGCCATCTAGTTATTATGGCATACGATTTGATCAGTCGGCCATCGCACCATGACTAGTTTAGAACTTGATCAGTCGGCCATCGCACCAGGACTAGCTTAGCACTTGATTAGTAGGCCATCGCACCAGGAATAGTTTAAAACTTGATCAGTCGGCCATCGCACCAGGACTAGTTTAGCACTTGATCAGTCGGCCATCGCTCCAGGACTAGTTTAGAACTTGATCAGTCGGCCATCGCACCAGGACTAGTTTAGCACTTGATCAGTCGGCCATCGCTCCAGGACTAGTTTAGAACTTGATCAGTCGACCATCGCACCAGGACTAGTTTAGAACTTGATCAGTCGACCATCTCACCAGGACTAGTATAGCACTTGATCAGTCGGCCATAGCACCAGGACTAGTTCAGAACTTGATCAGTCGGCCATCTCACCATGCCCAGTATAGCACGTAATCAGTCGGCCATGCCGAATATAGCACTTGATCAGTCGGCCATCGCACCAGGACTAGTAGAGCACTTGATCAGGCTGCCATCGCACCATAACTAGTATAGCGCTTGATCAGTCGCCCATTACACCATGCCCAGTATAGCACTTGATCAGTTGGCCATCTCACCATGCCCAGTATAGCACGTGATCTGTCGGCCATGCCGAGTATAGCACTTAATCAGTCGGCCATCACACCAGGACTAGTATAGCACTCAATCAGTCGGCAATCACACCAGAACTAGTTTAGAACTTGATCGTCGGCCATCACACCAGGACTACTTTAGAACTTGATCAGTCGGCCATCGCACCGGGACTAGTTTAGCCCTTGATCAGTCGGCCATCGCACCAGGAATAATTTAGAACTTGATCAGTCGACCATCGCACCAGGAATAGTTTAGCCCTTGATCAGTCGGCCATCGCACTGATACTAGTTTAGCCCTTGATCAATTGGCCATCGCACCAGGACTAGTATAACTCTCGATCAGTCGGCCATCGCACCATGACTAGTTTATAACTTGATCAGTCGGCCATCGCACCACGACTAGCTTAGAACTTGATCAGCGGCCATCGCACCAAGACTAGCATATCACTTGATCAGTCGGCCATCGCACCAGGACTAGTTTAGCACTTGATCAGTCGGCCATCGCACCAGGACTAGTATCGCACTCGATCAGTCGGCCATCGCACGCACCATGACTAGTTTAGAACTTGATCAGTCGGCCATCGCACCATGACTAGTTTAGAACTTGATCAGTCGGCCATCGCACTAAGACTAGTATAGCACTTGATCAGTCGGCCACGTCATCCTGCGTTACAGACAGACGTGGTGGTCGGGGGTGTGAGGGGGGGGGGGGGGTGTAGTGTAGTCACAGGACACAAACTGGTGGTGTTGGTGATACACATTGTTCCCAACTGTGGGATATAGACCGGAACTTTTAGGACGCCTGGTGGGCTGGTGTGTGTGGGGGATCATTGTTTTGTGTCCCCGGCGGTGGTGCGGAGTACAATGACAAATTACTGACGAATTACTGTATTGAACACACATGTATATGCACTGTGATACCGTACTTCACAATCCTCAGTTTTAAATTGTTTCTGTATCGTAAAATTGAAAATTTATTCATTTTGAAAAACTTAAAATTGTGGCAGATTATCGAAAGGAAAACCGGATGTTTACATGCGAAATGAACAGGTGCATCGGTATATTTTAACCGTACGATGACCCCACTGTATATTCATACCATATACGTATGGATATATCGTATATACGAACGGATATCGTATGTTTGTATAATATTCGTATAGTACGTTTGTATAATGCAAACAAACTGTACTATACGATGATACGGTACAAACATATCAATATTATATGATCATACGATATGCTCATTAAATATACCAATACTATACGATTACGATATGTATACGATATTAGTATATACAAATAGGTAAGGAGCAGAAAAGCGCTACTGTATGTGTATATATACGCGTAACGCTAAGGTTTTACCGCAAATAGCGAAAGAATGACCGCACAAACGGTATCGCGAAACAATGACCGCACAAACTGGACCGCGAAATAATGACCGCACAAACGGTATCGCGAAATAATGACCGCAAAAACGGGACCGCGATTGGACCGCAATTAGACTGCAATTTCAAAGGGGACGAATAGCAATTCAAGGACCGCTGGATTGCAATTCTTGGTAGGAGAATCGCAGGCGGGAGTGCAGAGTGGCTGCTTGCGGTTCTCTTACCAGGCGAATTGCAATTCCTGGAGCGCAGGATTGCAATTCGCGTTCCCATTAATTGCAATTGGACCGCAATCGGACTGCAATCATGTGACTGCGGTCCAAAGAGTTGGTTGCGGAATTGCAATACTTATAGCGCAGTTAGCGCTGCGCTCCGCTTTTAATTGCAGTTTACGCTCCTTTTTTTCTTTAAACTGCGAAAGAATGACCGTTTTACGCCGCGCTCTACGGTCAAACCAGCGGACCGCTCTGTTGACCAATGCGGCCATAAAATCAAAATAGTTGATTTTTCTGACGGAAAGATATATTTTCCTATCTGTATTTAGCCATTTAAAATCCAATAAAATATACATAAATAGTAGAATTAGGTGTACATATTTCACATATTATTAACATTTTGTTTATCTTAATCAGGGATGTCCCGGAAGAGTCTTTCCAAACGCAATTTTCGCTTAATCAAGTTTGCCCTCTTGCGTTCAAGGCAACGTAATGGCCGCCTATCGGGAATTCTATTACAAAATTTGAGTTTTGAGTTTGGCATAATTTCAGCCATTTTTGAATATACTCTATCTGATTTAATGAAATAACCCGTAGCATGACTAGAATCATGTTACGTAGCTTAAAGTCAAATTGTTATATCCGCTTTATGTGTGTTCATGGCAGTTAACATGTTTTATGAAATTAGACCAATAACCGGATGGTCTTCAATTTCGACAAAGGCGGAAGAAAGAAGCGCAAATAGCGAAAGAATGACCGCACAAACGGTATCGCGAAAGAATGACCGCACAAACTGGATCGCGAAAGAATGACCGCACAAACGGTATCGAGAAAGAATGACCGCAAAAACGGGACCGCGATTGGACCGCAATTAGACTGCAATTTCAGAGGGGACGAATTGCAATTCAAGTACCGCTGGATTGCAATTCTTGGTAAGAGAATCGCAGGCGGGAGTGTATGTGACCCTCACTCCGCTACATGTGTTCCCAGCTCCGTGAATCCCCACCTCCAGCTTCGTGAACGAACCGCGCTATGTGACCCCTATTCAGCTACATGAGTTCCAGCTACGTGAATTCCCACCTATGTGACCTCCACTCAGCTACATCAGGAGTTCCCAGCTCTTTGAATCCGCACCTCCAGCTTCGTGAACCCCGCTATGTGACCCCACTCAGCTACATGACTTTCCTGCTCCGTTAATCCCACCTCCAGCTTAGTGAATCCCGCTATGTGACCCCCACTCAGCTACAGGAGTTCTCATCTGCGTGATGTAACCGTCACTCAGCTACATGAGTTCCCAGCTCCGTGAATCCCCACCTCCAGCTTCGTGAACCCCGCTATGTGGCCCGCACTCAGCTACACGAGTTCCCAGCTCCGTGAATCCCCACCTCCAGCTTCGTGAACCACGCTATGTGACCCCCACTCAGCTACACGAGTTCCCTGCTCCGTGAATTCCCACCTCCAACTTAGTGAATCCCGCTATGTGACCCCCACTCAGCTACATGAGTGCTCATCTGCGTGATATAACCCTCACTCAGCTACATGAGTTCCCTGCTCCGTGAATTCCCACCTCCAGCTTCGTGAACCCCGCTATGCGACCCCACTCAGCTACATGACTTCCCTGCTCCGTTAATCCCACCTCCAGCTTAGTGAATCCCGCTATGTGACCCCCACTCAGCTACAGGAGTTCTCATCTGCGTGATGTAACCGTCACTCAGCTACATGAGTTCCCAGCTCCGTGAATCCCCACCCCCAGCTTCGTGAACCCCGCTATGTGGCCCGCACTCAGCTACAAGAGTTCCCAGCTCCGTGAATCCCCACCTCCAGCTTCGTGAACCACGCTATGTGACCCCCACTCAGCTACATGAGTTCCCTGCTCCGTGAATTCCCACCTCCAACTTAGTGAATCCCGCTATGTGACCCCCACTCAGCTACATGAGTGCTCATCTGCGTGATATAACCCTCACTCAGCTACATGAGTTCCCTGCTCCGTGAATTCCCACCTCCAGCTTCGTGAACCCCGCTATGTGACCCCCACTCAGCTACAGTAGTTCCCACATCCGTGAATTCCCACCTCCTACTTCATGAACCCTGCCGTGTGACCCCCACTCAGCTACATGAGTTATCAGCTCCGTGAATTCCCAATTCCAGTTTCGTGAACCCCGTGATTCCAGCTCCGTGAATCCCCCTAGCCTTGAGAATCCCCAACCTCGGCTTCGAGAGTGTCGCTATGTTACTTTCTCACAGTTTCGTGAACCCCGCTTCAGTTTGAAAATTTACATTGTATAGTTTATTGTGTATAATTGTTCATATTGTATTGGCTGTAACAGATTATAGTACGTACATTAACTTACTGCTTTCGTTGCTAAGCATACAATAACAGTGACGCACAAGTATGTAAAGAGGTAAATATCGTATGTTTACTTATTACTTGAAAACCTTCTTATACCGTGTTGTAACTCATTTCATAAATGTGGCTGTGACTGGAGAAATCGGGATTAAGGACTTTACGACTAGTGTAGATCCAGATCAGCCTGTGCATCCGCACAATCTGATCAGGATCTACAATGTTCGCCATTCCATCAATTAAACACCCGTCATGCTTCTAACAAGGAATATAGATCATTATTTGGCTACAGGAGAATGATATTCGATCAGGAGCTACACTGGTCACAAATCCTATAAGCCCAAATATCTCCAGTCACAGTCACACATGTGATATGGCACGCGTTTAATAACACCTGCAGCGAATTTGATAGGCTCCAAATGACGTCCCTAATTGCACGATAACGCAATGATGTCTTGACGCTGACGTCATCACTTTTTAAAAGCCATTAGAAGCATCCATGACTCATTAACATTAGTGCAGTTGTTAAAATATGATCCCGTTTGGTACTATGAAGTGCTTACAAAGAACGGGAAACAATAATAGTATATACGTGTACCGGTATGTTTAATAGATTATCGACTTATGCTATTTTTCTCTGTGAATATCTGCAGATTTTCTGCAATTTTATGCACCTCGTCATAACTCGTTCATAAATCTCATACCAAATGGAAACTCGTTTGAGATCCTGTATATATTATTAAAACACATTGAAGTAAGCAATTATATTCTACCAAATAATGCTATGGATGGAATGATGTTGATTTCATCGCAACATTTGATCAGGTAAAGAGCATTGCATTGACGTACTGATCGATAATATTATAAGTTATTGTGATTCTACACAGGCTATATGGTGTAATATTGCCCATTTGGAGGTATGTTCACATGAGGCGATAGCCGACGGTGAACATACCTTCAGACGGGCAATATTACAATAACGTATTTGTATACCGCAGGTCCTATCTTTGCGGGTTTTTTTCAGGAAGAAAAATAATCCGAGATTCGATTTTCTACCGTCAGTCTTAATATAAAGGCGTAAATGAACATTTTGTTTTTTTATTAAACGAAAACAAACCAAATATGGAGTAAGAAATCCATCGAAAACGACTTTATGACAGTTTTTTTATATCGTGTAATTAATTTAATTTATATTCCACTGCTCTATCGATCTGCGCTCCCTTTGGCGCCTCTAGAATAATGCGACTGGTTCCCAAACATTCGCTGTCATTGCTACGCCGCGTTTCGTGCGTGGAACCCATAGTTTGTGACCTAAATATATCCGTGTCACGAAGCCAATTGTGTTGAGGTTTGATTTGCAATTTTCGTTATTTTGGCTATTTTTTTTATATTTTGATGAGCGAAGAATATTTATGGAAAAATAAACATTAAGACTGGTTTTGAGTGTACAATTTGTTACTTTTATTGATCAATTCGGGGTTTTATTATGTTTAGTGAGGAATACAATTCGCAATCGCTAGACGCTTGCAAAATGTGTCTTCATTGGACGAAGGCGCCGGAGGAGAATCGCAATTTCTCTATGTCCGACGGCCTTGGCAGGTCATATAATATATATGACCAGGCAAGCTAGCCAATCTAAAGCCGAGAAACTTATCTGCGGTATGACAAAATGTCTTAATAATCGTATCAGGCATTGAACTGATTACGATTATTCGGGTTACAACGAATTGAAAAGTGACGTTTCATTGGTCGAATGGTGTAACATGGCGTTACCGAATGACGTAAGTATAATCACGTAACGTAAACAACTCCGCGTTCTTTGCTTACTATAATTAAGAAGATACAAGTTTGTCAATAATCCTCTTGAATTACTTACTTAATTCCCCTTGGTTAAGGTTTTTAGTCAACCTTGGTTAAGGTTTTTAGTCTAGGTTGTAGAAAGAATACTATTGTGCATACAGACACCATACTTGGATAACTTTTTCTCATAGGGATGTACATCAATAACCCCTGACCTATATTTTACCTTGACCTACATTTAACCTTGAATTACTTACTTATTTCCCCTTGATTAAGGTTTGTACTCAAACTTGGTTAAGGTTTATAGTAAAGCTTGTATATGGAATACTCCTGGGCAAACAGCAACCATACTTGGACAACTTCATCTCCTAGTGATGTACATCAATAATCCCTGACCTATATTTGATCTTGACCTACTTTTACCCTTGGATTACTTAGTTATTTCCCCTTGGTTAAGGTTTTAAGTCAAGCTTGTATATGGAATACTCCTGGGCCAACAGCAACCATACTTGGAAAACATCTCCTAGTGATGTGCATCAATAACCCCTGACCTATATGACATTGACCTACATTGAACCTTGAATTACTTTTCTTCCCTTGGTTAAGGTTTTTAGTCAACCTTGGTTAAGGTTTTTATGCGGGCCGTGGCCACCGTCTTTGTCAAGCTATGTGTACATCGACAACCCTCGTAGTCGAGCTATGCTGTTCTCCTACAGCTCTTGTCTAAATATAAAATTATGTTTCAGCAACACAGTAGAATCTACTCAGTTTGAGACAATTTTACTGTGCTGCCAAACATGATTTTAAGAAAAACAAGAATAAAATTCCAAATAATCAGAGGACAATTCTTTGTTTCCAGCACATTACAGACACAATTTTAATACACTTACACATACAAAACAAGCATAATTAATATAAAATACACACAGACTGGGCAAAATACTGACAGACAGGCTGACGGACACATGGACGATTAAATATGCACATATGGGTTGTAGGAAATATTTTGGGTCTGTAGAGAGATAGAGGCCAAAAATAAGCGCCTGAAATACAGACATAACAACAACAACAACAACAACAACCGGATTTTTCAAAAAAAGGCATCAGAAACAGAAACAGTTACTTTTGATTTAAAAACAAATTTAATGTAAATTAAAATCAAAACCACAGTAAGGGATTTCATAAACACATAAACTAGACTTATAGAAATGATTGAGACTTATTGTTATCATTAAAATCAAATAAGGTAAGGATTTCGAAATTATGAAATAATTAACCAGTAACCGACTGGATCCAGTAACCCCAACTTGTGTGATATTGGGCTTCCACTCCCACTGTCTTAGAAACATTAGAACATTTATTGAAGTTAATATATGTTAGTTATGAGTACATAACTCTAATTACACTGCATTACATAAGAGGTATGATGGAGTACTCTTTCCAAATGTGCGTTTGAAGCGTTCTTTGTTTACTCTCTACTTAGTGCGAATAGTGGGGAGTGACCTAATAATTTTGCTAATACACAATTTATAAGGTAAGTTTATGGTAATATTTTTGTGTTCTACTGTAGAATTGTCTCTCAATAACAGAATAGAAAATTATGAAAACCAACACTCTGCATGTTTTTATCACGCCCGCTTGCTTTTGACGTGCGTCCGGCAATTGTCTTAAAGTTTTGTATGTACCAAATATCTCCACAACTCTAAGACTTGAAACTTCACATACCTCATTATCATCAGCCATATTTTAATTCTATAGCCCACCCATGCTCAAGGTCAAGGTCAAATTGTCTAGAAATGTGCGTTAGAGTTTTTTGTAAAATCTGAGTTATATGAAAAGTTTTTCCGTATCTAATATCTCCACAACCCGATGTGACTGTTTGACTTGAAACTTCACATACCTCGTCATCCATATTTTCATCCAATAGCCCAGCCATGTGGCCCCCATGCCCAAGGTCGATGTCAAATTACCTAGAAACTTGCGTTAAAGTGTTTTTCTTAAATCTGAGTTAAAGTGTATAACATATTGCTCAATATCTTCAATACTTCTTTATTACCATCCATATTTTTATTCTATATAGCCCATCCATGCAGCCCCCATGACCAAGGTCAAGATCAAATTACCCTGAAATTTGCATTAAAGTTTTTGTAAAATCAGCCATCCGATACTTGAGAGCTATAAATCCTGTCGTACAGCAAAAGAGTAACCAGATTAATGCTGATCATATTACTTTTGTGGTTGGAGCTAAGTGACTGGTGTGGCATGGACCTGACACCAGGTCAGGGTGTTCTCATTTCAGGGCTGAATATACAATGTGTATTTTTCTGTAAATAATCAGTTCTGATTTTAGGAATTTCCCTCATTATGGACATGTTAAATACTGGATTAATAATATAAGTCGCACCCGTTTGTCCGGCCTTGAATGATCTTAGCTGTTCATATGCCATTAAACACTAATAATCAATCAATGACCATGGATGTCTCACTAAAACTGTGTCCCTGATTACATTCAACAGCAAACATTTCAGTCCTCATATTTTCCATGGAAATTGTGGACGTCGTCCATGGAAAGTCCATGGAAGATGTGGACGTCGTCCATGGAAAGTCCATGGAAGACGTGGACGTCGTCCATGGAAAGTCCATGGAAGATGTGGACAACGTCCATGGAAAGTCCATGGAAGGTGTGGACGTCGTCCATGGAAACGCACTGGAAAATATTCCATGGAAAGAGTGGACGTCGTCCATGGAAAGTGTGGACATTGTCCATGGAAAATGCGGAAATTGTCCATGGAACTTCAGTGGAATTTCCATGGAAAATGCGGAAAATCTACAGCCGGGTGGTTATGAAGCTATGAAAGTTTGGTGGTCCTAGGTGGTACAGTACCAAAGAAATGGACCTAAACACGAAAACTTAACATTGTAAACGCGAAAACTTAACATTGAAAATGGCTAAGTCAACTGCGCGGAAAAAATGGGTCAAGTTAGATAGTGATAGGTGAAGGTAAAAAAAATGGTCACATGTTGGATAGTTGTATGTGGTAGGCACCCCTTGGTTATGAAGCTGTGAAAGTTTGGTGGTCCTAGGTGGTACAGTAACAAAGAAATGGACTCAAACACAAAAAACTTAACATTGACTGTGGACGCCGACCACCGCCCGCCAGCCCGTCCGCCCGCCCGCCCCGCCCGCCGCGCCCGCACCTGGCTAAAAATGGACAAAATTCAACTGAACCGACAACGATTTTGATTTTAAAATGTGCCGCCATCTTGAATTTACTGTTGAGACTGACCAATCAGAGACAGCGATTAGGGGTCAAAGGTGAAAAAATAAAGGCAACAAGAGTACCGCAAGTCACAAAATACGCCCGTCGAATATGGGCCAGACAGCGAAGATGAGAAGCTGTCACCAAGGCAGGAAACATTAATGAGAATTTGAAAGTCTAGTATAGCATTATTTCTTCATCTCGTTGTGCTAAACATGTATACTAATTTATGCAGAGATAGAAAAGTAGAGTGTAAAGTAGAAATGATAGGGAATTGGATACAATAATGTAGAAGAAATGGCTAAGTTAAAAAGGTGATATATTTGTTAAAAAATATTGTTTCGGCATAGAAACACCAAGGTGCACATCTTCAATATGTGTAGACGTGTGTATAGTTTCAGAACGATCGACTGAACGGTTTCAGAGGAGTTGTGTACACAAACTATGTACCGTATATAGAATTGTATAGAAAAATGTAGAATAAATGGCTAAGTTAAAAAGGTGATAATTTTGTTAAAAAATATGTTTTCGGCATAAAAACACCAAGGTGCACATCTTTAATATGTGTAGAAGACGTGTGTATAGTTTCAGATCGATCGACTGAACGGTCTCGGAGGAGTTGTGAACACGAACTATGCATTTCGGAGGAGTTGTGTACACGAACTATGCACTTTTTCTGTCAAGGCCAGTGGTAAAACATAATACGTACCGTTTTTTAAAAACCGTCGTATAAAAACGGCACTTCATGTATATTAGGCTACTTAAGGTATATTAGGTTACTTCAGATATAAACAACATTTATTCAACACCCTTTAGTATGCTACATGGAGCAATGGTTGCAGTATAAATATATATATCGATATAATATGGCAAGGGCGTTGCCAGCTTTTCAGAAGGGGGAAGGAGGGGGATTCGAAAATCAATATTATAAAGCGCAATATAAACCAGAAAAAGTGATTCAACTATTCCATGACCGAAATTGAACCTATACGAGTCTCTCAAATCGATATACGAGCAAAAATAAGTATCATTTTTTTTTTTTTTTTTTTTTTTTTTTGCAAATTTTTGTTTTAAAAAGCATGCTGTGGCTCAAATGGGGGTGGGGGCGGTGACTGTTCATACGAACCCCTTAAACACCACCACACCTGACGACGCCCTTGTATGGAATAGGACACCGATATAAATGTAGGATGTATAATTCTCTAGAGGAAGCTTATCATTTTGCATTGGAATGTAAGAGTATTCTGAACCAGAAACCGGACACTCGGGAAAATATGGATGTTTGACTTTGATGTGTTTTGCTGTTATGTATCTCTGATTACAATGACTCTTCATGATTGCAAAACACTAGAATGCGTCATAAAGCGCTAACATGTCTGATTTACAGTAGAAAATCTCCAAACCGGACACCCTGGGGACCTCCCATGGTGTCCGGTTTGGAGAAGTTCAACTGTGTATTGTATTATAAAGCAATACTACTAGCGTCGACTAAATATGGTAAAGTTTATTGGGCCGTTTAAAATAGACAATATACAGTAAGAAATCCAGGTGTATACACATACAAAGCAATCCCAGTACGACATTAAAAAGTGTATAATTATTCGTTAATCACATTCTCACTTGTCATATCATAATTATAAAGCGAGCAGAAAACAAAACAAACATTTTGTAAACAAAGTACTACATGCGAAACAGGATGAAAATGGTCAATCACTTTATTGTTCGTTAAATGTTTCGCATTGCAATGTATGTTACAGTGGAACCTCTCTAAACCGGACAGCAAGAAACATATGTGATCATAATTTTGATGGGTTTCTTGGTCATTCATCTCAGGTGATAATGCCTGTTCCTGATCGTATAGCACACAACTATGGCGCGAAATAATCAAATACCTGGTTAACAGTGGAGCCTCTCTAAACTGGACACCATGGGGAACCCCCAGGGTGTCCGGTTTAGCGAGGTTTCACTGTATATCAATCTATGATAGCCGTACAAAGTAGCGTTTGTGGTCAGTAGGGTCACGAAGCGCATTAACATTCAAACAGCCTAGAAATAGTTTTCACTATTCGTTACATGTACAAATAAATGACAATAACTCTGCATCTGTTTGACAACAATATACTGTGATGGTTTGATCCGGGGCTGACGTGTCAAAACCGCATTTAAAGCATGTTTTGTTCATGTGTGATGACACACTTTGAACGTAGTACAAACTTATTGGAGATTACAAACAAGAGGGCCATGATGGCCCTAATTCGCTCACCTGACTCCATGAACACTAGAGGAGAATGTGACAGTGAGTTCATATGTGTTTTAAAAAAATTGTGCTATTTTTAGATGGTGGTCATCTTGGATTAAGCGATGACTCTCATTTTACCAAACTGAAAATGCTTCACCCAAGGATCTTAACTTCCTATGAAGTTTGGCCAGCATCGGCCATGTGGTTCCTGAGAAAAAGAAGTTCAAAAACTTGAATAAATGGACCTTTTGGTGGCCATCATGGATGACATAATCATCTGATTCCGACAAATATTGCACCAGAGCAATCGCCTCATCGATATCTTCAATTTGATATATGACATGAGCATATTCGGTCAAAAACGCCCATTTTTGACCCCGGGGTCACCATTTTCACAACTTTGAAAGAGCATTAAATCCATCATTCCTACCAAGTTTAGTCGAAATCCGGCCAGCGGTTCATGAGAAGAAGATTTTTTAAGAATTTATGCTATTTTTAGACGGCGGCCATCTTGGATTAGCGATGACCTCCATTTTAACAAATCTTCACCCATGGACCATAACTGTTAAGTTTGGCTACCATGGGCCAAGCGGTTCATGTGAAGAAGAATTTTGAAATCTCTAATAAAAGAACGACCTTTTGACATTTCGGCGGCCATCTTGGATGACATAACCATCCGATTTGATATATAACAGGACCATATTCGGTAAAAAATAACATTTGACCCCAATTTGACCCCACGGGCCACGCCCATTTTTGACCCCGGGGTCACCATTTTAACAACTTTGAAAGAGCATTGTACATCAATCATTCCTACCAAGTTTCGTTGAAATCCGGCTAGCGGTTTATGAGAAGAAGATTTTTTAAGAATTAATGCTATTTTTAGACGGCGGTCATCTTGGATTAGCGATGACCTCCATTTTAACAAATCTGAAAAGGCTTCACCCATGGACCATAACTTTTAAGTTTGGCTACTATGGGTTAAGCGGTTCATGTGAAGAAGAATTTTGAAATCTTTAATAAAAGAACGACCTTTTGACCTTTCGGCGGCCATCTTGGATGACATAACCATCCGATTTCGACAAAAAAATGCACCGGAGTGATCGCCTCATTGATACCTTCAATTTGATATATGATATGACCATATTCAGTCACTAATAAAATTTGACCCCAATTTGACCCCACAGGCCACGCCCATTTTTGACCCCAGGGTCACCATTTTAACAACTTTGAAAGAGCATTGTACATCAATCATTCCTACCAAGTTTTGTCGAAATCCGCTGGTGGTTCTTGAGAAGAAGATTTTTGAAGAATTTGTGCTATTTTTAGACGGCGGCCATCTTGGATTACGTAATGACGTCATTTTAACAACTGTGTAATCACCCTACCTAAGGACCATGACCATGAAATTTGGTGACAATAGGCCCAATGGTTACCGAGGAGAAGACGTTTGAAAATGTTCACGGACGACGGACGGATGGACACATTGCGGTAACAATAGCTCACATGAGCTTCGCTCAGGTGAGCTAAAAAATGAATGTAAATCCAATAATCGTTTACAAGAAAACATGTTAATGTGAAATTTACAGGCTATCATAAGAAGTTTGCACTTACGAACATTTTAGTCGTATGAAATTTAATAAGACGGCCCACAGAACTGTATGAGCTCATACAGAATGTTTTCTCATATCGGCTGCTGAAGATTGCACTATATGAGACACGCCATGTGATTTTGTACCTTCGGACATCTGCGTAATTTCATTAAATATGTTTACAAAATTTACAATATTTGTCAAAAGTTAACAAAAGTTTCAGAGTACATGCGGAATTATATTTTTATATTCCGCATGTAATCTGACATTTTTGTCAACTGTTAACTTTTTTTATGAAAAACAAACTATAAATTGTGTAAACGTATTTAACATGGTGTACATTTAGCTGCATGTTAAGACGTCTTTGCTGTTAACGATGATGCAATACTAACTTAAGTACTTCCCTAAGGCAGTCTGAGGACAATTTCAGATATTTTATGCAGCTCATGCAAACATTTGCTTAGTTGAGAAGTAAACAAAGTCTGCTCAGTAACTCCGTCCAGTTCCCTCTCGCCCCCAACTACCATGGATACAGTATGTACCATATCGACAGTATGTACGAAGGGCGCGCACACAACAGCTCCGCTATCGCCGGGCTTGGCGAATGGTTTGTCGTCACCGGGTAGTTTTTGTATCAGCATTACAGACGCATTATCGCCAGCTCTGTTATCCGAGTCGAGAACTGTGGGCCGCTTCACTAAACTTCGTACAATTCAAATGTTCGTAAGTGCAAATTTAGGATCGTCTGGCAATTTCAATTGATACATTTATTGAGCATAGGCTGCATATGCAGCCGATGCGCAATACATGTAAATCCAATACATGTAATTGTTTATTACAAGAAAACATAATAATGTTGCACTTAAGAACATTTTAGTCGTACAAAGTTTAGTGAAACGGCCCTCAGATCCGTATGCGCTCATACAGTATTTCTTCTCCTATCGGCTGCTGAAGATTACACTATATGAAGACACGCCATGTGATTTTGTACCTTCGGACATCTGCGTAATTTCATTAAAAACGTTTACAAAATTTACAATATTTTACGTAAATGGCGTCAAAAGTTGACAAAAGTTTCAGAGTACATGCGGAATTTAGCTGAATGTTAGAAAGAGTCTTAGCTGGTAACAAGGATGCAATACAAATTTAAGTATTTCCCAGTATGAGAACAATTTCAGATTGTTTACGCAGCTCATGCAAAGATTTACTTAATTGAGAAGTAAGCACTGTATATTCAGCAACTCCGCACAGTCCCATCTCTCTCTTAAAGACCATGGATACAATCTGTACCTTATCAACGGCATCTACAAAGGGCGCGCACACAACAGCTCCGCTGTCGCCTGGCATGGCGAATGGTTTGTCGTCACCAGGTAGCGTTTGTATCAGCATTACAGACGCATTACCGCCAACTCTGTAATCGGTGTCGAGAACTGTACCATGTGTAAGGTTGCTCGTTGCCCCATGTTTATACACCGATTCAAATTGCATAGCCTTACTTCCTGGCTGACCCTCTGCTAACTGGCCACGTTGTAAAATCCCATCCTCATCTTGCCAGAGGAGCTGACACTGATCAGTTAAATCAGAGTTCACCTTGACAGCAGCGAAGTCAATGTGAGGTGGGTCATCATTGTACAAACACAGCCGCGGTGTACTGAGGCCCAGCATCTTGTATTCTCCACGTTCCTGTATGAACACCTCCTGCTCCTCTGCCTCTGGGTCATTTACAACATGTGCACATGTTATGGCATATACTTCCTTACTCTCCTTGTCAGTTGCATATCCACCCAGTGTCCCATACATCCATTTGCCGTCATGTTTCTGCCGCCTGATAGAGCTGCCTGATTCGTGAAAGCCACCAGCAAAAGTCTCTGGCTGCAGCTTAACCAACTGGACGTTGTATTCCAGATGGAAGTTGTGCTCGAGCAGAACAGCAGCAATGTCCTCCTTCACCTTGTCATCTGACCTGGTGACATGGACTTCCAACTTACCATACAGTACGCCATGACCATAGACGCCGGAAATCCTGAAAGTCATAGACAGTAATTCATAGTCACGGTCTGTTTCACGTAAACTTGGGAAAACATTAATTCTTCATTTAATACCATTAATTTTTGGCAAAATTTAGAATATTGAATACTTCCTGGCTAGATAGCTTAGAAATGATCTAAGAAAACGAGTAACATTTTTGAAAATATGTCCACTATTTCCGAATTTAGAAAAATATGTTTTGACATTTACCCATGTTACATCACGATAGACATCTTTACCCATGTGTGAAGATGTCTATCGTGATTTAACCTGGGGCATCCTCACCCATGAGTGAAGATGTCTATGGGGAGTTAACATGGGGAAATCATTTTATGACATAATCTTCGACAAAAATCATGTCATGACTTTCAGGTGTGAAATAGGGAATAATAAAAACTATGGAATATCAACTTATATAGGGAGTTGGGTAATAAAGTATTATATTAGGCTACATACACAGGTCGCAGAAAATAAATCGCCTGATGGTATCTAAGTTTCTAATATAATGTAATCATTACAGACAATACTGACGTTCGATATTTGTTCAATCACCTGTGGATGTATAGTAAAACTAGTTAGTGTTTTCTAACCTGGCGATAGAATGCCGCAATTCCTCCGTCACCACAGGCACCTTCGGAGAAGTAGTACCAGTCGTCGACAGGTCCACGTAGCTGCCCACTTCATATATCATTTTGGACACGGTTGTGACAATGGTCCGTGCTGTACCCGCCGCGGCTTCAGCCTCTATGATGACTGGGGACAGGTAATTCATCAACGACTTCATCAGTATGTCAATTTCCTGATGACTGTGGCGGCAAATGGAATAGTAAAGACAGAGCTATTTTAACGCATTGGGAGCATTGTGTAGTAACGGAATACGTCCACACATATACTATTATGTCAACAACGGTTAGTGACAAAATCGACTTGCACATGTAGTATGTTTGCACTACACTTACTGTCTGTTCCACGTTTTGCTGTCGACAAACTTTTGGCTATTAAACACATTAATTCTAAAAAATATTTAAATGTAGCCAATAACAAAAAAGTCACCCATACCATTTTAATAACATGTTGTTGTTGAGCACGGCTGCCAATACGACAGTTGTGTGACATATACATGTAAACCATATCCTGGTTTATATCAACCGTTTCCCAGTCGAGACTGATAAAGTTAGTATCAAAGATGTAATTACATTATATAAAATAATCAGATAACGCGCTATGCTATATAATGGTACTCATTGATAAGAACGCGGACATGAGTAGGCTGCATCATTGCACTGACATTATTGGGTAGCGTCATATGACGTCGTTCGTACGTGCATGTTTGATACAGCAATGTATTAATATATTATCAATCAGTATATAAGTTATGACAATGCACAGCTTTTTACCGGATATATTGTAAATATACCGACACTGTTGCATCTATGTATGATGGAGGATGATCACACACAACAAACACGGACTTACTGTAGCATTTTCGGTTTCAGATCCCGGCCGAACATTTGTCTACACACAGACACATCACATCTGCCGGGATTTGAAAAAGTCACCCATACCATTTTAACACGTTGTTGCTGAGCACGGCTGCCAATACGACAGTTGTGTACAATATACATGTAAAACATATATCCTGATTTATATCAACCGTTTCCCAGCCGAGACTGATAAACTTACCCAGACAAAAATAATATCTATCACTATACTAACATGGAACCAATAAAGTACCAACAGTATACTGTTTGGTACATTGATACAGTACATTGATAGTTCTACATTAGACACTATACTAATGGTGTACTTTCTAGCCAACTGTTCACTGTACAGTGTACACCATGAGTACACCATTGGTATAGTGATGATTCTTTGTTAACCATGGGTACATTAATAGTACAGTATCAGACTTTGTTTCTTTTCATTGGTACACTGATAGTACATTGTTGGACGTTGTTCTGTTTCACTGGTACTTTAATAGTAAAGTGTTAGACTTCATTCCTCTTTACTGGTATGCTGATAGTACATTGATGGACTTTGTGCATTATGATTGGTACCTTGTACATTAATAGTACAGTGTTAGACTTTGGGTCTCTTTCTATGGTCCACTGATAGTAAATGGTTGGAATTTGTTCATTTTCACAAGTACTACAATGCTTTATTATTTTACTTGGTCTCTTTTGACCATAAAATCAGCCTAATCATGTAAACCAGCTGAAGATATAATATGGAGAAACTTTTTGAATTTTTAAAAAATAGCTAAGTGTTACAGAGTGTTGCAGCGACATTTCGAAGGTCAAGGTCATGTCAATGGGGTGGGAGTGTGTCACACACATTCAGGTGGAGCATGTACCCAAATATTGAAGCAATTCTTCAAGTAAAATTGAAGATATTACATGAAGGAGTAACTATTACAAACTTCAAATTTTAATGTAAATGTACACAGACGGACATACCCGGTACAGACGGACACACATCATCGA